>OZ024864.1:39530729-39558229 GCA_964017155.1 Oasisia sp. SBJ-2009 | reverse complement strand
TTTATTACGTTGTGTTTGCTTGATTCGAGGATTGCCTTGGATCGTTATAATATTATTAATTACGTTATTGTTAATGTTCAATGTATTGGTTTAAGGATATGTGTCACAGTACGTTTCCAAAGTTATGTTTTGCATGAACTAGATATATAAATTATCCAACTGTTCAATTACAAACATAGCTTCGAATAAAAGCACAATGTTACGTGCTTGTCCATTTCCAACGTCACCATAAAGCCTCGTCTACGTCGGTGCTCGACTAACCCAGTGTATTTCTACCCGTAATTAGAGGTAATTTAGCGACGCCAATAAGCAGGTACGTCGGTAACTCGACACTCGCACACAAAAGTCGTGCCTGACAGATATTAAGGCGATCGCCGGTAGCGTGAGAGAGAACTGCCTTATCTCTCATCGTCTCTTGCGTAACAATTAACGCGATGAATATGCAGCATTGAACGCGGCCATTGTATCACGCGGCCATCCTATCAACTGGCGCAGGTTAGAACCGACGGGCGCTTTGTGCAGCGCCTATCAAAGACACCCGCGTCGAGGCAAATCGTCTCAGTGAAACGACGCCGATGTCGCTGTGCAAACATGGTCAATTGCGCGTGTGATTCGCTGAATCTGTTGAGGCGATACGACGTATTCCACTGGGATTACGGCGTAATTCCATTACGCTTTGTTCGCAGACAAGTGCTGTTGACGCGGGAACTCTGGGCGGTCCGAGGTAATAGCGGCGGAGACGGCAGGAAGAGACGAACGTTATCGACCCCGTCTCTCTGCGGTGCAGTCGGGCAGAATGATGAGGGGCTCCGGTCGCAACGATTGTCGAAAAATCGATGCAGTGGAAGGGTCCGACTGCGCAAGACGTCGACAGTGGCTTCAAGGAGAAGGCACCCGTCTGCGTGATAACCGGTGATTGCATGAGTAATGCTTTAAAGGTTGACAATCATTTCGTTTTGCCCATCGCCAATCCTTTTCTTTTATGTCCTGATGTGTAATGTTTCAATAGTTTAACTAGTATGCGCAATCAGTTTAATTTTAAAATGCGTACTTATCTTTTTTTATTCGGCAAAAAAGAATCGTCGTTACACCGGGTATAACTGACGAAACTATTAGCCGGTGTAGACGTCCTGCCCTTTTTGGGTCACGTGTTTTATACGAGATCGGCATCCTACGGCACAATAACAAACCGCATGTGCTTTTGCGTGTCGTGACGAACGTTCCGAAGTGTTTCTTCTGTGAAGGTATGTATTAAGTGTTTTATTGCAGTTAGCAACCAGGGCAAGTAGTCGTGGGCTAATTCAACAAGAACTGCAACTTGTGAACTTCATTATAGGCCTACTCGACGTGGATTCTCTAACTTGTTAGATTATTTTTAAAGTTTGACAGTCGGCATCGGCATCGCTTAGACTCCTTAGTCTCAGCCAGATACACTCATACAGCCTTTATTTATAAGTTTATATGTATTGTATTTGATAACGCAGGATCTTGTTCATAAGCTGTGTAATTGCAAAAGTACATATCTAGAGAGTGTAGATGACGTTAGGGACGAAATTATATCTCATTGGCTTCGGAACATTGGCAGTAGCTAGGCTCCGGGTGATGGTCACCGTGGGGAGCATCCGTTATCTCGTGCAACAGAACGTCAAACGAAGAATTATGTTGGTTATCACAATTATTTAAACAGTGTTTTGTGACTCACATTTTACTATGATTGCTGGATGTTGCTGATTTGCATTATATTTTATATAATAATAATATTATAATTATATAATAATTAAAAAATTTATGACAACCATGATGGTGATGAATTTATTCAATATACAAAAAGGTAAACATGAATATAAAATGCTTGTATAGCTACTAGCCAGTGTACACCATATGCAAGTATTACACATAACATTCTTGCACTTGTTTCCATTGTGGTCAGTGATGCCTGGCTGTAGTCTATGTAATACCTGATACCTTTCAACTCACATATGCCAGCTGTTCTAATCTTTATCTTTTCATCACAGCAATATATGAATGCATAATACAACTCAAATTATGATATATTAGTATGGGCCACACTACAATGCAAGTGAGACGAGGCAGAGGAGGGACTAAGATTAATGCAATCACTTGTGTCGGGCAAATGCATGGAGGATACATAGTTTGCAAGAGGCCAACGTCTGATCACTCCAAGTGAATTAAACATTTTAACAATCAACAATGTATACATTTTATAAATATTTTAATATGCCCATTTCAATACTCATTTGCTTTCATTAGCATTTTCATAATATCTCGGATATGGAAAACTAGGATAACCTTTGCAGTTGTGTAATGCATGTTATACTAAGTGTGTCCAGTCCAGTGTCCACACAGACTTCGGTCAACACCTTTAAAAAACTATTCAGCATACAACAATAACTCAGAAATAAATTTATAAAATCAATTATTATTCATTCTGAAGAAGGTAGACATGTTTGAATATTCAGTGAAGGAAATATACTGTTGGCATCACAACAACACCTTATTTTGTCACTTCCAACATTTACTTTGACATCCAGCTGAGCCATAAAATGTCAAATATAACATGCAGTAGTTATTACATGACATACCCTGACACAAAATTGTATATTGAAAATAAAACAGAAAATATGAATGCGCTATGCTTGGGAGTAAATATAATTCTATAATAATATATAAGATAAGGCATCCCTACATTTAAAAATAGCATGGTAATTTTACTTTCATGTAATGACAATACAGACCTAATAAATTACAACCCTGCTTAGATATGAACCTGTACATGCTGCTGTAGCCAAATATTTCTTGCTGCCTTTTTTGTGGAATGCTTTAGGTCATACATAAAATATTATGTTATACAGCTGTAGATTTATTGATTATGGCAAAGAACACTCCATAATGACAACTCTAATACCATGATGCCAGTTTTTGTTTACTGAGTTTGAATATTATGCTTTTCTTTTCAGGTCAACACTCAACAGGAAACTGAACACCACCACTAGGTCAAAAAGTTAATAAGCTATATACCATCCAAGATCCCGGACAAGATTCCACAACCATGGGCTGTGCAAGACGCTGCAGATCAAATGTCATGTGAATATCAACCGAGTGATCTCAGTCGTGTGTTGCATCCATAACAGACTCCCCTGTACTGATGGTGTGTGCACTGACTTCCAGGCCAGTCAGTTACCCAAACTGACTAGAGACCCATATAGAATGCAGGTTGCTTGACATGCGAATATGGTGATATCTGACTAGCTTTGCAGTTTGTGGTAGAACAGTGGGTACCATGGTCTGGCAAATATGGCATGAGCCTTCGGTCAACCTCTCTCAACACAATAAGATAGGTTCGGCATTCTTTGGTGAACTTCATCGGCTTGGATATCGATGGCATTACTGTGTTACTTAGTTCACTCTCTTTAATGGTACTGCATGCCAGGTACCTGACATTTTCTGTGCATCCACATCTACCTGTGCAAGAAACAAAGTGACAATTAACATGGCTGTGACATTTATGATATCATATGTGATGATACATTTAGCAAAAGTCAATTATAGAATTGTTTGGTATTTGGTATTCATATCGTAAACTCTACATGCCAGATATGTTACACTTTATTAAGATCTGTTAAATCAAACAACATATCTACTAATGTAGGAAGCATTCAGCCACACTTATGTTATTATGCAAAGACTAACTATATAAAGTAATAATATCTACCACTATCTGTAGCCGGTACTCTTCATACAGGTGAGTAAACACATACCCGGGGTAGTGATTGCACATGTAACTCTCAGCCACATGGCGAGGACCATGACTAGTGTAATCATCATAATTATAGTTAACTTAGTGTACTTTATTTGTTATTATTGTTATTTAATATGTACACATTACATGTATATAGTATGTATATGTACTTTGTATCTAGAAAGTCAAAACTTTCTAAGACAATTACTTCAGGAGTTAACCAGTTAAACTTTGTCACATTGTAAATATTTTGGACAAGTCATTTATAAAATCTTGTCAGATGAGTCTGCCATTCAAGCCAAAGTGAAACTTGTATGCAAACTTGTCAAGAGAAATATGTTTAATAAAACATCAATTTATGTTCTACTGCTGTAAAAAAATAAGCTATTTACAGCATGTTTCAGTAATATCCATAATGCATGCATTATGAGTAAACTTTACAATTTTAGGTAAATTGCCAGGATTTTGTTCTTGTGTAACAATTGTTTCAGGATTTTGAACAATTTGCCCATGGGTGTAGTGTTAGGCACACATTTGCAGTAGGTAATGTCATTTCGGGTAAAGGCATCATTTTAAAGCCTAATAAATGGGATTAATGTTTTTTAACTAACCAGCATTTGACATACTATGTATTTGTGCTGGATATTTTTGTGAATGAATGAATCGTGATAAAAGTAACTGTTTGTTTATATATATATATATATATATATATATATATATATATATATATATATATACCATACATGTTTTCAACCTTTTCCTAATTTTATATTTTACTGATTGTTTTTTTTTATCTGATGTGCATGTGATATTAAAAATAAATACATATATCATGTGCAGTGCTTGCCATTATGTTGTAGTCAATCTTGTCAAAAGTTTCAATAAAATGTTTTTACTTTATGTTGTCTTTACTTTAGTCCACATGTGATTCCAACAATATAAAATCTATCCAGGACACCCATTACTGCAAAAACCTCATGCAGACAAATAAACTGTCATACGCAGGAGCAGGTTCAGAAATTAATTCTAGGGGGCACAAAAACTTCCACTGGCAGATGAATAAAATTCATATACCTAAGCTGACAATTTAGATGCATATTAACATATATAATGCTCTACTGGTTAAGCCGTTTAATTTTTTTAAACGTTACAACCGTGCATAGCTGTGTATGTGACAACAATTGTAATAATTGTTTTACCAGCAGAACTGATTAGTATAAAGAATTTGTGTTACTCAATGACAGAAGTACCGCACATTTGAAACTCGTTTTATTTTCAGGTCATAGGGAAGCCTGCACCCTTTGACTTTGCATAATCTATCCATCTACACAAATAGGCAAATAGACGACTGTGACAAATACTTATTACACATAATTTCATGGGGCTAATAATGAATAATTTTGAATATGTTGTAAGTTTGTAATTATGAATTAAATGTTTCTTCACCATAATCACCTAGTTGGCATATTTTTCTCTGGTTATTCATATGAGATGACCCCAAACACAGCAAAATTGTGTGAATGCAGTGACATAGGTGGGCATTAATTAGTGCTTTCTGTAAAGATAGTTATGTATTCCACTCTACTCAGCCTGCCCAATCAGAATGCAGTTGATACCAATTATAGTGCATGATGTAATGGTATTTCAATGTATAATTTCCATAATATTAATTTCTATGTTTGTAACATAAATATGGCAACATATAATTAACCAATATACACCACACTTTCATCAATTTAAACATAATCAAAACAAACATAACATCTTTCTTGCCATATACAAAATGAATAGTTTTTAAGAAACATCTTTAAAATGCAGTTACTTGTGTCATGATGATATTTTATGAATATCAAATACCAATGATTACCTCCATTCTGGCAAGCTCCAAAAGGCATTCTTTGTAAACAATGCAGAATGGTTTGCCAGTGACGTCTTCCGCTCTTGTCATCAGTGTCATGTCTTCATCGTCTGTACTCATCAGTCACAATTTCTTCAATGTCTTGCACAAAAGTTCACATATAGTAACAGGCTGCAGAGTGGCAACGTCTTTGCGACATCTGAAATAAAACATAACCAAACCAGTGAGCATTACTGTAAACACCTCAAAATGGACATTTAATCATCATCACTGGCCCAAGAGGTCCTCAGGTCCTTTGGACTATACAGCCCAGAATAGTTAATTTGTAATATTGAATGAAATATATTTTTGTTAATCTTAATCACTGCTGAGTTTTTCACCACAAAACACAGCAAATTGTGTTTGTTAACTTGCACAGGACCATAACATGCCATTAGTGGTTTTAGGCAAAATAATATTACAATAAACTTACTAAAATCAGTTAATTTTAATGCCATGAAGACTAAGTGAGCTGAAAACCTGCTTAGTGTTCCTCACAACTGCACTGCAGGCATACTACTGAAACTTCATCATGACGAAATGTACCAGTCTGTGAGACTAACAGTTTTTCTTTAATATTGGTCATAAACAAAGGTTGCTAGTATTAGCGCAGTGGTTCAGGGGTAGAGCATCAGACTCTAAAATAAGAGGACCCAGGTTCAAATTTTGTGCTGCCATGTGAAACCTTGGGCAAGTTGTTTTCACACTACATTGCTCCATTTCACCCAGCTGTATGAATGAGTACCTGGCTATAAACAGTGATGACTATTTGTGTACAAGCAGTCTTCGCAAAATTGCTACATGGCTGAATGCTTCCCAGAGAAGCCGAGATGGTCTTCGATTGAACTACCAGGGAGTAAAGTGTAAAAAGCGCTTTGAGCAATCCTTACCTTTACCTTTAAATCATGACAAAAGTTACAATTTTGTGTCATAGTATATCACGAGCAATTTATTTTATAAATTGTGGCACCCAGGCGTATGCCATTTTTGTTGTGAAGGAAGCTCGGAAGGATATTGAGACTTATTTTACTAGTTATTTGAGTTATAGGAATGAGCTTACACATAGAAAAGGTTTTGTGACAATACAAGCTACGCCTCATCGAAATGTTTGGGTCGGAAGTTGGTCATATTTTAAGAAATATAATAACATACCATCTTTGCATATACATGTATAGATTCATAATTAAGGCAACCAGACCTGCCATATTCCTCCGATTTGCACATTTATATACCAAATATGTACAATTTATCAATTTATGTCTAAGGTATGTGTATTCTGCTCACAATCAGGGTCTGAAAACCCTATCGCGAGTGATATTTTGAATAAATCTTAATCATGATTTGTATCACCTAGCTGTACATTAACCGTACACTGTATTTATATTCTAATTGTAGTTATGTAATCTCTATATTATATAGATCAACTCACCACAATTTCACTGACACAGGCTCAAGATTGCAGAATATATTGACTAGTGAATTAAATGTAAATACAATTATTTATTTTAACAACCTGTCAAATGTCAAAGTGCCATAACTTGAAACCTATTTAAGCTACAACGCTCAAATTTTGGATTCTTGCTAATCTTACCAAATGCAAAACTGGAAAGGCTCTCATCATACTGTATTAGTACTGATCTATTCAAAAATAATCTAAGACTAAGTCCAAGACGTCGATGACAGCAACCAATTTATGGAATTTTATTTGCGTTCACTCGGAATGACCCTAAATGGCCTAATACCGTCGACTAATTTAATAGCAAAACTATTTTGTCAGCTGGCACACGCAATATTAAAACAATGTGAAATGGTTGAAGCCGAGTAATAACAGAGTACTAACCTGTCGTACATGTCATTTGATTCCACAACTTGCACAAGTCTATAACTTTTTCCAAATACACGTGTGCGCACGGCCGCTGTTTCTGTCTTTCTGCGGCTCTTTGTGCACTTCCCTGTTTCCTTGCCGATTCGGTCGCAAACATACGCGGGCGTCCCATCGTTGAACAAAAAACAGCAAAAGAACGGGAATATTGCGACTCTATAAATTATAGTAAACAGTCTATCGAAGGACTGACAGCATGGACGGGTCAAAGGTCGATCTCACTGCTCGTTTTCGCTCACGCGAGATTTTCAAGCTACAGTCTTTTCCGGATGTCACGGTAACACAGGGTGTCCGGTTCGAGTTTCGGCTATGATAGCAAATACTCTTTTTCTGAGTTTTCTGTTTATTTAATAAAAACGAAGCCACACATTTGCACAAACGAGTTAGCATGTCACAGGGGATACTTCGTACGTTTGCTTTTTCGTGAAATTAGTCTGAACGCGAGGAGCAAAAACAATCGAACTGATTGTACATTTTTAATGTATAAGACGTTCGAATATAAAATGTTTAATGTTGAATATATGTATTAAAGATGGCTTTTATAGTTGGAAGTGACGATATCATTCATAATACTTCTAATAATCATCATAATAAACATGATTCACAATAACCTAATAAACTGTACATTTTATCTTCCGAAGGGTCGTGATTGCTAACGCAACTGTACCTACAGTTTGCGAACGTACATAAATGGACATATAAATGGACATATACACATGCACATCAGTGTGTGTGTGTGTGTGTGTGTGTGTGTGTGTGTGTGTGAGCGTGCGTGCGTGCGTGCGTGCGTGCGTGCGCGGGTGCGCGCGTGTGTATGTATGAGTGTGTGTAGGTGTATAGGTGTTTTATGTATACGTGTATGCATGTGTATGTATACGTTTGTGTATGTGTATACGTAGGCCGTTTATACATAGGTGTAGGTATATGCACGTCATGCAACGTATGCATGTATTTATTTATGTACTCTTGGCACATTCCATGGCGGTTTCATATAGAGAACAGTAACATCATTAACACGATTTTGCATAGCGCCATTTTTAGCGTAAATTTATCAAATGCCCCTTTTTCAAATACACTAAAACAAGTCAGCCATATTACCTAATGTAAAGCGCAAACACTAGGTATTTACATAATATATAAATGTATAACTATTTGTCTAGATGAATTCAAAGCTATTACACATTATTTGCAAAATATTCCTTTCACTAAAATATTCCAATGCGTCCCTGACACCCACCCCTCCACAAACATAATCTTGTCCCATTTGTGATGCACCCTGTACCGACCTAACTGCTGTAAGAGTCAGTTATGTGTGTAATGCCACCAAGTAAACGGTGAAGATATAACCGGATCGACGTGTGATTTTAGCAGTGCTAAAACAAAATTATGTGTCAAAATGTTTACGCCAAATAAAATGCATTCTCCACACCTCTTTACCTGTTGATTAATTGAATTGCAAATTGTCCGTTGGAAGTGTATTGAACCAGAGACTGTGTTTTCGTCACATTGCTTCGTGAGAACATAGTTGTTTGGTTTTGTGCAACTAAAGTTATTAATAATAAAATCTATCAATTTGCAACAATAATTATGAATTATATACGAGTAGTTTACAGTACTGTAGGTATTTTACAACGTTTCCTCGTTTCCAATTTTCTAAACCTTTATTGAGATGGTACATTTGAGGTACTACGACGATTATAATTATAAATTGTTATGCCATGCCAATGATGATGAACACTTTAACATTGCTACAAGTATAATCATGATTATTGTTGTAGCTGCTATTACTATTATCATTGTCCTTATAATTACCACTATCATAATTTTTATCATAGGTAACCGGAAACTTGGGAGTGTGCAAATTAAATGTTGACTATCTTATAATGGTTTCGAAAAATGTTTAGAGATTAATATATTTTAATTCCTCGGCACTACATGTTATTGTAATATAGAATTATTCAGGGGTTTCATATGTTCAAGTAGGTTCTACTATATTGTCTTCTCTGTTTCACAAAGTAAGTGCACTGTAATCTCTAAAGACCTTGTATGTCGTTCTGCCGCTCTCAGCGAATATTTTTATGACGTAATGAAGCATTCATATCAGTGTATGCAGGGATGTTTTCCCTTCTAAGCAGGAATGAATAATCCCTAAACTACGAATCGTACAGTTGAAAGTAAGAACTTCATTTTCCCAAATAAAAACGTATTACTAGAATTTTTCATTCACCCTTTTCGAGGGCTAACTGGGTTTTATAGATAAATCCCATCTGTTCGTAACATAACAAGAAAGCAGACACTTGAGATGCGTGCGCTTAAACAGATGTCATAACATCCGTAACAATACTGTAGTATTGGTCATCCTCACACATGTCTAAACTATAATGAAATGTATAATCTGATATATTGTATAATGTGTTATCAGTTATTCTGCTCGTATATCTTAAGACCTTATTTGAAGTAGCGTTTTCCTACTCAGAGAGGTAATTAGGGTTTACACCAGTGCATACCATTATCTCGATGTTATCCAAATTGTACCTTTGTTTTCAAATAAGAACACACTTCTATACAAGCAAACTACGTACTTAAGCCCACTTAAGGTATTATCTGTGAAATACATTTTAAGTAATGACGGCATATAAGTACACACGCTTGATCTTTGAGCAGCTTTATTTAAGGTAAACATTTTCGCTTAATTAGCACGCTTGTTTACGTTAAACCGAATGTGACCACGCAATTAACGCCATTAATTAATTAACGTAATTATGTTTGCCCTTACTGAGTAACATTCCTGCGAACATATGCTGGAAATTTATCACCCGCGGAATCGGTCTCATGGCGAAAGCAAATTAGTTTTCTTTAGCGAAGTGGCAGATGATTTTGTGAATTGGCCGTTCCCTTTGAAGACCCGTCTACGGGCGGTCTGCCTGGCGCCAAACGGCCCCGCATCGGCGGCAGACGACATCTGGCAAAGCGCGGGAACGAGTCGCCGGAAAACTGAGACGTTCCAGAGCTGCGCATGTGCGCGTTTGATGTTCGACGTTGTTTATTCTTATCGTCACAACGGCATTCTGGGAATACGGCTACTTAATTATCACGACGGAACGATAGGGAAACCCGGACAGCGTAATTACCGGTAGCACGTTGCTTCACCCCTTGAGTATAGGTCGATGAAACGGGCCGCTGCATCTGCGAAGATAAAGTCAATGAAGAAGCGATCACTTAAATGATTAAATACACATATTCGGTTTTATTGCCTGCAGCGCGACTCTAAATAGATGGCCACGCAGGTGTTAATCTAGCAAAGTATACCGCTGGGAGGATACGTATGCAAACCGTTTCCATTCTCCGTTTAATTGCCACGTAATAGACTTGAACTGCGGGCGAATATTCAGTTGACAAGGGTCTATGAAGGATACCTAACAACAAAAACCTTTGCAAATCACTTCGTTAGAAAACACACACAAAACTAGAATTTGACTGTTTGTTTATTTATAATATTCTAGGTTAAGAACAGTTTAGTACTAAGTAATATAATATATATATATATATATATATATATATATATATATATATATATATATATATATATATATATATAATATGTATATAGGCCTTATGTATGTATATATGTATATATACCTTATATATATATATATATATATATATATATATATATATATATATATATATATATATATACGTCACACTTAGAGACATACACACATACTTCATACTGTCCACTTAACGTATCTATTTAATGCTGTATTATGGACGCAGGTTATACCAATACGCGTGACTAAATCATCGATATAAATAGAACACACTATATAGTAGGGAATGATTGATGGTTTAAATATGTGGAGTGAGTCAGAGTTTTTTACATTAAAAGTAACAGTACACAGAATGTATTTCGAAAAACACAAAATGTATACGTCAAATTCACGGAAATATGTCCGTTTTTTGTAATACTAATTGAATAGGATTTAAATATACAAGTTATTTATTCTGCCATTTTTTCATGCAACACCATGACTGAATTCGATGCATTTGTTTAGAGGTTTAAATTTAAGCCTTGGAGAAAATCGTACTGCTAATCGCAGTAACGAATACATCAGTTTCAAACACAACACGGTCTGACTGATTAACTTCTGGTTATGACGCATTTAACACATCCATAACATTCAAGTACTTCCAACTTGATGAACATTTTCACGAACATCCATAATATTTTTAACAAAAGCGAAATATATAAAATATATACATATCACATACTATATTATTTCTTGAATGTTCTTCTGTTTCGAACATAGTATATTTGCCAAATAAAGTAGTCTATGAACCCGTTATTTGCGCATTCTATGATATCTTAATGTTGTATATATTAAATAACTACAATTATTTGTATGACTAAACTTAACTTGCTATGCGTTGCTTTCAATTGTTTACACAATGTTTACAGTCATTTGTTATCCCAAAATTTGTTTTCCGTTAACTTCCGTATAGAGTCCGACATCTGCGTAGATTCCATTTTTCTTAAAACTCATAATGATAACGAACTACAAAATTACGTAATGTATATAAGTGAAAGGTTTTACTTCTAAACATGCAGTGTCACTCTTTTTAAAGATTAATCTTTATCGTACTATGGGCATTTTCATGGGCCAATACGGGATACTGTGACACTTCCTCTTTCAGATAATCAAGTTTAATGGGGCGACATTCGCATTGATTGCTACAAGAAAGCAATAACAAGAACAACATAATGGACACGATTACCCGGTGTATTTTATTAGTATTATTTGAAACACCACGTAAATTCCTTTGAGTTAAGAACATATAGTGTATTTGATAGATACAACAAATGCGAACAAGCTGATGTTGAAAAAATGCAAACAGGTTTTGGAGTGAATGGAAATGTCTGAAAGCGTTATACAAGAAATGAGAAAGAGGGATTACATTTAAATGAAACGTTACAGGAATTCTGTAAATGGATGTTCGTCTTTTAAAAGGTGACATTCCTAGCGATACATGTGTTTTTGTTTCCATCCCAATTCCTATCATTTGTTTTTCCAGAAACATTATACAAATTTACAACTCTATTATATTTACAATTGTAAAAATAACTCTTACCAAAGTCATAGCATGTATAATTTCGAAGGCGGTTTAAGTTTTCGACGACGTGGGATATGAAGATAAGATCAAAAAAATACAACACCGCTGCTACATTAAAGTGGCCACATTTTACTTAATGAGACAAACACATTTCAAAACATCAACCACGCATACGAGCTGAAAAGATGAGATTGGGTGAGAAAACAACTATGTGAAAAATTCAGAGAAATCCATTCAGAGTAAAAGACCACTCAACGCACCCAGACATCAAGTTGAACGCTCATAACTTAGGGAGAAATACAAACGATTTACATGAAACCGTGAACACTATGTTCGTATGCGATTTGTTTTGTAATTAAAACAAAGTTAGATTAGTTGTTGCCTTTAAAACTTTTGTTGTTTGTTATCCGTCAGCGACAGAATTAATATAACATAATTATGCGACATTGTGTAAATTTGCCTACGGTCAATTGAAGTTATTATAATTTGTTAATGACTTATATTTTGGCATTATTATGCCGAAAAATATAAGATATAAACAAATTATATCGGTTTTCAACTTGGCGGTATTATATATATATATATATATATATATATATATATATATATATATATATATATAATTATAGGCCTATATATATATATATATTATTAATATATATATTATATATATATAATATATATATATATATATATATATATATATATATATATATATTATATATAAGCATTATTAACAATATTTCAATGTGAAATAGTTCGAAAGAGTTTATGTATGGTATACGTATTATATATTTTATTCACCAATAAATTAAACGAATGGCTAAGCCATCAATCTAAAATCTGGTGTATTCCTTATTCTACCAAAGCGTTGCGCAATAACATTGTTTTACGATCCACTGCAATATATGTATATATATATATATATATATATATATATATATATATATATATATATATATATCTCTATATATATATATATATATATATATATATATATATACATATATATACATATATATATATATATATATATATATATATATATATATATATATATATATATATATATATATATATATATATATGTTGTTATGCAGTTCACATCGCTGCAACAAACAAGAGTAAGACACAAACAAACAACTCTGTGTACAGCTGTATTGCGTAAATTATATTCTGCCACAATAGCAGTGAAATGAAATATTAATTAATTACTTGTGGCGAAATACTTTCCTTTCACTTAGTTCTGGAAAAGTACATAATTATCATATTTTTTTAAATACAATTCTTTGCTCTATCTTCGAGCTGCCATCACAATAGCAAGAATAGTATAACAAACGATATTTTTGAATTTTTAAAAGTGACCGCGCCAATAAAAAACATTTCTGCTGAAATGTTTAGAATTAAATTATAAACATCTCAGCAGAAAAAACGAAAAAAAAGCGTCGCCACTTCATAGACAGAGACTGCCGTGCAATGATAGCGAGGAACGCGATCACAAAAACGTCATCAATCTGGCGTCATTTTGTCCGACCCGTCTCGCTGTCTCGCCGCGGTTTGCTGGCGGATGTTTTCAACTTGGCGGTAATTGGCGCAGTCTCTCAGCGGCTAGGTGGAGGGCGGGGTAGACTGATCAAACGAGCACGCCCGCGCAACGCTCGTACGGCCGGCCCGACTGCCCGTTTCCACTCGGCTCCACGCCGGGCAATTTGCCGTCAACGTAGTCATAACAGCCGAGTCGAGTGGAAAGTTGGCGCGACTGTTTAGTGAGTACTTAAGAGCCTCCATGTCAGCGTCAATAATCGGGAAAGCTGGGAAGATGGACAGGGTTTAATAGAATGTGCCACTGGGCGCCTGCTTTATACCCGGATGGGGATAGGGAGAAGGCGGAAAGGCGGCATTACGGAGGGTTTTTGTGAGTTGCACATACTGATCTATGATAAGCTAATGATGCATGTGCGTTGGTGTTTAATGCGATGTTACATTGCAATGCATGTGGTCTGTGTAGGGATGATACTCACGCAAACACAAACGAAGACACCACGGCGGTTAGAATGCAGGCACACTTTCACACGCACGCACGTACACCCGCACGCCACGGATAATTCTGTTCGGACACCTAACTCGTTAAAGTGCAATCAGCCGAACAAATCTTCTACGTTAATGAACTCGGACAGCTGACGACGGATACCTGAGTCAAACTCTAAGGTCATCGGCCATATACTGCTCTGTAATCGCCACACCCTCCGGCTACAGCCAAGCCACAGAAGGATGCAGTCTCCACGAAAGTACACGCATTGAAACGACGTAAGTGGACAATCAACTATAGTCGTCGTATGAACGGACACCGATTGCCACCGCCGCTATTGAAACGCGACTGGCCCAAATTGCCCCACCGCGACCTCTTAAACCCCAATTACCAAACGAGATTACATTAATATAATTACCTACTCGGTTTGCTGGCGACAATAAATCGCTTAGATTGTCCAAACAATTTAGGTAGGCATTTATTGCACGCGGGCGAATAAAACCTGCGCGTACACCTATTTGCGAGTGGCGGCGACGCGCGGACAATGGACAGGCGCTTTTATGGAGCATCACAGTACTTATCGAGGTTATTCAAATAAAGGCGACCATAAATGAACAATCTATATCAGCTAATATGCGTTCGACGGGACAATTATAACGTCGTAAACGGAGCAATGAGGAACAGTTTAACAGAGCAATTTCATACCCGAATGTACACACTGAATGGACAGGCGCGTTTCCAGTTAAAACGACGCATTGTCCCCCCAAAGTGCGTCATTCGTAAAGTGTCAACGTATTTTTTTGCCCGACTTTTAGACGCCGATATCATTGCGCAAGCGAGGCATTCAGAAAGGCAGGCACTCTTCTAGTTATTAGGAGACTGTCAATTTTGCTATACTTGAAGAAAGATTGAAGTGCCAACCTTATGTTGGGGAAACTTTCAAAATGCGAAACATCGAATATGTTATACACACGCGGATAGCTACACGTATACACAGTACCACACAGTACCATACAGTACTATACACAGTATTACTCAGTACAATACACAGTACTACACAGTATTACACACAGTACTATATACATTACTATGCACAGTACTACACCATACTATACACAGTAGCACATAGTACTATACACAGTACATACACAATACTACACACAATACTATACACAGTACTATATACAACACTAGACAGTACTACAAAGTACTACACAATAATGTACACAGTACTATACAGTATTATTCACAGTACTATACACAGTATTACACAGTATTACACAGTACTATATCCAGTACTACACGGTATACGCATAATAACAATACTAATTGTAACAGTTCTATAGCGCCTATATCCTTTAAAATTCAAGCTCACATGCGCAACAAACAAAATCATTTGGCGTGCGTGCGGGTGTTCGGGCGGGTGTTCGGGCGTGCGGGCGGGTGTGCGGGTGTTCGGGCGGGCGTGCGGGCGTTCGGGGGTTCGGGCGTTCGGGGGTTCGGGCGTTCGGGCGTTCGGGCGGGCGTTCGGACGGGCGTTCGGACGGGCGGGCGCGTGCGGTCGGACGGGCGGGCGTTCGGGCGGGCGAGCGAGCGGGCGGGTGGGCGTTCGGGCGGGCGTTCGGGCGGGCGTTCGGGCGGGCGTTCGGGCGGGCGTTCGGGCGGGCGTTCGGGTGGGCGTTCGGGCGGGCGTTCGGGCGGCGTTCGGGCGGGCGTTCGGGCGTTCGAGCGTTCGGGCGGGCGTTCGGGCGGGCGTTCGGGCGAGCGTTCGGGCGGGCGTTCGGGCGGGCGTTCGGGCGGGCGTTCGGGCGGGCGTTCGGGCGGGCGTTCGGGCGGGCGTTCGGGCGGGCGTTCGGGCGGGCGTTCGGGCGGGCGTTCGGGCGGGCGTTCGGGCGGGCGTTCGGGCGGGCGTTCGGGCGGGCGTTCGGGCGGGCGTTCGGGCGGGCGTTCGGGCGTTCGGGCGGGCGTTCGGACGGGCGGGCGCGTGCGGTCGGACGGGCGGGCGTTCGGGCGGGCGAGCGAGCGTTCGGGCGGGCGTTCGGGCGGGCGTTCGGGCGGGCGTTCGGGCGGGCGTTCGGGCGGGCGTTCGGGCGGGCGTTCGGGCGGGCGTTCGGGTGGGCGTTCGGGCGGGCGTTCGGGCGGCGTTCGGGCGGGCGTTCGGGCGTTCGAGCGTTCGGGCGGGCGTTCGGGCGAGCGTTTGGGCGGGCGTTCGGGCGGGCGTTCGGGCGGGCGTTCGGGCGGGCGTTCGGGCGGGCGTTCGGGCGGGCGTTCGGGCGGGCGTTCGGGCGGGCGTTCGGGCGGGCGTTCGGGCGGGCGTTCGGGCGGGCGTTCGGGCGGGCGTTCGGGCGGGCGTTCGGGCGGGCGTTCGGGCGGGCGTTCGGGCGGGCGTTCGGGCGGGCGGGCGGGCGGGCGTTCGGGCGGGCGGGCGTTCGGGCGGGCGGGCGGGCGGGCGTTCGGGCGGGCGGGCGGGCGTTCGGGCGGGCGGGCGTTCGGGCGGGCGGGCGGGCGGGCGGGCGGGCGGGCGGGCGGGCGGGCGGGCGGGCGGGCGGGCGGGCGGGCGGGCGGGCGGGCGGGCGAACGGACCGGCGGACCGGCGGGATGGAACGACTGACCGACGGACCGACGGACCGACGGACCGACGGACCGACGGACCGACGGACCGACGGACCGACGGACCGACGGACCGACGGACCGACGGACCGACGGACCGACGGACCGACGGACCGACGGACCGACGGACCGACGGACAACGACGGACAACGACGGACAACGACGGACAACGACGGACAACAACGGAGACAACGACGGGTCGGATGTTGTGGTGAGCACCGTGCCACACACTATCGCGTCAGTCCCGCTGTCTTCATGGCCGTGTCGCTGTCTGGCGTGTCACTGTCGCCGTCACGCGTCTAGTGTCACAGTCACCCGGCGTCACTCGCCCGGCGCGGCTTTAATTAGCGTCGCCCGTGGCATCGTACCCCCGTCACCCTCGACCTACCCCAGTCACACACGCCACGCACTCGGGTGAATCTCCACATAACTGAGTCTATGTTGCTCGAGGGGACATCCCTGTAGAGCATCTATTCTTAAAGTACACGCTCAACACCCGGTATCAAACTTCCAAATAGCGACATATCTCAACAATCCATACTATAAATAGAAGCTGTAATACACAAGATACGAGATTCACAAGTTATCCAAAACTCTCATTATGTCTCATTTGCCTAAGTGAGTATTTCGTAAAACGGATGTTGTGGTGTGTTCTTTGTATCGATGTCAGCCCACATTTTACTCGACTTCCACGAGCAACAAAACAATCCTCGTCGCCGTACGAGGCTCTCAGGATGCGTCACTCATTGCAATACGTCGCGAAAATGTTGAGAGAGTATTAAGTAATGAAAATGGCACGTTTGCTGTAGTATTGTCTATAAAGATAAAGGTGAGTTCTTATATAGCGCAGTATCCAGCCCCCAGGATTGTTTAAAGAGCTTACAAAAGTAAAGGCAAGTTCTTATATAGCGCAGTATCCAGACCTCAGGACCGTTCAAAGCGCTTTACACTTTACTTCCCTGACAGACCTGTTCACTCAGACACCTTCTCGGCGTCTCTGGAAAGCATCCAGCCATCTGCTACAATTAATGCGCGAAGTCTGCTCGTACACATATCCACCACAGCCAGGTACTCATTTATTCAGCTGAGTGAACTGGAGCAATGTAAAGTGAAACAACTTGCCAAAGTTTTTAACACTGCAGCCAGGATTCGAACCCGGGTTCTCGTAGTCGAGAGTCCGAAGCTCTACCCCTGAGCCATTGCGCGCTACACTTTACATCTCTGGCAGACCTCTTCAGTCAGACACCAGTTCAACTTATCTGGGAAGCATCCAACCATATGCTACAAATAATGCGCGAAGGGTGCTCGTACATGCATCCACAATTGTTTATAACCATTTGTACACCTGAATGAACTGGATATAGATAGTGAACAGACTTGCTCAATATTTCACTCTGCAGTCTGTAGCACATGATTCAATCCTGGGTTCTCGTAGTCGATAGTCCGAAGCTCTACTCCTAAGTCACAGCGCTCTACTACTACAGTACGTTACCCATAAATGTACGTATTTTGACGTGTTTGCATCATGTCGACCACAAATGCCTTAAGTACTCGACCTCTCTACATCAATCATGCAGTCGAAATTGTTTTAAAATACGTCGACCGCAATTACGATTGGAGGGCTCTCATGACATTTTATACATAAAAAATACAATAAAATTTTATCACGGCAGACCTCAACAATGCCATTTATTTGATAGCGAAAACCTTTACACGATGTCGCACTAATTTAGGGGTACGTGTGCTTCGCGTCGCCGCACTGCTATTTAAGCACAGGGTGACAGTCCCGCCTGCGTCACACATGGGACACGACGGACGAGGCCGCTTGTATAATTATTTCCGTAATCACACAACGCGGCTAACGGTCCAGCACAGTCCACTGTCCGCGATATTAGATTACAATCCCGGTCGCTTTAATTCGCCTCACATGGGATTGGCGGAAAGTCAGTCAGACGCCGCGAGTGTGCGCGAGCCTGTAATTTTCACCGAGGGGGGTCGGCCCAACAATGGGTTCACTGCGCAGTCACTTAGGTCGGTTAATGGAGGGTGATTGCGCGTAAACATACTCAATTGCTGGAAAATGGGCCCGCGCGGCGATGCGTGGACGTATCGGCGCCGCCATGTTGTCGCTGCCAGAAGCGTCCGTTTGTCCTTGGGGTGACCTTGATCGCGTGTCGTGTCACGTGTATACTTCACAAGAATTAACAATGTGAAAGGGTTCACAGCCCGCGCGTTGAACTTAAAATCATGACGTGTAAAGTAACTGTCGTCTCCCGTTTGTAGATGTCTCCAAAACGACTACCTGCAAACAGCGGTCAGACTGTTACCAAATTAGTTTTTTTCAGAAGTGAAACTACTTGCCGCGTGATATATATATATATATATATATATATATATATATATATATATATATATATATATATATATATATATATATATATATATAACAACATGATTATTCACCCATGCACCGCCCACTTGACAAATACTGTCAATACAAAATGTTTTCCCAGAGCTATGGCGTCAAATATGAGGATCACGCGGTATGGTATTCCCGGGCGTAAGCCATATCAGCTGAGTAAGATAGAACATGTTTGCGTGTCCACACTTCTTGGTAGATTAATATATGTTATATGGTGTAATATGTGTAATATAAGAGACCGGTTATAGGTGTCCCTCAGCAGTGCAACCACCTCTTCTATACGGCCAATGTACGTTTGTACGGTTGCGGCGCAAGGGCGTATTTCTGTGTGCAATTGTATGTAATACATATCATGTTATGGACACAAAGTATGACGATATAGATACATTCTTGTAGATGGCATTTGGTACAATTATCTAGAACTTTTTCACAGCAAGATTTCAGACAGCCTTAATTCAGTGAACACACATAAAACAGTATCCCATTTGAGCGTTCTGTCATTCTGCAAATGCACATATAAGAAGGGTGGCCGCTTTACACGAGGAAGTATGGACAGTAATATGATATACTAAACTAGACCTCATAGATAGCACGTAGGCCGAGCACTATGGGAACACTTATTGTCAAACAGCTATTCTATATATACGGGGACACCACACTGGAAAAAGCTAGTCGCTGTCAAGCGAATCGAGTGGGCGTTCCAGTGAGGTTGACATTTTATACGACAGTTACAGCGTCGAAAATCTGGTTGCTTAAACAGGTGGCTGTTTGCAACACGATCTCCACAAAAGTTGAACCATTGTAATGTACCTTTGAGTCTATGTTATAGTGGAATTGTATTGCCCAAGGCTGTGGTCAGTGTCAACGTTGCTATTATGGACTGTAGTAGTGTCAAAGTGTACGCGACTGATTTTGTTTCCTTCCGTTATTAACAAATGTCTCGTGGCGTTCTCTACACGCAAAGTATTTATAAATGTTTTATTGAAAATGTTTGTATATACATAACATGTTAAAGCGAACATAAACAAGGTGCATGTTAAAATTTAACATGCGAATGTAACGGACATCAAATGTGATGTGAATGTGATATATGAATGTGGTATGATGTGAATGTCACATCAAAGGTGATACGAATATAAAGGATGTCAAAAGTGATGTGAATGTCATTAGATTCACGTGTACACATTGTGTCATTACACAATGTGTGATGTGAATGTATCATATATAATACGTTAAGCAAGTGCAACGGATATAACGAATGATGTGAGTGTAACGGATCCGATACATGATGCAGATATAACAGACATTGGTGTGACTGTAACGGACATTATTGGTAATGTGAAAGTAACGGACATTATTATGTGTGACATTAATCAACATGTTTTGCTTCTGGGTAACCATTTCTTACGATCATGGTATTCAGTTATGATATAGAGACAATTGTCACCTATTCTTGCGTGGACTGAAACAATCCAATTTAGCTGCGCCCATTTACCGCTGAAACGCACTGAAGCGCATAATAAACAAATCAGTCATGTCGAAATCGGGTCAGTAAATTAGCCGGCTGAAAGCAGTGCGAATCGAGACGGGAAGAGATTAACACGATAAGCGGTCTTTGCGCACGCAATTGTGTCGTAATATTATATAGAGTAATTGTACTGTCGTGTCGCCAATGCGAACTTCTTTTGTTTCGTTAATGCGTGCGTGACACTACACAAAGACGACTGCCGAATCCCGGTGAAGTGTGCGCACTGCCTGCATGGCTGTCTCGTGTTGAGGTCAACAAACCAACTGTAGTCGTCAAACAGCTGTCATCAACGGTCTCTGACGCTCTGACGACAGGATGTGTGTGTTGATGATGATAATATCGATAATAGTAGATAAAATGATTATTGTTGCTATTGTTATTGATATTATTATTATTATTATCGTTGTTGTCGTTATTATTGTTATTGTTGTTACTGTTGATTTTGTTGTTGTTGTTGTTGTTATTATTATTAGTTTGTTATAATTGTTATTATTACCATTATTGCTATTATTGTTGTTATCGGTGTTATCGTTATTATCGTTACTGTACTTATTGGTATTATTGTTATTGTTGTCACGTTTGTTATAATTGTTGTTGGTATTGTTGTTGTTTTGGCTAACAGCACTAGTACACCATTTGTTGTTTTTCCAAATGCATCCGCCATCGCAAGGATTCTATAAAAAAAATTATGTACAAAACGGGTAACAATTTATAACATGTCCGTATTTTTTTAAACCAATATTAATGGTTTATTGATGTCTATCATAATCATATCACCTATCATGTCCATCATATTCACATGCCCCATTATGTCCATCAAATTCGCACCACCTACCATGTGCATTACTTTAATATCACTTATTTTATGCAACACTTTCACATCACCTATAATATAGATTACTGACAAAACACCCACCACGTCCACCACTCTTGCATCAACCATAATGTCCGTCAGATTCAGAACAGCACGACGTCATTCAAACTACCATGATGTGCAGCACACACCCCACTGATTAAGCCCATACATTCACTATACATACAACACCTATACACAACAAAAACATCACCCCTTTTGCCCATAATGTTCACATCACCAGTCTCCCTTCAATTTCACCTCACCATCCTGTCTATCACGTTCGCGTCACCACCCTGTCCATCACGTTCACATCACCATCTTGTCCATCACGTTCATATCACTACCATGTCCATCACATTCGTATCATTATTTTGTCCATCACGTTCGCGTCACCATCTTGTCCACCACGTTCATATCACCATCCTGTCCATCACGTTCGTTTCACCATCTTGTCCGTCACGTTCATATCACCATATTGTCCATCACGTTCATATCACCAACGTGTCCATCATGTTCATATCACCATCCTGTCCATCACGTTCGTTTCACCATCTTGTCCATCACGTTCATATCACCAACGTGTCCATCACCTTCATATCACCACCCTGTACATAACGTTCGTATCACTATCTTGTCCATCACGTTCATATCACAATCTTGTCCATCACGTTTATATCACCATCTTGTCCATCACGTTCATATCACCAACGTGTCCATCACGTTCATATCACCACCCTGTACATCACGTTCGTAACACAGTCTTGTCCATCACGTTCACATCACCATCTTGTCCATCACGTTCATATCACCATCTTGTCCATCACGTTCATATCGCCATCTTGTCCATCACGTTTATATCACGACCCTGTCCATCACGTTCATATCACCATCTTGTCCATCCCGTTCATATCACCAACGTGTCCATCACGTTCATATCACCACCCTGTACATCACGTTCGTAACACAATCTTGTCCATCACGTTCACATCACCATCTTGTCCATCACGTTCATATCACCATCTTGTCCATCACGTTCATATCGCCATCTTGTCCATCACGTTTATATTACGACCCTGTACATCACCTTCATATCACCATCTTGTCCATCACGTTCATATGACCATCCTCTCCATCACGTTCATATCACCACCCTGTCCACCACGTTCATATCACTATCCTGTCCATCACGTTCATTTCACCATCCTCTCCATCACGTTCACATCACCATGCTGGCCATCATGTTCATATCACCACCCACTCCATCACGTTCACATCACTATCATGTCCATCACGTTCACATCACCATCCTGTCCATCACGTTCACATAACAATCCTGTACATCACGTTCCTTTCCACATCTTATCCATCGCGTTCATTTTCACCATCTTGTTCATCACGTTCGTATCACCATCTTATCCATCACGTTCACATCGCCATCCTGTCCATCACTTTCGCGTCACCATCCTGTCCATCAGGTTTATAACACCATCCTGTCCATCACGTTCACATCACCATCCTCTCCGCCACTTTTACATCACCACGTTGCTCATCACAGGCAACTAATTTGATAAATTGTTGTCGTCGTTAAAACTGTATAGCTTACAGCCTGATCAGTACTACCCACCGTAACCATGACAACGCCACGAAACATATTTCAACTTCAGCCACCCATTACACGAGTCGTTTGCGCGTCTACGAGAAGAGATAAAACCACATCATTTCGCATTATGTCCACGTTCGCCATCAAAAGTCAATTTGTCGACGTTGGCCCTCGAATGAAGTTGCGTTCAACGGACCACAGTCGGCTGAAACGAACGAGAAAGATAAAACCGCAACTGCCGGGCGCTAGCCAGCTTTCCGGGGCGATCGTATCGCTCTCGGCGATTAACGGACGGGAGGAAGATAGATAGGAACCCGTCTCCTCCACTCCGCCTTCCATCCCGTCCACCCCATTAACGTCCATCCGCGTTAGGTGATTATCCCGCCTTATTTTCGACTCGCTAATTAAATCTGGCAGTCGCGCGAACAATGAGATAAGCTGTCGCTGTAGTTGATTGAAAGCTAGAAGGACGGATGTGCTGAATTTGGCGATTAAACAGCGTGCTTTGCGGTATAAGCCACTACTGTATATAGCGTAGTGACGAATATTATCATAATATCAGACTGTTTTTCGGACACAGATCATAAGCAGTAATCATACATATGATTTTCTCTAAAACCTACTCCCCTATTACTGACGTGATTATTATTATTTCCAGACGTTATGCAATATATGCGTACGCGTGTTCAAAGGGTAATTTCGCGCAGCAATTACGTCACGGCTGAACTATTTCCAGTTGTATTGGTATATATAGGTACAAACATATCCCTTTACACGTATAGACGGTAAAGCGAAGTCACTATTACATACCGCATTATTATAATATACTAGGAACAAGCATTCAGCCGTTTGATTCGATCAACGCAAAACAACGAGTGAATAATATAATTATGCAAATTACCTCCCGGTGTAGCTTCCATCAGTCTGAATGTTGAACACAAAACGACGGAAAAAACGGCACCACTATAATAGGTGTGTATAGCACTTTAGCTCAACTGCAGCACGAGCGATAAACAATGGTGGGCATGTGTTTAGATTGGCGCAATATATAGGTATGTGCTAATATGTATTTGCCAAGCAACTACCTCGCATGACTTAGACAGTGTTTCGAGTATTTCATGCTATAGATTTAACAATAAAACAGATAATAATTATGTACTATAATCTAACGTAAAACCAAAATGAGGGGGAGAAGTATACAGTCTATGATGATTCAAGTATAAGTGATGTACAGATATATTTTAAAATTATGTGGTATAAATCAACCGATGAATGAAAGGGGATACCTTTGATATGTTAACCATATATTTTGAATATGTAGTAAGATGATTACGGTACATTTATATAAAATCGACGACAAAACGGAAATGTTTCTCTACTTATTCTTCAAATGTTTATTTCTCGTTGCCTTAAAAATATATACATTTGTGTAATATATTTGTGGTCTTTATTCCTCTCAACATTCCGGGTATATTTTAGTAGAGAAACTAGCTAAATTAACTAAATAATCTATGAATATTTCGTAATTAGCCATTGTGAATTAACGGTCATTCAGACACCTTCAGATCCGAATATCAGTGTAACTTTCAAATGCAGTGTTGTGTTGCTTGGGCATACGATGGGAAAGATATCAAATGTGGGCGAGAAATACCTTTTTCGGACTCTTGTTGAAAACAATGGTTGTGCAAGAATGACACATATGACTCAGAACAATGTTTAACGTGTGATTAATTAACAACTTGATGTGTTTTTATTTCGAATAATGCGTGCTATCGTAATTTTATATTGTCTTGACAAACGTCTCATTAATAACCAGCAATAGGAAACGCGAAAATGATACAATCAATGAAATCCACTCCGATTTGCGTCACGTCACGATTGCGCAACACTTAGTGGGTGGGGTACATGTTTGGCTCGTGATTGCGTATAAGGTAGGACTATTTTACGATTGCTTTGCACTCGTCACTAGGTAAATGAATGGAAATCATTTTGATATATTACATTGATTACATAGTAATGTAATTATAACTCCTGTTGCGTGACATCAACTCCGAAACCGAACTGAATTTTCGACATATTGTCCAATAGTTTGTACTGGGCTTCCTAAACAATAAATATATCAATACGATATTGCCAAAAATATTAGTTCTCGTCATTCCTGATTATTTTAGACTACAATTAAGTTTGTTGTTATATATTTACTGTGAAAATGTGGAAACAAAAAGATATGCAACGCGGCCATTAAGAGACCACATACGCATGAATGTAAATGCACTTTTCGGAGTGAGGTACACTGATTTGAGAAGGTTGCCCTGTGGAATATTATTCAGGAAGGTTAGAAGTTTAGAAAACGACAGGGCAACCAAAAATAGCACGAGGTGTCCACTACGACCCCCGTGCGCCCCGACTAGTGAGCGAAATCGCGGCGATCCATTATTGATGTTGATTAAAATATTGTTGTCTGTGTGTGTGTGTTGTGTGTGTGTGTGTGTGTGTGTGTGTGTGTGTGTGTGTGTGTGTGTGTGTGTGTGTGTGTGTGTGTGTGTGTGTGTGTGTGTGTGTGTGTGTGTGTGTGTGTGTGTGTGTGTATGCAATGTGTGCTATGTTTATTTTGTGTGGATGCTCACTTGTTTGTGTATGAGCGTACGTGTGTCTATATGAACTTATCAGGAAATAGTTAAGCCATGACGCAATTACTGCGCGAACGCATACATATATACAGGTATATGTTGCATAATTCCTGGGCATGATAACAATCAATCATGTCAGTAGTAAGGCAGTACGGGTTACATAAAACGATATAATATGTACTATTGAGTATGGCCCGTGTTTCGAACCACAACAGTCTGATATAATAATTTAATATATGTTTAAATTAACGTGCGTGTGCATGTGTGGGAACGTGTATGCGTGTATGCGTGTCTCTCTGTGTATACATATGTGTGTGCGTGCGTATGAGCAAACATGCGTGTGTGTCTGTCCATGTTTACACGTATATGCGTGCGTGTGATCGCGTCCGCAAGTGCATATACCCTATCAACTTTTATATACATTTGCCGCGGCACATGCGCACACCTCATATCCCGCGGCACACTGTCGTGACGTCACGTGACGTGACACATACGAAGACGAGGCAGACCACCGTGAGAGCGAGGGCCGGCGACAAATTATTACCGTCTCTGCTGACTCGTATCAGTGGCACTCGTTTGATCGGCGATAACCTCACTCGCGCGCCCCTTGTTCGCGGACACAGAGTCTTGCGTGGGCCCACAATGGTCCGTTTGTGTGGATGTGGTAGGCCGACGTCGTCGCTTGCGGTGTCACCGGAAGGGTCGGTAACTCGTCTCGCTCGGATTAACCGACCGGTTTGTAGAAACAAATAGACCGACTCGACACAATTTACCTGTACACTCGAGTAGGCGTTGTGTTTGGGCTGCATGGAGTGTTTTGCGTACCGTTATGACGTATATATGACGTATTGTTGATGTTAAAATAAAACAAGCGATAAGTGCACCTAGTAACATGATACGATAATTTGTATGTAGTTATATGTACTCGCATTGCATATTGTGTAACATTTCAATTTGATACTAGTTAATTGCGAAATAATGGCAAGTGTTCATTACATTTTGTACTTTTATATTTACCTAATCATATGATACGAGATAACCGATGGACACTGTGTATGACCACATGGAAACCCTACGAAAGGAAAAGACCTAGAGGAAGACCGGCGAGACAGTGCCAGTGGAGAGACGAACTTGACGATTATAAGTTGTTCTATTTAATCATTACCAATGCACT
>OZ024864.1:39515729-39520729 GCA_964017155.1 Oasisia sp. SBJ-2009 | reverse complement strand
CGTCAATAAAACACGCGTTATTGGCACGAACTTGGTCACAAACACACGCTCGTAAATACATGTGGTCAAATACAAATAGAGTGCACATATGTAAACTTGGAGACATGCATTCACGCATGCATGTATGCATACATACACACATACATACATAATATTCAAACAAACAAACAAACAAACAAACAAACAAACAAACAAACAAACAAACAAACAAACAAACAAACAAACAAACAAACAAACAAACAAATAAACACACACACACACACACACACACACACACATACACACACACACACACACACACACACACACACACACACACACACACGCACGCACACACGCACACCCATCCACCCACCCACCCACTCAATCACCCACACACACCGCCTTGCATCAACCACATACACATACATAATCTTACCATTCAAACATCTAGTAACGCCATTTAAGGAATCATACCCTGGGCATCTTTTATATTATCTTGATCCATCCGATGCAAACTACCCGCAATGTGCCTCATATCCAGGGCCTATCCCCCGGGACGCTCTTTCCTCCCTTCGTGAGTGATCGCCCTTATCTCGCCTTTGGACCGCCATCTCCAGTTCCGCCTTGCCTCGCGATGCGGACATTTTCTCCCGCCGATAAACTATCGCCATAAAGGCGAGGCAGCCAAGCGTGACCGCGTGGTTTATTGATTTCCTGTTTCTAGGCGGGCGAGATGCTTATGTGCGTCTTCCTTGCCCGTCTCCTTCCGGAAAATCCGATTCCCACCAAGCGCCTAATATCGATGGTAATTTGATCGATTTAGCGTCGCATGACTAACGCAAAAACAACCTTTCTCAGATAAACTACCCGGAATAATTCTCCATGGATAATGTAATTGTGACTTAGACAGCCAACTCTGATACAGCGGTAAACGTTTTTTACTCCCGCTTCGTCGCCTCTTTTGGATCATGTCCCCACTTAGCGTTAGATCAGTTGGTACTACATTGTATTACATATGTTAAGCGTCATTTCGAAACTTAACTTACTAAACTTGGTTATTCATCAAAGCTCACTGTCGCGTCCATCAGTTTGTCGACTACTTGAATACTGCTTACGAATTTTACATTCACCAACCTTTTTTCTTGATGCGCCTCTCGGATTGGTTTTCAAAGATACAAGCGAAATACAAGTTGCCCTGTTGTTACTGTTATTATTATTAATATTACTATTATTGTTGTCGTTTTTGTCATCATAAACATCAGCATCCTCATCATCATCATCATCATCATCATTATCATCATCATCATCATCATCATCACAAACACCATCATCTTCAACGTCATTATCGTTATATATAATATTACAATTACGCGTTGAAGCGGGGGCATGGGGCACAATATTTGGTGGGGGTTTATATCTCAATATTCATTGATGGTGTGTTGCGTAGTTCTTACAGGGTGGGAGCTGATGATAGGATTTCCATAAAGAATATTTAGGGAAATCCACAGCCCACCTGACAGCGGAGAGGTACTTACTTATGTGTTCAGCCCACTAATATCAATATCGTTCCGACGACGACAATGTCTAAAAAGACTTTATGTGGTAATCATTAACAAGAACTGTGCGGAATCAGTTGCAATACTTTCGTGTCTTGGTTGCGGGAATCAGACATTTTCAAACAGAAATTTATCGAGCCGCATATGTAAATCACAATAACAATCATAATTATAATACAGAATACAATGTATTTATATACCGTCCGGTCAATTGAAAATTGCTCGTGGGAGAGGTACATATATATATACACATAGTAGAATTCAACATAGAAACACTTATTTAACAAGATTTAACAAGATTGCCACCTAGAGAATCAACTCAAGATGGCAGGTGGACAAGGAAGCCCTTTGGCTTATCGAGAGTCCAACCTATCTATCTAAATGTACCCCGCCCTTCTTAGGTACATGTCAATTTTATTTTTGAACATATTAACACTACTAGCACTTACACAATCAGCCGATAATCTGTTCCATTCATTTACTGTTCTTTGTGAAAATGAAAATTTCCTAATATCTAATCTACATTGCTTCTTTGCTAATGTAACTCCATGTCCTCTAGTCCTTCTCTCTTCCTTGACTGAGGAAAAAATATTTCTGTCAATATTTTCATACCCATTCAATATTTTAAAAACTTCTATCTGATCTCCTCGCAGTCTCCTGGTTTCTAGTGTTGTTAATCCACATTCTTTTAGACGCATTTCATAACTAATATTCCTGAGTTTTTGTATCATTTTGGTTGCTCTTCTTTGTACTCTTTCTAGTATATCAATATCCTTCTTGCGATATGGCCTCCATGCCTGTATGCAATATTCTAAATGAGGCCTAACTATTGTTTTGTACAGTGGTATTATTAGTTCTTTTTCCTTGTACACTATATTTCGCCTAATTAATCCAAGAATTTGGTTTCCCTTCGCTGCTGCAATTGCACACTGTTCCGATACCTTCATATCAGCACTAATAGTTAACCCTAAGTCTTTTTCCTTTATGGTAGTATTTAGTACAGTGTCACCCATTGTATATTGTGCATCTTCATTCCCATGTCCTGTGTGGAGGCACTTACACTTCCCATAATTAAACAGCATTTGCCACTTCTCAGACCATTCGTTCAACTTATTTAGATCATCTTGTAATTGCTGTCTATCTGTATCACTTTTTATTTTTCTGAACACTTTTGTATCATCCGCAAACTTCAACACCTTGCTTGTTATATCATCATCCAAATCATTGATATATATATATATTAAGAACAAAATAGGTCCCAATACTGATCCCTGCGGTACTCCACTCAAAACCGATTTCCAGTTTGAAACCTCCCCATCAACTACTACTCTTTGTCTTCTATCAATAAGCCATTTTTCTATCCAGTTAATCATAACATTGCCTATGCCATGGGCCTTCAGTTTAAGTAGTAATCTTTGATGTGGCACTTTGTCAAAAGCTTTTTAAAAATCTAAGTATATAATATCTACTGGTGATCCCTCATCTACCCACTTTGTGACATCTTCCAAAAAACATAAGATATTTGTTAAGCATGACCTCGCTTTTAGAAACCCATGTTGAGATGGGTTAATCAAGTTATTTTTAACAAGAAAATCAACCAAGTGCTCTTTAATTAGTCTTTCTAATAGTTTACAAATCACCGATGTTAAACTCACTGGTCTATAGTTCTCTGACTTGCTTCTTGATCCTTTTTTAAATAATGGTATGATGTTTGCTTCTTTCCATTCTAACGGAACTACTCCTTCCTCTAATGCCAAATTGAACACTGTTGCAAGTGGTGTGCTAATTTGTTCTACAATTTCCAGTAGTAATTTGGGAGGAATCCCATCCATTCCAGGTGACTTATTATCCTTCATGTCCCTTATTTTCTTAGCTACCATTTTTGGTGTAACAATTAGTTGTCCTAAATAGTCTGACTCTCTCCCTTCGAATTTAGTCTCTGGTACTGGTAATGCACTAATATCTTCCCTGGTAAATACCGAACTAAAGTATTCATTTAGGTTTTCTGCCATTAAGAATCCCTCTGTTATTATGTTTCCATCACTATCTTCTAAAGGTCCGACCTTATCCTGAACTTTCTGTTTACTTCGAACATACGCATAAAAACTCTTGCTGTCATGTTTTATATTAAAAGCTAATGTTTGTTCATAGCTTCTCTTTGAATTTCTAATTTCAGCTGTAGCTTGGTTAAGTGCTTCTTTATAAATGGCATAGTCTTCTTCACTTCCATTATGTCTATATGTCTACCACATCATTTGCTTGTATTTGATTTTTCTAATGGCTTCTTTTGATAAGTGTTTCTTTTTTGACCGTTTCCCTTGTTTTTTCAGGGGACAATTTTTTCGACAATGCAGTCAATTTCACTCTTTAGGATATTCCAACATTCTTTTGCTGTCTTATTCTCCAGTGTGTTATTCCAGTCTATCTTTGCTAAATATTTCCTCATGTCCTTATATCTTCCTTTGTGAAAATTTTTCCTGTACCGTATTTTTCGATAAAGTAATCGCTAAAGTAATAATTAAGAGAGATCATAAGATATATCACTAGGTAACAAATATTTAAACAAATAAATATACTAAGACATCCTTAAAACATATCTTAAACACAATAATTTAAACAAGATAAAAGTGCTAAAAGCTAATAATAAAAGCTAAATTTACCCAAAGAAAACACGAAGTGTCATCATCGGTGAATTATAAAAACATTTGTTTAAAAGATGAGTCTTCAAAGGTGTTTAAAAACTAGCAGTAGTTATGCTGTCCGGCGGCGTAAGAGGCAACTTATTCCGTAAAATCGTCGAGCAGATCGCTATATTGTAATTGTGTACGTTTTGAGTGTGTTGTCTGTGTAACTGCGTTGATTCTCAGTGGTTGAATTGTAGTATTTTTATCTTCGGAAACAACCCCTCAATTGGGCCAACTGCAGGGTCTTGCCGGCAAGATACGCAGTCAATAAATGTATTTACAGGCCACGTGGTCTGACTGGGTGCTGACTTATTACATTTCAGCAATATACATTTCAGCAATATTATGTTAAAAGTGTTTTCTGTGGTCAACAACGTTTACTGTTCGATATGTTAACGTAAATACAAAATTAGAAAAATTACAATATCATTAAACAATAATCCACCCCAAATGTAGTGATTGACATCAACAAAACGTTTTTTTGAAACTTGTGTTGCCGGTATATTTTAGAAACGTTATATTTAGGTAACAGTCCCGTACGTCATGTAGCCGCATGCATTAGCTTGGTCAATTATCTTAAATAAAAATACGTTGTCTAAACGAATAGGACTTTACAATATATCTAGATAAACATATAGCTAGTTACAGATCACTTGGTTACACATCTAATGAATGATATGTATTCTTCAGATTCTTTGAAGCCTTACACTGTGTATGATAAATGCTTCTCGTAACTTGTTCTTTGCACACATATGTTACTCAACAGGTTTGTATGTAA
>OZ024864.1:39505729-39513229 GCA_964017155.1 Oasisia sp. SBJ-2009 | reverse complement strand
ATTACGCGCACCAGCCAATTCGTCAATTACCTCTAAACTAGTTAACGACGTTTTGTCAGTTTTCCGGATTGCTTCAAACACGCATTACTCTTTTCTCAGTTAATTAAGTTAATTTGCAAATTACTTCCATGCGGGCGTGTGCATGAGTTTAATGGGATAATGCCAATGGACGGGTTTTCATGTCTCTAATCTGTTTTCGTTACAAAGAGCGCAGATGAATGTCGATTGCTGTTTAATGGCGTCAAATCTATAACATCAACGCAGGCAGAGTCGGCGCAGCACAGCAATTATCTGGATACGGGAACTTTGTCTGTTACTATCTCCAGCGAATACGCAATTATAGTCATCAGCGCGTTTATTGAATTGCCTTTTGGGGGCAAAGAAGTGCGTTGACAATGCGGTTGGTTTCTGCAATGGACGTAAATCGCATCATAATTAAGTCCCGATGTTGATTAAAAGTCGACTAAAGTCGAATTAAGGTGTCCCCTCGCTCGTTTAACTTATATAAATAAATCGCGGTTCCTGCGTACTTTATTTTAATGCGGGCTCACAGAGTCAAACAAGGTTTCGTATTATAACAATAACAGAAAGGGAAAAGAAGACTATCATGCAATTTGCAGCAAGGAAATGACAGAAAAAGCAGGGCATTGTATCACCAATTGAACATGTCTAAAAAGTACTTTTGATAACATACATGTACGACACTACATGGATAGATCAATACGTCCATGCAAAAGTCAACGAAGTAATCAAACTACATTCAAAAAAATAACATAAGTGAATTAATAATATAATAACGTGCGAAAATGCGATTACCATTATTACATGTTTTACAATTATAAAATACATCGTTTTCTGCAAAGGTAAAAAGGTAAACTGTATTTGGTTAACATATCTGAGATATATCTTATTTTTGTTACACCCAAACGTTTATCAATTGTATACACTCTCGATAAAACGCAGTCAACTTTGGCTGTATCGCTTAGAGCGATATGATGAAATGTGCCTGTATTCACAACGCACTGATCCACGACTTCCAGGAGAAATCATATCGCGTGAATCTCACCACTAAATAACGTTGCACCCACGGCCCGGCATCAGCCAAATTGGCCTTTATCGTTCCTCATTTCCTTATCAAATACGGAAAAAAACTAACATCTTTTCACCACGATATTAGCATGCATGACGTGTTTTATGATTATTGCGCGGGGTAGAATCTAGAGTGAATGGGACAACGCGATACGTCTGATTCCACGCACGCTGTCGGCCGTCTATTACACGCAGACAGGAAGTCCGTCTCCAGCCCTGCTCTCACACCGAGCCTACTCCGCTAAATCATCATTATAATTGGATTAGTCGCTCATTTAGCGTGATCTATATAATCTCCCGCTGTGACTTCCCGTAATGAAACCCCGTGGAGTCACTGCCTAGGAGACTTAAACCCCCCGTAGACCCAAAGGGAACGATATTTGATAGTGTGAACCAGCTTGCTTGTATTGGAATCGATTGCTCAATTAATTATTTAGTTTTGTTGTTGTTGTAAGTGTAAGACAGTTTCGATGCGAATAATATACATGCGAGATGATTGGTGTTTAAAAAGTCAACTTTGTTTTTTGTGTGTATATGCTTATAAATACATTTAGACGAACAACGTAATTTATAACGTACCTGGGTGTGACTCTCTCTTGTGGATCGAACTTCAATTAGTAAAGGTATAACTCGGTAAATAATAAAATTCAAAAGTTACAGCTTGGCTACGTAAGGTGTGTCAAGAAATTAAAACAGTTGGTGTTGATACTTCCAAATAGCACGTAACCAACTATCGGACTTTGTTAAATGCACAGGTGCCACGAAGACATTAGGCAACAATTTTTGTCTTCAAGGTTATAAAAAACGTCAACAGTTTTGCTTAAGAAATAACTTTTTATAGCAAACTACACATGATACATCATGGCAAATATGATATATATATATATATATATATATATATATATATATATATATATATATATATATATATATATATATATAATATTGTCTTTATCCCTGGTGGGTTTTCGATAAAATATAAATTATAAATTTCGAATATTACAAGAAATTTAAATTTTACATAAAAATTAGTAGTCAATTACGTATCCCGAGAATGCACGATCGCATCTGCTAAACATCCCATCAAGGATGCCAATGTTTACATATTCCATGAATACTATGAATCATATTAAGATACTCAATAGTTTGTTAAGCTATTTAAAAATGTTCATTAGTATAGTAAGCACAAAGACGGTTAAAACAAATTACAAATACGGTTTGGAGCAGCACACATGTTGCTGGTTCCCGTTCTCAGCGGCCACTTCCGGGAATAAGGAAAACCTATTAACCGCAGCTGGTGTCGTAGTTAACAACAATATCTATGACGACATAAACGACGCCGATTTCAGAACTGACGCATGACGTGATAAATGACGCGCGACATTACGGGACCGCGTAATTAACGCCGTGATTATATATACGACGCCATTAATATGACGTTCTCTGCCAACAGGTGTCGCTGACGTCCGGCTGCCATCACCGCCATTCGCGGCGCAGAAGTGCACACTGCGCAAGCACAAACCGAACCGGAAGCCGCGCACGCCGTTCACGATGGAACAGCTACTGGCGCTCGAGCGCAAGTTCCGACAGAAGCAGTATCTCTCCATCGCAGAACGGGCGGAGTTTGCGTCGTCGCTGACACTTACGGAAACGCAGATCAAGATCTGGTTTCAGAACCGACGCGCCAAGTCGAAACGCCTGCAAGAGGCGGAGATTGAGAAACTGAGAATGGCCGCGAAGCCGATGTATCACGCGCCGCTGCCGCCATCGTTGTCGCTCGTTTCCATGGCAACCAGCCTGCAGTCACCACCTCTCGGACTTATTGGACCCGGCGTCCATGTTGACCCATGGATGTATCCGCAGTATTCGTTTTATGGACTACACGGATCGTTGTCCCCGTCCGTGTCGTTCTCCAGGTAGTGACGAATACGATGCAAACGACAATAATTTATCCTGACAACGAGTGACGTGATTCATTGACGATGCCCGCAATTATATGATTACCTCGTTCCTGGATTATCAATAAATGTGTATATGTATTATATTACACTCGTGTACGTGTGTTATCATTTCACATAATTCGCAGGAGCACATACACTGTATATGAACACAACGGGCTGTTAGACATAACTCAGTTGATTCTGACGTCGACTTAGTCTCTCAAATTGTATTGCGTGATTTGCGTCTGTAAACCAGGCCGCATGCACCTTCGTTCAACAACATCTTTTAATGGCACATTTGATAAATTGTCCAATTACTTCATATCACAGGTAATCATGCCACGTACGTGATGGAATGTGGGTTTTCGGTTTGTTGATAAAAAAAACACGTTCATAATTAAACGTCCGTTTCTGCGACGCAGTTAAATAACTGGTGATAACCATTACATACTAGACACACAACGTTTTATAGGAACCTTTCAGAAATAAGATCATACGAAATCGAAACTAATTTTTTAAATAAGTCTGAAATCGAAATATTACAAAATTAACTAATGATCTTCACAACTTTAAACATAACTATGATGATAGCACACACTGCATTATATATACGCCTGTAATAAGCACGAAATACTATTCGATATGAAGTGAGTTTTCATGCCAGCACCATAATTTGTAAGAGGAAGTCTGTTCTGTTTAACAATGCTGGGGCAATGTTTTACTTCAAATTGAATTACTCTTAACTGTGCCCACTTTGGCGTTATTACTGTTTAAGAAAAAACAACATGCATTATTTGAGCATGCTGTCTTGGTTGCAACTTTCAAACAGCCAACATTATTATGGGCTTGCAGTAGTAACGGAGCACAACTTTGCGTCACCATGCAGTTAATGCACGAATACTGTTCGTACCCAAATAGTCACCACTACTTATATTTAGTTAATCATTCGTACAACTAACGGACCTGAGTGAGCAAAGAAGAATGAAGGCCTTCGTGCAACGTTCACAGGACTCGCCAGTCGATTGAGACACCGACGCCCTAAAAAAGCTGAGAGTTAATGTAATAATGATTATCACATTAATTTAAGAGGGTGAAGACTGTTTAGGAAGCTTACACACGCATGTCTTCAGTGCTGCTTCCATTTGGTAGCTGTGTCAAATTACGTGGAGCAATGCACATGTTTGTCACGATACCTGTTGTAAAGGTAACTCGTTAAACTATGAGCAGTTGTGTTGTCTTACAGTGGTTTGTGAATACAGGCATTTATATATGTTTGTATAAAAATATTTTCCAATGAAAAAAACAAGAAAAATACATTAAACATATTCGCTATATTAGAAAAAAAAACAATATATGTGTGTGTGTGTGTGTGAGTGCGTGCGCGTGTGCGTGTGCGTTTGCGTGTGCGTGTGCGTGTGCGTGTGGGCGTTGATCGGTGGGGGACAACATAGAAAAGTTCAGAAAAATAATTACGAGCTCTAGTAGTAAAATTACTCAGATATAAACTTCCGACTACCCAATAACAAATCACTAGATTGCCGAGCTCTATCACTATGCACCCTAGTGTTGATATGTGTGTGTGTTATACGAAGAAATTAACTTTAAATATTCGCTATAATATATATATATATATATATATATATATATATATATATATATATATATATATATATATATATATATATATATATATATATGTGTGTGTGTCATACGAAGAAATTACCTTTACTTATCATAAATGTACTACACCACCACGATGAACAAGTTCTAGTTATAGTTATGTCAATGGACATATCATTTTAACAAATCAACACAACCAGTAAATTTGCCCAAGTCATCGCTACCACTGGTACAGAACCTCAGCTATCCAGATTACAGTAATTCGGAGAAACAAAAAATCGGCATCCGGGTGTTATTTCATGGGAACTCAAATTCCAAGTGCAAAATAGACGTTATGTGCACACTACGTATAAAACCAATAATAATAATAATAATAATAATAAAAAATAATAATAACAGGATAGTGTCCGTAATAACGAGGTTGCACCGTATTTCTCCACCGGAAGACAACAAGGACATCTTGCGTATTGCTACAGAATATCCGTCATTGTCATTCTCGTGATGAAACTGTGATGATTGTAGTTTACGCAGCTTAATCCGACGCCGACTGGGGATAATCCACGGTGAAATGTGCATTTTCGCGATAAGCCGATGGCGTCTCCGCGTACAAATGGCGTGGTCACAAAGGCGTTGCCTTATCGCTGTCGACAAATTTGTGCAGCGGCCGATAGCGGGAGACAGCGACAACGGGTGACAGCTAACGTAGCGCAACCCCCTCCCTAGGGACGGGGAGAGGACACGGGAGGGCTTCAGCGGAGGGCACGCCGACAGCGGGTCGGGATGTGTCGATAAGACGGTTCGGATCAATCATGGACCACGAGGCGTCGTCGACAGATAGTCGCCGAGGAGCGCAGTTCGGGAATTGGGATCCACTCGTGGGAAAACGAGCCGGCAACTGCGGAAGTGTATTGATTTCGTTGACGCTGTGGCGCAGTGAGTGAGAGCGTCGCGCGCGGAGAGCGGAAACAGTCGTACCGTCTTACAGACTCAAACATACATAATTGTAACTTGTTAATTATATCTGCTCATTCACACCACACATTAAAGTTTGACAAACCAAACGGTATGGTTTCCAAATTAACAGTATCATGAGTTCAATCTAATTGTTGTTGATAAGGACAAGTAATTATGAATACAATCTTTTATAACTCGTCTTGGGCGTTTTGAGAAATATACACATCTTCTTTAAAGAAATGAATACTACTGTCATTACGGATGTCTACTGCTGTTTAAATATAAACTAATTAATTAGTTCGATAATTCGTTCCTCCGTCCGTCCGTCCGTCCGTCCGTCCGTCCGTCCGTCCGTCCGTCCGTCCGTCCGTCCGTCCGTCCGTCCGTCCGTCCGTCCGTCCGTCCGTCCGTCCGTCCGTCCGTCCGTCCGTCCGTCCGTCCGTCCGTCCGTCCGTCCGTCCGTCCGACCGTCCGTCCGACCGTCCGACCGTCCGACCGACCGTCCGTCCGTCCGTCCGTCCGTCCGACCGTCCGACCGTCCGTCCGACCGTCCGACCGTCCGTCCGTCCGTCCGACCGTCCGTCCGACCGACCGACCGACCGACCGACCGACCGACCGACCGACCGCCCGACCGACCGACCGACCGTCCGTCCGTCCGTCCGACCGCCCGACCGACCGACCGACCGACCGACCGACCGACCGACCGACCGACCGTCCGACCGACCGTCCGTCCGTCCGTCCGTCCGTCCGTCCGACCGTCCGACCGTCCGACCGACCGACCGACCGACCGACCGACCGACCGACCGACCGACCGACCGACCGACCGACCGACCGTCCGTTGTTACTCAACACGCCCAGTTTCATGTTTCCGACTGTTAGAAAAAACAGCCTATAGACATTTATCTGAGTGATCCTTTATGCCCTAATAAATCACCACAGACGAATGGTCCAATGACGCGAGGAACGTATACAGAGGCGAGTAGATCGCGTCTGACAGAGAATATAGTAATAAGAAATTCTTCACAGTTGGGACATTAATCAACTTAGATCTACTTTTTATGTCTTACAAAACAAGCATGCGCCCATTAGTACCTCAATTTCGTTTGTTGTGTCCTTCTTGACTATGATTTTCCTGTAGATAATAACGTAAATATGGAACTGCATGATGTTCAGTTGCTACACCAGTCGACAAAGACTACTTTATGAGAATATTAATACTACATCAGAGAAAAGTGGTATAAGACGTAAATAGAAGAAATAGCTGTAAGAAATCAGTAGTACACATTAGCATTTCACAGCCGTGATATTTTGATGCGTAAATACGTGCATCCCCTCGGACACCCAAACTCAAACACACACGCGCACACGGCGCACACCTACCCACAGACATACGCACGCGCACTCGCACGCAAACACACAAATGCACACACGCACACGCGCACGCACTTACGCACTCACGCACACATGCCACCAATAACAAATTCGACATTGAAAAATCGTCCAGTCCCACACAAGACACTTATTTTAACCCGGTGTTTCTTTTTCTTAGAAATATCGCAGCTACCAGATATATCGGACAAACCGTTCAGCTTCACAGCTCCTTGACATTTCTTCGGTGTTGTTGTTATTATAATAAGACACGCTCACTTCTGGCACACAATCAACTTGTCGCGTTTCTATGCTTTTTCCACGCGATACGAGTCGAGTCTTAGGAAAGCTGATGACTTTTTAAATAACGAATCCTCGCCGTGCAAGGCACTTGACTGACAAGACTAATACAACTGGAAGAGCTCTTCCTAATATCATTATGACCTTAAGTGGTTTATATTTGATGTGTCTAGAGCGTCTCTTCCACGCGTCAGCGCGAGGCGACGAAGCCTCGGTCGGCGTGTTTGAT
>OZ024864.1:39473229-39503229 GCA_964017155.1 Oasisia sp. SBJ-2009 | reverse complement strand
TATATATATATATATATATAATTATATTAAGATAACTATTTCTGTATAATTTATAGTATATAATGTAATTTAATGTTATAGAATGTAATGTAATGCAATGCCGACGAAGCCATGAACATATCCTCTTCGCCTACGCACATTCACGAGAAGTATTACAATAATAACGTACTGCTTAATGTCGGGTTGGGTTTGTTCACAAAACTTACCGCTTGCACGCAGTCGACTTACTTAACATTTACCACACCACACCATACCACACCATGCAATTTGCACTATAAGTAAAAATTAAACTCCTTTTTGATTAATGTCAATAACAACGCATAAGTCGTTGCTATTCATGTGACCTGTTTCGTCATGAGATATGACGTCACCGATCTCGCTCCCGACGCTGTCTCGGTGAGCCTGCCAGCCAGCCAGCCAGCCAGCCAGCCAGCCAGCCAGCCAGCCAGCCAGCCAGCCGGTCGCCTAATGTATACGGCTTCAGCCTAATTGCTGATGAACCCTCTTAGCGCCCACTTACACTTATTAATTGTTTACCTACAGTTGGCGGCCGTACGTGGCGCCGCCCGCTTTCAAAACGAGCAACCCGGGCCTGCCAAATATCTCCGGCAGCTGACGGCTCCGTCGTATTAACGTACGCTCTCCTCGACTCGCTAATATGGCTACTAAACAGTTATTGGATTACCTCGGCGTCGCCAGCTGTAACGAGTTGGGGTTGGCGCGACGTCGACCAAACCGGGTAATTCCGCAATAAACGTCGTCGACCCGTTACCATGGTAACCCGACACCGGCGCCGCTTATATCATAGTCAATTTAAGACGGGCATCGATGTCGCTAAGAAGTCGATAAACGCCGCGACGCGACGGGTTTGACGCCGAGTAAAGTGAATATTCAACGTTGCACGTATCATCAAAGCGACACGAGATATTTTACTGATTACATACGTCAACTGTAGGTTTAATTCCAGCGCCATCGTCGCCGTTCAAGTGTCTGCTAGACGTATTCAAACATCTGCAGGACACTTGTGCATCTTCTTTTTGATGTTGTGGCCAAAACGTGCTTCATTCAGAAGGTTGCTTCGCGATAAGAAGACAGAATAGTTTTGAATAATGCATGTATGCTCTTCCAAAATTACTCGAAATTTAGTGTACGCTAATATTAAACACATAGTAGCCTACAGTTCTGCATTAAATGAAGCATATATATATTGTATACATACATATATACATACATATATATATATATATATATATATATATATATATATATATTATATATATATATATATATATATATATATATATATATATATATATATATATATATATATATATATATAGTGACATATTATTGTTTATTGTAAAAGGAAATGGTCATCTGTACTCGAAAATACACAATGTATAGGATTTAGCTTTACTTATAAACAACAATAAGCATCATGTCGCAAATGAGACACGATTGACAGGTTATAATCTATCATTACCACAATACGTTATATTAATCTACAATAAGTGCCACGTAAAACAAGTTTATATGCCACACAATAAGATGGAATATGTGTGGACGAACATTATTTGGGAATTACTTGTAGAGTGGCTGAAAACTTCCCTCTTCGAAGAGAAGTCGTGAAAACCCTTCCCGAACGAAAACCAGTGAAAAGCAAAGCGCAACCAGATCACTTCGTTCAGCGGGATCCAAACTGCTTGCAAGATCTAAAACCAAACGGAAAGCTGGAAACGCGAGATTCCGTACATCCGCTCGGGAGCTTTGGATCCAACAAACCGCTCCTGTACGAGAACTGAATTATGAGTGCTTTAAACACTTACACTTTAGCCAATATTTGTACTGCTGCAGTGACAATATGTGAACTGTGAAGCATCATTTATAAAGATAACTTTAAAACATTATATTTTAATTCTACTTTCTTAAATAACTTTCTCGATTTATGTATTTTAGTCTTATATGTCTGAGTGGATATCTAGTATCTAGTCTATCTACCGCGGTGGTTTACATTTACATTGGAAGCATGATGAATACATGTGTACCTAATACTACCTATGCAATTAGCTGCAATTGGCTATACATGACATGCGATATCGTAGACACGTCGCTTGAACTGCAATGTAACTCGACACTCAAGCCGTTACTATCACATTAAGCACTCCAGGTCACATTGTACGCCCCTGGACATTTCCCAATCTGCACAGAGCGTTAATTCCGTCATTAGATCCATGACATTTAGTGGCAAATAGCAAAGTGAAATACGAGGATAGGCGCGCAACGCGAATGACCCTCCAATTCGTTTTCGGTGAATGTTTAGTAAGAAATACCGTCTTGACGCGGCAAACATTTCATCTTCGTATGCAGCGAACGAGGAAGTCAATTAATTACCCGTTCCCGTGAAACGGTGCAAATGAGGCATAGCTATATTCCCTTCTACGTGAACAAACCATTGCGCTTGGATCACAACGAGTGGGTTGTGTATTATGTGAATCTAGCAACGAAATTGATGCACTTTCTAGATAGTTTCATTCCTGCTACATGCATAGGATTCGCCCATATTAAATTACTATAAGATTACTACTTTTATACTGATGCAAATAACAGCACTTTCTTTATATGTTCCAAGTGGCTATTCATATTTTTCTGACAAAGGAGTGTCCTTTTTTTCTTACAAACTAAACATTTTGCTAATAGGTAATCTAAAAAGGTGCTCATGCATTTGTCTAGGTTTATTTATGTAGTTTTGGTAAATTCATCAAAACACATTTCAATTTCATTTTCACTGTTAGTTGACTAATACGGGTATTTGTTATCATGATCACTTAATATATATTACAGATCGTCGTCTTCTTTTTTAATGTAATGCCACACGATGTATCATTTATACGTTTGTTCATAATTGTTTCGGGGCATGTCTATGATTATATTGTAAACACAGTTTCCTGTATGAATATCATCTTGTCATGGCTGGCAGAATAGTATTATATAGCACTTCATGATTCCGAGTTCGCCGTCTTTACGATTTAGTCTATTTACATATATTTCTCGTCATCTTTAATCCGATTTATTTAACCTATTTATTTAACTGAGCTATTTAGCTTATGTTATGTTATATATATATATATATATATATATATATATATATATATATATATATATATATATATATATATATATATATATATATAGATATAGATATATATATATATATATATATATATATATATACATATATATATATACATACATATACATATACATTTACATTTACATATACATATACATATACATATATATGTATATTTCATATTGTTAGCGCCTTTGAGTAGGTTTTTAACCTGGATACGTGGCGCTTTGTAAATGTTTCCAAATAATAAATAGTAATAAATAATAAAGGCTCGGCTGCTCTCGTTGCTGCCAGTAGATTGTAATAACAATAACGCCGACGACCGTCAGCACCCCGCAATATCGCCCATCCGTACAAATCATATTATCGCTCAGGCGCGACAAAATGACGTCATTTCCGGCCGACGACGCGCACAGATGGCGCCACGTCGGCGAATCGTGATGCGGCGACATCTTGCCCGGTGGTGCCACCTGTGAACCAGTCAAGCATCGTCGTTTAACCAGTCATTAGCGGCCGTGCATCTGCGCGGAGGCGGCGAATGTGTGCGCTGGTGCCTGTAATCACTCGTCAGTGATAAAGAGATCAGACTCGTGAATGGAGGCGTCCGTGGCGGCGGCGTCGGTGGCGGCGACGGTGGACGGGAACCGACGGGGTGCTCCCCGCTACAAACCCATTAGCTTGCAATCACTATAAAATTGGCCTATCCGTCAAAGCCGGCGCAGACCGCGCGCGGCGGCCCGATTTATCCGCCGCATCTGCCGGCGCCGGGCGGACGACGGCGGGCGGTAAGACACCCGACTTTGAAGACGGGTGCCGTCGCTGTTTTATGTGCGCGCGTCCCGAGAGCTGGCGCCACTGCCGTCTCATCCATCATCAATTTGCAGCGGCGCGTAGAAGCCGCTAGACCCGGGACGATTTGTCACGCCGGAACCCAGCGGGCCGCCTTCCGTGGGGCTCCCTCTCGGCCGGGGCCCGTGAGCGAGACGGAAGACATCCGAGCCGGCGCCACGCTGTCGAGCTATTAACTAACAAATTTGCTCGGCGGCGGAGGATCGCGCACGGAACGCTGATATTTATGAAAGGCCCAAAACTGTTTATTTATGAGCGAGACGCCGGGAGACGCCGCCAGTCTGCTCGAGCGGCACGGGTCGTCAATGCTACCCGGATACGACGTCGGGGGTAATAGCTGGGTGATGTATGCACGGGTAGACGCCGACACACACACACACACATGCGTGGAAATACGCAGTCACGCCCGCCCGCCCGCCCGCCCGCCCGCCCGCCCGCCCGCCCGCACGCACGCACGCACGCACGCACGCACGCACGCACGCAAAGATGCACGGAAACATGGACATGTTCTTGTTATGATCTTACATATTATAATATTATATATATATATATATATATATATATATATACATATATATATATATATATATATATATATATATATATATATATATATATATATATATTATAAGAATGTATATAATAATAATAATAATAATTTTATTTAAACACCTCATTTCTTTACATAGTAAATTCAGGGGTGTGTACAAGTAAAATAGCTTAAAAATTAAATACATTACAACAGTTCAGCAAATTATAAGTACACATTTTGATAAAATAATGCACACAAAAGTAAAAAAGTAAATGTACGCTCATTTAAAATATAAAGTGTTCATGTTCTTTCTAAAATGTCTAGAATAAATTACGAAGATGCCTGTTTAAAGAAAAACGTTTTTAGGTCTTATATTATATATTTATATAAACATTTACAACGCAATGCAACGCGACGCGACGCGACGCGACGCGACGCGACGCGACGCGACGCGACGCGACGCGACGCGACGCGACGCGACGCGACGCGACGCGACGCGACGCGACGCGACGCGACGCGACGCGACGCGACACGACACGACACGACACGACACGACACGCACGACACGACACGACACGACACGACACGACACGACACGACACGACACGACACGACACGACACGACACGACACGACACGACACGACACGACACGACACGACACGACACGACACGACACGACACGACACGACACGACACGACACGACACGACACGACACGACACGACACGACACGACACGACACGACACGACACGACACGACACGACACGACACGACACGACACGACACGACACGACACGACACGACACGACACGACACGACACGACACGACACGACACGACACGACACGACACGACACGACACGACACGACACGACACGACACAATAACCTTTAATATTCCTCCAAAGAGAACATTCTTGCGGTAGATAACTTTCTCAATTGTCTGCAAAATGGTTTAGCTGGAGAAGTTAATTATTTTTCAAAAACTCTTGACTAGGAGGTAAAATTATAACAACACGTACAATATGTGCATCACTTTTCCATTATATTCCGTAGCCTTTCCCACATCCAACGTCATGATAGACAAGTGCCTCGAGGTTTAACAAATTGTGTCACGCCTGTGTGAATATTATGCATACATGGGCGATTTATCTGGTTCGTGTCTTCTTGTGATCAATGATCACTCATATTCTCTCAATAACATCATCATTATCATAATAATGATAATAATAGCAATAATACACTACTCTACAACACAGCATCAATTTTACGGACTAAATGACATAGTTTCGTTGCATGCCCCTAGGTGGCGACACGAACGACATAAAAATGTGATCAGACTTTTCTTGGCAATAAGGTTTTCGATAGCTGACATGCCGAGATGAGTAGACCCCATGAACCGATTTTTTTAAATCCACATCACTTTTTCTAATCTACTTTTATTGTAAAAAGAACCTTTGTACTGTTTCCTTAACAAATTTTTTTTTATATTATTCTCGAGCATCAGAAAGAGGAGACACTACACAATTAATAAAAAAATTATGTAACTGTTTATAACACACGACAATCACCCAATTGAAATAAGAGCAAGATACACATAATTGCATAAAAACCAACACTATAAAAATATTATATAATGTCACACTCATAATATGTAATGCCCACCTGCTGACATACAAAGAAAATGTTACTATTGTAACATAAAACACAAATAAACAAATAAATAAATAAACAAATAAACCTACATAGCTATTTTACCTATAGACAAAAGAAAGAAACAAGAAACAAACAAACATATAAGCAAACATATGATATATTATGTATACATATGTATATACATACACATATACACACATACATGCACACATACATGCACACATACATGCACACATACATGCATGCATACATACATACATACATACATACATACATATATATGTATCTATATTATATATATATATATATATATATATATATATATATTATATATATATATATATATATATATATATATATATATATATATATATATATATATATATATATATACATACCTATATGTTTATCTACATGCATGTATGCATATATGCATGTATGCATGTATGCATGTATGCATGTATGCATGTATGCATGCATGCATGTATGTATGCATGCATGTATGTATGTATGTATGTATGTATGTATGTATGTATGTATGTATGCATGTATGTATGTATGTATGTATGTATGTATGTATGTATGTATGCATGCATGTATGTATGTGTTTATGTATGTATTTGTGTATATATATATATATATATATATATATATATATATATATATATATGTATGTGTGTAAACACGTATGTATACATAATATATCGTTTGTTTGTATATATAGTATATATTATTATTATTATAGTATAATTATATTGCTTTGTACGACTATTCCATGGGACTTTCCAACCACCAGCCACATCATTTTACAGGGAATAGTGGTGCGTTAGTTTTCATTTTGATATTTGTATGTATACAGACTTTGGAAAAAATAAAAAAGCATAACACATTTGTAGTGATTCTGCATAGTTGGCACTCACTTAAAGTGACCTGGTTGCTGGCTATTTTAAAAAGAACCTTATCCAATCACTGTGGAATGCACCCTAGCTATAGAGCGACAAAGATCGCGACTCTCTGGCGTCGAGTGTGACAAGATTCCTCCGTCGACAACGCAACGTGATTAAGAGTCAACTTAAGCGAAAACACTTTGAATTCACGTGGCCATGTTAATAAATTGCGCCATAAAGCCACAACATCAGCTCAGTGTCAATTATTATAATACATTGTCGTATATGAGCGATTTACCACAATTATATCGTTACGGATATCTGTCATTTACTGTAGCATCGGCACACAGACGCGGACCACTTCTGCGAATCAACGACACCGATTATGCGCAGGTCGATAAATCTTTCTTTGTGAAACCGTCGTGTTTTTTCCAGCATAGTTAAACTTAATCGTCGCGCAAATGCTCTTTATTGATATTGCAATCAAACTGTGATGGAATCAGCGGTGACATAATGCAGACTTGGACAGCAAATCCTTCAAAAGACAACCAAATCGCTTATCTCTATCGGAGCACGGAAATTGCTCGCAATCTTTGTTCTGGTTTTATGTCGACTCATAGTCACAGCGTATTTAAGTATCACAGGCTAGCTTCGCACTGGGGACTTCATTTGCAATTGATGTTTTGTCGACTGCTTTATATATTTCATACATACATTTTAGTGGCATGTGAAATTGTGTGTTTCGCGTAGTGCCTCAAATATAATATGACATGCCACATTACGTAGTTTGACATTCGTATTTTTTCTTGAAATTCTATACCCGTATGTATGTAATTATTTCAGTACTGCTCACTCGTTTACAAGTGCTGTACAAGTGGCGCCGTCTACAGGGCTACTAAGTGTACACATACTCACTGAGTTTTGCAAGGTATACGCTAATAACATCATTTTGCACTTCGTTCTCTTTATATGTTTATCGTTTGGATAGGGATTACAAATTAAAATAAGAGGTACCTTTCCACAACTGGAAAAACACCTGAATAATACAGTATATATGATCGTATTCCCCCAGATTCCAAACATCCGGCAGTAAAATCTAATCCGTGTGACATCTCGACGTAAGGGTACAATTGATCGCTTTATTGAGTTACGAGTTTAGAAAACAACAACTAAATAGGGATTAATTATGCATAATTATTTACAACTAATATATATTGTTATATCATTTGAATAGTACTCACATTAGAGTGAAAACAGAGGTTTGTATTTTTTTCATTGCAGTTTTAATTTTAACATCAAAATGCTATGAAATTAAAATATGTAACTTTCGAATTGGAAACTGTACGACGAGCTTGTTACATGCAAGTTGACAGGCAATAAATATTCAGCATAAGTATTGAAACATTATAAACACTACATTACAAATTAAACATATAAGTAATATTAATAATAGTAAACCGACAAGACCAGGTAATAACAACAATAATATAATTATTTGTTTTGCAATTGGTAGAATATCGTTTTTCATCCTTTCTAGATATGACTTAATTTCGTCGCACGGAAAACATTTTCGTTTGTTCGTGCACAGCACCGTTTATGTGCCAACCCATCCATATTATCTGCGAACAATTACTAAAACGATAATCTATTTTGCGATTGGGTTACTCTGTTGGTTAGTACGTCTCTGAACTTGGTTTCCAAAATTTTAAGCAGAAAACAATATTTTACTATTATACTATATAATGTAATATTCGAATGACATAACAAGTAAAAACTGTTGGCGTACCTAACCCACCAGGCAAGGCATGCGCTATTCTTGATATCTACAAGTGAGTTTTATTTCTTGACAGGTAAAGATATAGTTGGCATTTTACAAATTTGCATTGTGCGCATTTTTTCTCGCTTGTCTTGTTGGCGTACGAACACGACATTGGAAATAAATGAGCAAGTGCCTTCACAACAATTTATTAGTTTCATAGTTATCATACTAAATTCATTCCTTTTACAGTGTAAACTACATCCATACCTGCTTAAAGCAAATCTTCTGAGAAACAAAACGTGTGTTAATCAAATTACTGGCAAGTGCAGCTAATCTTCAAATGTGGAATCGTCTAAATAATGTTAGCATACCAGTTCAGTTATAAAATGAGGCCGGACTTACTTCGTATTTTAATATAGTTATTTCAAAAATATCTTCGCATCTGACATCGGCTATGTCAGTTGGTACAGGAAGTATTGATGGCGTACGATTATTTCAAATATACTTCATATTAGCGGCAACGCCGGTATGGTGGGCGCAAATTCGGCCGGTCCCAGTTTCTGCAAATGCATACTTTGCATGCGCGCGCAAGCGCAGTGCCCAAATCTATTTGCTCTGACGTAGCGTTGTGATATACGTCACTCCTGCGCTGAGTTTCCCCCAAACGTATACCCCGCATGCAGTTTTATTAAACATTTGCGAATAACTGTCATTTTTGAATACATCATATACAACGAAAAATCCTTGCCTTCTACCGTCGCGGTCCCGGATTCGGCAGATTCATGTAGAGTGTGGGCCCCGTTGAATCAGGGACCACGACAACGGCTTTAATGAAACCCTGACCATACATTCCATTACATTAAATTTTAACTAGTGTATCATACTATGTATTTTGATCGATTAAATCATTATCTGACGTAATCTATAGCTCCGTCGTCACCACGCGCATAAGTATAGTCGGAATTGTGACGTAATTCCGTTCCAAAGGAACCAATCGAACCGTCGGATTATAACCTTATAAATGAGATTAATGTATCAATAATTATTTATACCTACAAATCATAAATCTGCCTTTGTCAATTGACGTATTATTCATCTCCTTTTACGGATCGTACAAGAAAATCGCCGTCCGACAGCAAACGAAAGTACTTTCGTTTTCGTTTTGGGGGCGGATTGTCAGACAATTTCCTCGGCATTTTCTAATTACTATTACTACGTTTATATCATCATACCAATGTTCATTTTAGGCCGGTGGGTGGGGGAGGGAGGCGCAAGGCCAGACGAAAGTAAATTCTACTGATATCTGACATCGCCGCCCAATAACCGATTAGCGGTTACACATTTCGCAAAGATAGCTATACAATATCGTCTACGACGTGCCATCCTTCGTGCGAACAAACGCTTTTTTAGTTTCTGGCTAAATCGCAGGGGAAACAATTACTTTATTTTTATTGTTTTTAATTTCGTAACTTTGTCACAAGAACACATGTCAGAACCTAAATATATTATAGATATTAATAATAACTCTTTATCTAAAATATTTTTTGTATCACTCTAAAATAAATTCGCAAAGTATCGATAATGCACTATACAGATCACACTTAGCAGCCAGTGTATGTCCTAGCGGGGATGGGCGCGACATACAGGGTGATAAACCACATCTCCTCGTAGACCACGAGTTGGACCAAGCTCTGCCGCCTGCCGCCCGGAGACAAGGGGGCTTGTCCAGGGCCAACCCCAGGCTCACGCTTCCGACCTTTAACTGCTCCTGACGGGCATACTTAACTGCCATCAACACTGGGGTAATTCCACTTTGAAGACGCCCGATATTAACTGCGCGTGATAGGCTGCGAGGCTGCATGATATCCGTCACCCGCCATTATAAACCTGTCGTTGGTATCTGCCGCCAAAACAGCGCGTCTGTAGCCGCGTCTGGCCTGCTAAGGAGAATTCTCACGGTGATATCCTTGGCAACATAACAGCACTCATTACCGTCAACGCCTGAAAGTGAACTACGCCGTCTCTGTGTCTGCGTGTTTACATTACGAAATTGATGCGAAGTCGACGCGTGAAGATGCTATGGCGTCTATAGTCTGCCGTAATTGGAAGTAAGTCATGTCCAATTAGTTGCGATGTATTAAAATGTTCTTTTTTTAGGCTGTGGCATAGTTGTGACTAGGGACCGGCTGATAATCCGACGCGGTGTTATTGGCGATGTTGATCGTGTGAACATGGGGTATCATAGAAGCCGACGGTCGTGGTTTATGTCAAGATGGTGTATGGTGTGTGTAGTAAGTTTGTGACACCGATATAAATACACGCGGACATACGCACGCACGCGTGCAATAGCACACGCACACATAGGCATGCATACGCACGCACACACAGTCACTCGCACACACGCACGGACGCAAGTACGGACGCACGTAGGCACGCAGGCACGCACACACGCACGCACGCACGCGCGCACACACACATACGCACGCACGCCCACACACACACACACCCACACCCCCCCCACACACACATAGACACACACACACACATACACATACACACACAAACACAAACACAAACACACACACACAAACACACACAAACACACACACACACACACACACACACAAACACAAACACACACACACACACACACACACACACACACTCGCACACGCACACGCACACGCACACGCACACGCACACGCACACACACACACACAGACACAGACACAGACACAGACACAGACACACACACACACACACACACACACACACACACACACACACACACACACACACACACACACACACACACACACACACACACACACACACACACACACACACACACACACACACACACACACACACACACACACACACACACACACACACACACACACACACACACACACACACACACACACACACACACACACACATACACACACGGCATTATAGGTATGTTTATTGTAATTCACTGTCTTCATCATTCTAGTTTATTACTTTGCCATTTTATCCTTGCAGAGTGACGCCACAACAAGAACACCAGCAGCAGCAGCAGCAGCAGCAGCAGCAGCAGCAGCAGCAGCAGCAGCAGCAGCAGCAGCAGCAGCAGCAGCAGCAGCAGCAGCAGCAGCAGCAGCAGCAGCAGCAGCAGCACCAACACCACCACCACCAGCAGCAGCAGCAGCAGCAGCACCAACACCACCACCACCACCAGCAGCAGCACCAACACCACCACCAGCACCACCAACACCAGCAACACCATCAACACCACCAACACCACCAACACCACCAACACCACCAACACCACCAACACCACCAACACCACCAACACCACCAACACCACCAACAACACCAACAACACCAACACCACCAACAACACCAACACCACCAACACCACCAACAACACCAACAACACCAACAACACCAACAACACCAACAACACCAACAACACCAACAACACCACCAACAACACCTACAACACCACCACCGCCACCGCCACCGCCACCGCCACCGCCACCGCCACCGCCACCGCCACCGCCACCGCCACCGCCACCGCCACCGCCACCGCCACCGCCACCGCCACCGCCACCGCCACCGCCACCGCCACCGCCACTGCCACTACCACTATATTTATGAAGATTAGCTCATACTTTCCTCCCCTCTAGAAGACAATAACATGTCTTTGAGCCTGACAAACTAAACACAAAATACTAGTGATAAAAATGACGATGTCATCCACTCTCTTTATGCACTACATCATTAGCATAGTAACAACTAAGACATGAACGTGCCAAGTAACATAACTATGGGGCTTTTGGTAAATATAAATAATGCAAAACAATTTGATAGGATCGGTGCCACCCGTCAACCCATCCCACATCCCAAAGAAATTGGAAAGGCCTACAAAATGCAATGATACAATAATATGTTTGTATGACTTCGGGAGACAGAGTCGCTGAAATAAATGCAGGATTTCAGGGGTGTATTTACAATAATTTCTACTGAAAAGAATGGTTAGTATTATTACACTTAAGTCAGTTGTAACTCGTTTATTATTTAAAAAAATATAACTACACGTTTACATGCACAGCAAACAAAAAACAACACATAGAACAATTTGTTTCATGTTTTATGTTGACTGTGGAGTATTAGACTCTTTTTCCAATTGTTTTATTCCAAGTGGAGTATGGACCAACCCACCCACGTCCAGTTATTTAGTATTCCATTCTTATATTTACATGGCCGTTAAAATCGTTCAAACATATATCATCATTTCTCTTGGGTGGTCGCTGGAGAGAGGTTCGACTGAAGAGCCCATCTGTGGCTAGTATACGCCTCCCGGATACTCTCCTGATAAATCGTCTCCTGCTGGCGGCATTGCGAACGTACCTGCTTATTAAACGTCGTTTCTTTCACTCCCTGGTGACCTCTGGTGATTCGACCAGCAAAGATTGTGTCAATGTCAATTCAACACGCAAACATGTTCAATCAAGTTCCTTTTACCATATTATCTAAGCGCAAGTTTGATAAACGACGAATGAATAGAAGAACTCGCCATTAATTGCGCCTTAAATAAGGCGCGCTGTGTGGAAAGCGCTGTGCCAGTGGAACTCTGTCGGACTCATTTTGGATAATTAATTAAATAAAACAGGATCAATCTATACTTTAATCGTATTATGGAACCACTATGGAACCACAGGCGATAGCACAGGTGATGCTTGTTTACGAAGCATTATGAAAAATTGCCATTCAGTATTAATCAATGAACATTTATGTCATGTTTAGTCTCAGAAGAAGGACGGTTGACGGCATTTCAATTGAACGTTTATTATTCACGAGAAAAGGACTTTTGGAACAATTTTGGAACAATACATAAAACGAGGAAGTGTGAGTACAACTGCATCGACTGTCACGGCATTTACAACTTAATCACAGCGATTCGTCATCCTACGACAAAAAAGAGACTTGGACTCTAATAGCGTGCTTAAAGTCGGGACAGGTAGATATAAGATAAGAGTTTCTTTTGATTTTCTTTCAGCGCTCCCACGACTGGTTTCCACATGGAAATTGACACTTTGCTTTCACCCCGCAATTTCTTGATTACTCAGAGCCCTTTCGAAAGTATCTTTGTTCTATTTATGCCAAAGGTTTCCTCCCAACAGACGTTTTTTGTAACTGTAATGACGAGGTGTATCACTTAAATTACTGAAAAGTTATATTGTTGTTTGGTCTAAAGACTAAAATCTCGGTAGAGGGTCATGGCGCAGTTTTTGGTGTTAACGGTGAATACAAAAGTTCACATGGTAAAAAAATCGGAACTAAACGTGTAGTGTCAGATCGGCGAAATGTAACAGGAAATACTTTCACATATGTAGATAAGCTAAGATTAGGTTTACGTCTTCACACTAAGTTTTATCATAATGACAAATAATTTCAAAATATTCCAAATCACATTGAGCAAAAACGATTGCCTTACATTGACCTTTAGTCAAAGACATGCCCTGACTGTTTAAAGTCGTCCATATTTATTAAATTACAGATTCATTATCCAAATGTATTTTATATTTCTTCCTATTTATCGCTACTCTAATACACTTCATACTCTGTCATCTTGAGGAAGCCAAAGCCCATGCCAGAATGTTCTACATGGATGTGAGCTCTGCCTTTATTACTGCAGCCTGACTTATTGTTTAAGAAATTAATTTGTTGTTGTTTCCACTGGCTCACCCTAAGGATGTGTCTTATTCACTTTTTTAATCATGTTATATACAAATGACTGCAGTGTCACCAGTCCCAATAGGTATTTTACTAAATTATCAGATGACACAGCTTTACTCAAACTGTTGTTTAACGATGAAGTTGGCCATGGTCCTGTATTAAATAACTTTGTTGAATGGAGTGATAAATCATATTTGTGCCTGAAGGCAACAAAATCCAAAGACATGTGCATTGAGTTTAGGAAATACGCTCAATACCAGACTAGTACTGTCATTCACGATAAAAAGATTAGAGGTATAGTTGACGAGTACAATTACCTCGGCACAACAATTGACAATAGGTTGAAGTGGGACCGCCACTGCAGTGTCACATATAAGAAATGTCACCAGCGTCTTCACTGTCTCAGAAAACCTCGCTCTTTTAACGCTGATAGCACCATTATGTCCATGTTTGTTTGTCCATGGTTTAACATTTTCTATATCTGTTGGTTTGGGAACGTCAGTCAGAAATACAGGAATAATTTCCAGCGCATTGTAAACATTAGTACTTAGTAATCAGTTTCAAACAATCCATTCTCACTGCTCTGCATGAAAAGCAGGTATTGCGTAAAGCCACTTAAATAATTAATGACAATATACATATACTAAATAACGAGTACGTCCTTCTACCCTCGTCCAGAAGGTTTATCACCATCACATCCAAAACAAATAGGAAGCGTGGATAATTAATTTCAATGTCTGTAATGATTTTTCAACGACAATCACCTCTGGCGTTTCCGTGAGAGACATGTCGTTCATTACGTGTGTATGTTGTATTTTGTTTACTTTATTTTTTATTTGTGAAAATACGACCACAATTACAATTATAATTACAATGATATTACATATAATATTTTCTTAACTAAGGTTTACATACTGTTTTAATAATGTATTTATCTGTATTATTTTTACTTTTATTACGCATGCATTTTGTCTACGAACGCCTCGAATGAATTTCCCTTCAGGGACAATAAAATTGTATTGTATTGTATTGTATTTACCTGTATTAAAATCGAACAATGTCTATTTAGCTAAACTATCAATAGTTTACTTTTGATGTTTAAAAGTCTGACTTTTAAATATTTAATATTATTTTATGAATGCAGTCACCACATTCCTGACAAGAACATCGGTTTGTATTTTGGCACTGCAAACTATTTCGCTGCTTGGAATTAAAGCAATAGAATATTTCTCTGACAGTTGTACAGTAGTTTCATAAATTCATTTTATTGGCTACATAGACACCACACCAACTGTGAATTTTGTGATTTAAAATAGTGTTTTTAATAATATAATATTATGCAAAGATCACAATGGAAATTCAATTAAACCGGTTTTGTTGAAAGGTGCATCCTCATTTCGCGACGTTCACTGAATTCACTCACCATGTCATGGAAACTCAATCATACGAACAAATAGCTACTACAGCAGACTTACTCGTCTCCAGAATTTCAGAATACAATATATGTGTTTTGATTAATAAAATTTAATATTATTACCCTTCAAACATTCTGTTTTTGATGTGTTAACGTTTACAGCGCTTTCCCAAGAAACAATTAAATTATTTGCTCCTTTGCCTTCAATGCAATTAGGTTCGATTTGACCATTGAAATAAAATATGTTGTGATGGTTATCCTTTGTATTTTATTTAGTGACACTGTCGTATATATATATATATATATATATATATATAGTTTATGTATTTATGTACAAAAACATTTTAGGGATTATTGCGCATAAACAATTATACGTTACTTTTGTTGTTTTCCTGTTATTTCTATTTACGTATTTGGAAAACGTTTATCAAATCCGGTCATTTATCGTTTGTTATCCGATTTGTTTGCTCCAATAACGTGTCATAAAATCAGATAAAAAACAGGAAATATAATATATAAATAATACTATTATAATGTTCGTCTCTTTTTATATTCCATAGATTATTACATATGATTTATATTGATTTCAACTTGTATGTATTTTAAAGAGTTAATGTAAATATGATCTGAAATAGCCTACTAATCGCGCAAAATACAATATCTCAATTATTTGATGTTCATTATTATTTTTTGCAGATCTGAAAGTTGTTTACATTTAACTAAAATGTTGCGTCTGGTGATTTATTTATTTTATGTACCCATTTTAAACAGTGTTAGAATATACTAATTTGACAATCAGGTGTCAACAGGAAACAACACGGCGTCGTACAATAGACAATAAACATTACTCGTTTGTTACGTTGGTGGAAACCCGACAGGTAGTTTCTTAGGCAATACCGAAATAAAAACTCCAGTAAATCTACGAAATCATACGTTACGATTACCAGGTGTTTTTACCTCCGAATACTCGCCCGCAGTGGGGGGCCACTTGTTCGGAAATGTGTTGTTGGAAGGCACATTTTTCAAAATATACGATGTCAGCGGTCATTAAATAAATAATGATTTTAATATTTATCGCGACGCACCCGCGGCGCGACACTAACTGGCGGCCCGCGTGCCGGAAGTTGTGGATCCCACATCAATTTGTTGAAGCTCGTCCGCCAATTATGGCGCGTCAATTTCAAGTGACATTTATGGCGTTGATCGGCGACCCCGACCGTCAACATTACTGGGACCTCGGCGCCGCGTTACTTATGACGTCTGGCCCCATGGCGACACTGTCAGCGAGGGGGTGGCGGGTGAGGGGGTCGTCGGCGCCACCCCAGACTGACGGAAGTGTCACTGTGCTTCTTGGGAGTGTCTCGAAAGATTTCCTCAACGGGCATTCCCATTCCGCCTAAGGGTAAATCACCAACCATAATTGGTCAAATTAGTAATCAAATTCAAGATAATTAGTAATCAAGATACACAGAGCCACAGTCGTTATATTTCATTGTATTCTTTGTGTAGCATATTATTTAGTATACGTAATTGTATAGGCTTATGTTTCTCTTATGGTTGAGTAGAACGGTGATTTTTCTGTGATTGTAAGCTTATAACGTGATAATCAATATTAAAATATTAGTGAAAGTACCAAACTGAATGAGTGTATATTGGATTCGATGACATGGAAACTGATAAACAAAGTCGGTTATTATTTGTTTCACGAAATATACATATTTGCAAAGTACTGAACAGAAAGCAGAAATCTTTATTACTCACGAATACTCAATGCAACAGGCAGATCGCCACAAAAATAATGCGACGCAACACGACGCAATATTGCATATGCAATATACGCTGTATATATATATATATATATATATATATATATATATATATATATATATATATATATATATATATATATATACATATATACTGTATAATAGTGTATAATATAATTATATATATATATATATATATATATATATATATACGTTTTCAATGCGGCAGCGACTATACATAGTATTTGGAGGAATATCCCGATCCTTGTATAATTTATTTTATTTTACCGCCGTACATTATATACGCATGTACGTACGTATGTATGTATATATGTGTATAATATAATTATATATATATATATATATATATATATATATATATATATATATATATATATACATATATACATACATACGTACGTACATGCATATAAATAATGTACGGCGGTAAAATAAAATTGTAAATTATTCAAGGATCGGGATATTCCTCCAAATACTATGTATAGTCGCTGCCGCATTGACAATGATTATATTTGTCATTTAACACATACAGGAAGACAATATATAATACAATGAATGCATCATTTTTATCCTTTTAAAGGAAATCTTTATAGTGCTATAATGCGGCTTTGAATGGCTATAATTGCTGGTTTTATGACCCAGACAAATGTTGTCAGATTATTATTATCATCATTCTTACTTTATATAATAATAATAATAATACTAATCTGACATTATATATATATATATATATATATATATATATATATATATATATATATATATATATATATATATATATATATATATATATATATATATATATATATATATATAATATGTCAGATTATTATTATTATTATCATCATTCTTACAATATATATATATATATATATATATATATTATATATATATATATATTGTAAGAATTATGATAATAATAATAATCTGACATTATATATATATATATATATATACATAATATTACATATATATATATACATATATATATATATATATACATATATATGTATATATATATATATATATATATATATATATATATATATATATATATATATATATATATATATGTATATACATAGATAGATAGATAGATAGATAGATATATAGTCGTTTTTATTTAAGCTTATAACCAATATGTACATAATTTTATCTAAATCTTATTGCGAAACTGCTTGAATAGCATATAGTTCACTATAGGCCAAAGTATTCGGATAACAAACCTTGCATGTTTTGAAGCGATATAAACGGTAAGTAGTTATCGATTATTACTAAACCACCATTTATGACAAATAGAGTAAACTTAATCCGTGGCTTCGTTTGACAAACATGTAATGTACCGTAATTGTACGTGTTTTATATATTCACCACATATATAAGAGTTGTAGACACCATTGTTGAGTAGGATATATTCGTATTGCAGTAAAGTCACTCAGTCCGCTACAAAGTTGCGGATGACTCAATAAACATAATTATTAATATAATAAAGTTAGTTAACAATTTAGATTCAAATGACTTCTACTATATCCTAACAGTAACACATATGTGTCCATTAACAGTGTTTTATTTTTCAAATAACTATTTAATGCATTTAAATCCCTTTGTAAAAGAAATATTTTGTAGACCTAATTATTAGCACTAACAAAAATGTATATTTTCCGATGATGTAACAGCTGTGCTTCACAAAAACACAACTACTCATACAAATTGTTTGTAACAATTACATTAAATATCCTCTGGTAGAGTGTGTTCAGGTTTCTGTTGGTACTACTTTCATACTGACTATGGTGAAATTGAGAAGTAAGTATATATGCTTATTTATTCGTAGCGTAAATCATAAATGATTTATACACACACATCTAACGATGTTTCACTTAGGCCTAAATCAGTACCCGTTTTTTTAATTTAATATTTGCAAAAAACAGTGTTTCCAAATGTGTTGTTTGTTACATTCTTCGAAATTGGAAACATTCCGTGCGACACACGATTGATGCCAGAGCAGATCAATAAACAGTTTTTTTGGTCATATCTGCCGTGAGTTTTAACTATGTCAAATAATGACATAAGCGGTTTGCGCGCTTGAAGGTTAAATTCGTCTACGAGCAACAGCATTAAGGTAGACCTACTCTAAAACATACGCATTTAGTCGGTTTGTTGTTATACTATTTCCATCATCTTTTGCTCGATATATGTGATTATATCTATGGCTATGTTAGTGGATGTTATATCGGTTTTACTGACAGCGCACATTTGTTTTAACGAACCAATTATGGTTGCTGAAATTTTTTACTTCGTTAAAAAATCAATTGCATAATTTTTTAGGTCTGCCCCGTTTGATATCGAAAACGAACATTATACAATAATGTGACAGTAGAAATGTTTCGTAACTAGTTAAAAATCATATTAGTAAATAAGTTGTTTATTTTGTAAAATGTGAAGTAACAATTACAAAAAGTAATCATATCAGTGCAATGAGCATTCTTAAACGATCAACTTTTCAGTCATTATACACGAATTGCAAAATGGGGAAACGTCCGACTATTTATCCTAATGGGAGATCAGTGCCTTGGGGTGACGGCGAAAACCATCATGCTTTCCTCGGGTTAAGGAAGAGACAACGTTCAACCAGTAATCATTATCAGTCGATATGGTATGGTTTTGTAGAACGAAAATGTTACAATTATAGGAACAATGACAAGGCTTCCTTAAAACTGCGCCACTCTTAATACATCAGAGAGAATTGTCCACCAGCAAACTAATAACAGACGGGTCAACTGATATATCCGCCACGTGACCAGATGCTTAGCAAAATCCAGTCAAGCCAAAAAATAGATGCCGAATAAGATGCCGACGTTTCGACCACGACCGGTGGGTGGTCTTTATCGGGAGGAGTCTCCTCATATCGATCGATGGTGGAAGACACGTCAGATGTGGGTAAACAAATAATAATTCTGAAATAAGAAATTTATTTGAACATTTTATTTTTTCAACTTGATGAATATCTTCGCGAAATGTTGATAATGGCTACAAAATATACGTTAATTTTACTACTATGGCTTCGATAACTCATAAATAAATCTAATATGCATAAATAAATTTAATCCAGTATGGACCTACGCGGCTTTAACGAATTTGTCCTATGTTTGTGCCATAAAGAAAAAAACATTTGAAACAAGACAAAAATATGTGGCGGAATTCCTTAACCAGCCTCTTCGTCATTATCCATGTTTTGATCGCTTGAGACAGTTTTCGCTAGGCAGAAGGTCACAAGAGGGACAAGTCTTCCACGCGAGGTGATTCGGAAATTAGTAGCTCCACCTAGTGGATGAAATGAAACAAATTCTTTGAATTACAAAGTAATCCGAAAGAGGGCAGCATCGTTTTGAAATTCTTTGTCGGGAAGGAAACATTTTCGACAAGCTTCCAGTTAAATTCGTCAGAATACATACAGTAAGCAAATCAAATAGTAAATTTTTACTTCCCATTTAGAAAGCACGCCACAAAGCGTGTAAATTATGACGCCGTGCAAGAACATGAGACTATTCAATATTTCCGTCGGTTTTGATTGGGATGTGGGCGATAATGAAGGATTGTGATAATAAATTATATCTGCTAAACAGAGGCCTAGGTCTAGTATATGACCATAATAAATTAAACTGTTCATGAACGATGGAATGGCAAGTATTATGTAATAGGGCTAGACCCTGCTCAGAAGCCATATGACACATCAAAATAATTCCTGGTTTCTTTTCAAAAATTCTCTCAAAAGGTAAATGAGATGTGGAATCGTATTATTTTTAATAAGCTGAATCTGAGTCTCAGACTGATAGGTGGGTATAGTATCAGTGATACCCACCTCCCAGACTGAGAGGTGGGTATCACTGATACCATCAGTGACTAGGAATTGTGTTCAACAATCAACAATTATTTCAAATTGCAATATGTAAGACAACCGAGTGTATTCCTTAAAAATGCCAAAGCCTTATGCGAATTCATTTGGTCTGATGCAAATCTACAGTTTCACCTATTCTCCAAAAGAAGAGTATATGTAATGAAAAATATATTTACGAATGTAAAATCAGTCAGTAACAGAACATAGAAGAACAATAACAATATATATATATACACACACACACACATAATTATATATATATATATATATATATATATATATATATATATATATATATATATATATATATAATCTACACTGAAATGCTCAAAGTCACTACTCTATGATGTGTAGCCAAACCCTATCAATGTTCAAACAAACTCTAAACATGCATAAGTTCAAAGCAGAACAGTGCTGACATTTTACTTTCTTTGAGCCTTTACTGTCCAACTCATACTTTATTTATCTACCGAAATATTGTTTAAATACAGTTTTATTTGTTTATTTTAATGAAGTGATTTAAATGGTTTGACTGTTTATAACTACTACTATAGATATTTGTTTTAGATTTATTGTGCTTATATATCTGCTACGTTGAATGTTTAGGTTATTAGTCTTATACAACACTTTGAGTATTTTATTGGAAATTGCGCTTTATAAAATACATATTATTAAATATTTATTATATTATTCAAGAAATTTACATCATTTGATTACACGTTTCTTGACTTCCCACCTCTCACTCTGCACCAGTTGAGTGATACTTCCGTGTTGCGGAGAAAGTCTTTCGCCTGGACAGATGAGATTAAGGGGATTGTAAATATACAACATTCAAATAATCAAAAGCAATGTGCCTATACCCACCACTCATCTAAAAAAATGGAAAGGCCTACAAAGTGCAGTGAATTATTGGCATGTAGATATATGTCTTCAAATGCTAAAATAATTACACGGACAGGATCCTAAATATTTATACTAAAAGAACGGTTAGAACAAATTAATACTATTACACATCAGTGAATTGCAACTGGTATATTAAATAACCAAAACTAAACACACGTTTACAGGCCAAGCCGAAAAAGTATATAAATTACATGTTTATGTTCACTGTGGAATATTAAATACATTTTTACAAAACAATATTATGGACCCTTGAAAAAGCAAGTACTTGTACTTGGCAACATTTATATTTTTTATTATTTGTACATGTATGTTTTGTGTGTACTTGACTCGTCAATGGACATGGTATGCACACACGCATTGCAATAGTACATTGAATGTGACAGTGTTGCATTTTCTTAGCACGTTTCTTCCCATCTCTCACTCTGCTGTTGTTGGTACAGGTGTCAACCATGGCTGCTGCTGGAGGTGGTCCAACATTCTCAGAGGTTCTGCCGAAACATGGACTCCTTCATGAAGAGTCGATCAGAGGTCCTGTCCTCTGTAAGCCCAAATTGATGCCACTTAAGTCCATCACACTGTCGAAGCTCGAGAAGATGCAGAAGGAAGCTCAGGAGGAGATACGGAAGCAGGAGGCAGAACAGCAGCTGATGGAGAGGTCAGATGTGCTTCCGCCAGCTGAGGGGTTCGACTGAGTGAAGTCTGGCTGTGTTATTTATGGAGGACTTTTGACATTGCAGTGTTGGCTACAAGTGTGTTGATCACAAGTGTTGGCTACAAGTGTTGGACACAAGGCATGGTGAATCGACATGTTGCCTAGTCCATGGTAGACTGCAAAGACGAGTTGTATTTAAAAAAACATTCAAATTATTCAACAAATCCAGCATCCACAAGTAGTTTGTTAGTGTAAATGATTTCTATCAGAGAAACAGGTTTCGACAAGGCACAGTTAAAATTCGGCTGGAAATTACAACACTTATCTTGTCTTGATTATATTGTAATATCAGGCAAGTTCCTTGCTTAATTTATTGACATATTGCTGCTCTGAATAGTGGACGGTAATTGTCATGTTTATACAGCAACTTCAACGTTTGAATGGGATGAGAAAAGTACGTGGTAATTTATTTACAGCAACATTATGCAGTTTCTGTGTTACGATAACGATGGCCTGTAATGGCTTTATGCTGCCAGCCAGTCTTTGTGATCTGTAGATCATTAGATATATTATTCACAGTGGCGAATATATGATGTATATAATAACTAAACGGTTATATTCTTGATCGAAACCAAATCATAGATAGTGCATATTATGATCTCAAATGCCATTCCAAAAGTTGGCACTGTTGCAGTGTATTAGACTTGTTAGAGTACAATGCTCGTGTTTACAAGAAACTAATATTTTACATTAGTTCATGTGGTGTTTACAAATATAAACTATAACGCAAGAAAGGTCTACAAATTATATATACACTTCATTTTTGAGTTTAAAATGATTGGCAAATGTACAACAAATGTGAATGTATGCCTGCCTTCAGCATGTGACTGTGATTGTATATACAAAGCCTGATATGCTGCATAATACATGGTCGTTATGGTGTCTGTATAGCTATTTATTGGAGGGATTAAACTAAATTATGCTCTACTTATGAGATGTTGGTGTTACTTTATTCTTATGACTCGTGTGAAGATATTCGTCAGAATGGTGGATCCATGTTAAACATCATTAATTTGTTTATGTATTTTGCACTCAGTTGACTTATGAATTTTTGCTCTCAACGAAATTCTTTGCATGACTGTTACTACATGCATAACAGCATACCATGGCAATGTAGTAGTCCTTTAACATTACATGCATCCAATCTTGTAACAATATCTTACACAGTACCATTGCAGTATACTATGGGCATCATTTGACAACTTGATTGATTGACAAATCAATGTGTCCCCTCAAATAGGAAATAACTAAATAAATTACCACTTTTCTGCTTTTTTTTAATGCTTGACCAGAAGCCAGTGGCCCAATGACAACTATGGTGGTGCCTCGCTACAGAGTAGGGCAGGGCTTCCAAGCATATAAACGGAAAGATTGCTTTCCAAAAAGCTATGTATACCCGCCACCAGATGGCAGCATTATTGTCTGGATCACTGCTTCAAATAAAATTATAGATAGGCATAGTCTAAATAAAGAATCAACGAGTTACACAAGCAAACCTATATATATATATATATATATATATGCAAGTAACTGCAACGGATACACGTTGACGTTATAGTGTTCATGTCGTATATTATTACACGGGGAAACATGTTCCAGATAAAATAGTGTTATACACACCTACATATAAAAAGGGGACATACATACTGTAAAGAATCACCGCTTAGCTTTTAATATTTAATCATATATAACCATAATGCACTGCTTAGCTTTGAATATTTAATCATATTAATTATATAATCAATGTACTGGCTACTTGTACTGGCTACTAGACATGTAGAAAGACACTTTATATAATCGTAGACTAGCGCGTTAGACATAAGGAAACACTTTACTCAGACAAACAGGGAACGGGTTGACGCCCGTGTACTAAGAAAACAAGTTTCACATCAGGGAGACAGAAGTGTTTATTAAACGGAGAGAATAGCGACTGGTACGCAGTTCGAGCAACCTTGTATATGATTAATTGCTCAGAAGGGTGGTCTGCCCCACCCTGGGTGGACGAATACGTAGGGCCGACGTTTGTAAACGGTCACGGTTATACGTGGACAGTTTAACTACGTATCTGCGGGAAGCAGAGCAATCTGGGATAACTGATAACCTTTAAAGGACAATACGTGAATTATCATTACAAGCGGTCATGAATACGCATGTGCAGTGAGAAAGAAGCAGGGAGACTTGGGATAGATTGGAGCATTGAAATAGGGAGATTTTTGTGAGATACGAGGAGACCGAACGCGTTCGAAGATGAGTTACGGTCTACCATTTTGGCGTTTCAAATTCCCTATGAGACTGATGCTCATATTTTCATTATGGACTTCTAAATTGTGCGGCTACTTTTAAACATGTCAAATTGTAGAGGTTTTGTAGAGACCCGAAGAACAGTAGGGATTGCAAAGCTTTGAGTTTATATTGTAGTACTTATGTATTGCAAAAGCAATACACTGTATGTTTAGTCGATTGTATGATGCTGAACTCGTAGCGATGAATACATTCGAAGTTGTATCTGGAATCGAGCGTTGATTGCTGCATCATTGAATCAGACATATATCTTCTGATTCTGGCGAGCGCCTTGTCGACATGCCATAACCGATCACCCGCCCACACACGCCGTGAAGATGGCCACCCGCGCGCACGCGACCCAGACGGGGTGTCCTCTTTACAATATGTGTACTTAGCATTACACATACGCATACATACATATATACATAGTAATTTACAGTACCTGGCACGTTTCCTTTGCTTTTGGTTGTAACTTGCAACTGATTTCCGTGTTAATATAGAAACATATCTCGTTGCATTGTTACTGGGGAAATTGGCGCGACGCTTCAGTGACGTCACTCAGTTTTTCAAGACGCACTGGTCCGTATGGCGGAGCCACTATTCGTGAAGGCTAAGCAAGATGGCCATCAATCACTGCAGCGAAACACGCAAGTTAAAAATAACTACTGGTGGATTAATCGGTGCATTGTAAACGATTGGCTTTTGCTACAGTTCCAAAGACGATATGTTAAGATGTGCTAGCAATGAAACAGCAATGACAAATCGACAAGAGATGCCCACAACTCGCCAGCGTGTTTGCTGTAATTGTTTTGATAATTATTTTGGCGTACAATATTAATTACTCAATTGCAATTGCTGTAATTGTTTTGATAATTATTTTGGCGTAAGATATTAATTACTCAATTGCAATAACTAATATTGATAAGTATAAGTATTATATGTGTTATTAATACTAACATGATTACTCGACGCCATTGCTGGTTAATTAATTAATTAATTCTAGTTATTAATTATTTCAAATATACTTAATAACAAAAAACAAGGCTCGGCGAGAATTGCATTGTGGAAACACAAACATACTATTCACATTGCGGCAGTGATTACGATGGCAGTGATGATTCTACCTATTCCGATAAATTATTACTCTTTGTCACGTAGCTGGTCGGCTCTGATTAAATATTTTCTGCTCAGAACTGTCACATTCAACGTTCTTTTGCACTGTGCATATCATCTCCATTGATCAGTCAAGTACATTCAAAACGTACGTGTATAAATACTTTAACATTAATGTTGCCAAGTACAAGTTCAAGTACTTCCCTTTTAAAGGTTCAATTATGAATAATATTGTTTTGTAAAAAAATATTTAATATTCCACAGTGATCATAAACATTATTTTATTTATTTAGATTTGTTACCGGCTTTGCTATAAATGTGTGTTACAATTCACTGATGTGTAATAGTATTAACCTTTCTTTTAATAAAAAACGATTAGGACCCTGCCTGTGTAATTATTTAGCAACTCCGTCGTTTAAAGACATATCTACACGTCAATATGTCACTGCACTATGTAGGCCTTTCCATATGTTAGATGAGTGGTGGGCATAGGCACACTGTTTATGACTATTTGAACGTTGTATTTTTACAATCCCCTTAATCTACAACTGTCTAGGCGAAATGCTTTCTCCGCGACACGGAAATATCACTCAACTGATGCAGAGTTAAGTCCAAGTCAAAGTATTCCACTCAACAAATGGTAAGTACAAGCCCAAGTACAGCACATGCTCTACACGGATACACAAAGTACTTAAGTACTTGGGTACTTGAGTCCCCCCTGATCACATTCAACATTTATCAATGTAATTTATTTCAAATAATGCATTGTTTACCTAAATAAATATATCACCTAAGTCTGACTACAATTATGGTGAACGAGTTTGGTTGGCAAAATTACAGTGTGCGAAAGTGTCGTTGGTTAAATGTCACGCACACTATATTTGCATCAAATAACGCGCACTGTTAAAATTACCGCACCTAGCAATGTATCATTTGGTCAGAAATGGTTGTAGCAAATTTGCTTTGACAGTTCGTCGACCCAACGACGAGTCTTGTCACTTAGAACTTCAAGGTGCTAGATTCTGGTCATTGGAAACAATCTAATTAGTCCGTCATTGACCTTAGTGACACGTCTCTCGCCATAATTACCCCCTACGGCGCCTAATGTATCACACATACACACGATTCTTAAATAGGTCTACGTGGTGACCGCGGATTAGTATCATATGTATCATATAATGTAATCGATTTTCTGAAGGTTACTACTACACATATTTCAACGACGCCAAATGAGTAAAGCGACACATCGATATTGCAACGAGATTTCCATGCAAAACATTGTGCTCCAAATATGACAAAGTGAAAAGGAAATCATTATAATTTACTGATGGAAATAATATAGAAACGACTAATATTTGTCCTCAGAATAACTTCTTCCCCATTTCCAATTTACACATTGTGTTAATGCTACATCATGCCATTTCATCATACTATCTGCTAGATGCGATTTGTTTATATAAAAACTTCTTCTTGTGACCTCTCCTCGTGATCCCTTGGAATCTGTTCTTGTCAAATCACTGTCTCAGTCTTTATAAAATGACGTTTTCATAACTAAGCTTACTATTGCCTGAAGTACATGTAATTGATCTTCTTTGTATCCCTTATGGTCTGTCCGTTTCCTCTTTGTGGTAAAGCCTCTACGATGGCTTCATAACACGAGAAAAAGGAAAGTCGAACTACACACACACACACACACACACACACACACACACACACACACACACACACACACACACACACACACACACACACACAAACACACACACACACACACACACACACACACACAAACACAGAGTATAATAGATAATAGTGAGACACGCTATATCATAACAGGAGACCAAGACAAGTCGAACTACAGACACTGTATAATAGTGAGACACGCTATATCATAACAGGAGACAGAGACAAGTCGAACTACACACACGGTATAACAAATGAGAAACGCTAACATCCGCGTCCTTGTGTACGTACACATGCGCAAGCATTTATAATATCAAATCAACTGATTTTGTAATCAACCAAATATATTATTTTGACATTTGTAAACGTTCCCTTGCTACAATGTATCTTTACTGCTAATCAATGTCCGCATTTCAGCACAAGTGGTTTACTTGAGTACTAAGGGTGTTTTAAAATATTTCTTGCAATGTGGTTTGAATGCTTTATAATATGCTGCTTTTGAAGATGGAATGATTTTGAAAGAAATATAAAACTTGTTTAGGGGTGGGTCACACATAACTTTGTCAACAACGTTATGCAAGAAGAGTACAGAGTCTTGCTCGAAGGCCCTGTGACATTTGTTCGACTGAGGAGATACATAGTTGTCTTCTGTCTAGAGTAGCTTCATTTGGCGTTAAACGTTCAAGTGACGAAGAAGAACACCAGAACGATTGCTTATGCCAACCGCCGAGCAGGACTTATTGATTGTGTTAGACAAATCAAGCTCAATGCTGTGTCAGTCAGAATTAGCTACGTCTACAGGGAGTGGCGTAATGAATCTACCGATGCATCACTTTCTCAATTTGTTTACATGATACCAAATAGGTGAACGTGCATTCGTGAATAAACGTTATTGTCATTTTTCAGTGTGACCAAGTAGGAAATATTATGGTTACATTAAATCACGTTTGATGCCATTAACAAAATCACGTTATCCGACACAGTTGGCAAAATAACAGCCGAGTCGACGTCATGAAAACAAATATGCTTAACAGTTGCCCTACCGCATTTGTCTTATTAACGATCAGGCTATCATATTGCTGGTCTCACCTGTCGGCCACCTGTTCAATTACGACGCCACCTTCCACACGAAACTCATAAAAGACAGAGTGCGCTCCCATGATTATGAAGGAAATATTTGTCTCAAAAATACGGAATAGTCCCTGTTTTAAGGGAAGGGTGGCAACTCTATGCCCAATTGACATGTTTGTCTTAGAATCGACCAGTGATGTTTTTCTTCCTATTGTTGGAATGTTTATCCTATGACTGAAGTAGGTGTTTATGTCATGACCGATGTCTTTATATCATTGACAACATACATGTGCCAAACGTAGTATATGAAATAACAATGCTTTACACTAGTCATTTCAAGTGGCTGCGATATGTGATATATATATATATATATATACATATATATATATATATTGATATATATATATATATATATATTGACATGTATGTATGTACATAAACGATAATATTGTACTCACACACACACACACACACACACACACACACACACACACATTATACAGAACTGATGGTGATGCGATCTTCGCGTGATAACAAATATATATACCTCAGGACTTGTGGTTTAATGCACTCCTGATTAGCAAAGCATCGCGCCCGTGT
>OZ024864.1:39463229-39468229 GCA_964017155.1 Oasisia sp. SBJ-2009 | reverse complement strand
TTGGCACTTCGACACATCGGATTTCTGGAAGGAGAGTAGTTCCTCTGTTGTGTGCGAGCCGAAGTTACTAACGTGTGAAACTGTGATGCTGGATGAGGGGCTCTTCCTCGACTTGGGTCGGTCGATCCTACTGTTCCACGGATTGTCAGTGGAGCGGAACGTCAGCGAACAAGACGTGCTTCGTCTGACATCGAAGGCAATCGTGGTGTGCGTGTCTTCACTGCAAAGGAAGACCGGATGGAGACGAAAAAGCAATGCGACTGGGATAGGCGTGCTGACCATCCTGGCCAGGACTGCCAACATCGTGTCGATGAGTTGCCTCGTCTTTACCGCTCTCACATACAGCCTGTTCCCGTCTCTGCGCAAGGGCCCGGGGACTAGCGTCGTCAACCTTACGTCAGCGTTGTTCCTCGCGCAGCTCTCCTTCCACGTGCACGCCTCCTTCCTGCCCTACCGCGCCGCCTGTACCGTGATCGCCGTCTTCCAGCACTACGTTTGGTTGGTCGCCTTCCTCTGGATGAACGTTCTTGGCTACGACATCTCGTGCAACTTCACCAAACTGAATCCATCCGCCGACCCCGCACACTCCACTCGGCTCCGCTACTACCTCGTCTACGCCTGGGGCTCCCCGGCGATCTTCGTGACCGCGTGCTTGGGCATAGACCACGCGACGGAGAAGTCGTTCTTCTACGGCCAGGACACCCGCTGTCGGCTGGGCGGGGGAACATTCTACCTGTACTACTTCGTGACGCCAGCCTCGCTCGTCATCTCAGCCAACATCATATTCTTCTTCCGCACAATCGTCGCCCTCAGGAGCGCCACGTCGATCGGCAATCTCGCGCGAAACACGCGCCAGCAACGCAACACGTTCGTCGTCTACGTACGTCTGACGTCACTGATGGGCGTCACGTGGCTGCTGTATTTTCTCGGCAGCATCGAGGCGCTCGAGTTTCTCACTTTCACGTTCGCCCTGTGCAACCTGACGCAGGGCATATTCATCTGTTTCTCGTTCTCGCTGACGCCGACCGTCCGACAACTGTGGAGAAGTCGCTTCTTCAGTTCTTGCGAGCCGAACAGCGACAACGATTCCGTGCAGCGCATTACAGACTCCTGCAATCCGTCGACGAGGTCGAGCGTCGAAACCACGCGGCTTTGACACGACAACAATCACCTTCAATGGCGAACCTGCATGATCGCTAGGGGGTGCAGAAACGCTACTCGGGCCTGTGTTGTAAATGCGATTTTTACGCGAGCGCGCGTTGTTTATCTTTTTCTGTTCATCTTTGAATTCTTTTAGAGTTCATCTGTTATTATTGTGAGGCTTGTCTACGTATAGAGTAGATACATTAAAACTGGGCCACATGTTCAATATTATACATGGATAGACACCATAATAGTTAAGAACAAATAAGGTACACCATAGATACCCCACAAGAGCCAGCAACTTGGCATGTGTTATACCAAGCGTGTAACTTTCTGGGCAAACTTCCTTTTTTATACAAGCATATGCCACTGCAATAACCTGCCTATCGAATTAGAATAATGTAAATCTAAAAGGGGTTTAGAAAAAAGGTAACGACCCTTCTATTTAGTAGACTGTTGGCTCATGAATTACAATATTAAACTGTAATTTTTATAAATTTTTATTAACTTATCTTACTATATATTGTCATGTTATCATATTTTAGTAGAGTACCTTTTATATTAGCACGTGGTCTTACTTCTAACATTTATTTAACTGTATTTAAAAATATGAATATATCTGTATTTAATTTGTCTGTATTTATTTATCTGTATTTATTTATCTATTTATGTATTTATTTCGTATTTTTTTTTTTTTCTTAAATTATTATTAATATTTTTATGAGGACCACATTAGAAATAAGTGTACGTTTGTGTGCTTTGATATGTATATCATATGTGTGCTTACTCTTTATTTGCTTTTGCATCTAAGCTATGATCAATTGTCATGCATATCAATGTTACCAAATAAACTCACTCACTCAACGTGTGTTAAGAAATGTTGGATATAAATATATATATATGCCGGTACATAAGGCGACGATGCCACTAAAATGTGCGGTCGATATATATATATATATATATATATATATATATATATAATATATATATATATATAATATATATATATATATATATACATATATATATATATATATATATATATATATATATGTATATATGTATGTATGTGTGTGTGTAAGTATGTATGTATGTATGTATATATGATTATTGTGTTGCATCAATGTTTTTGTTGTAGTAACACTGACCAGTCATGATATCATAATCCAACCAACATATTTGGCCTTAGCTAAATTAAATTGACCAATGAACTTATTATTGTAACGAATACGGATTGGTTGAAAACTGAGCCATATTATTATTTAACTAGTAAAGATCGGTTGAGCACATCATATACAATCAGAGTCCCATACCTCAATGGTCAGTTCTTGTGATATTTTCTGCAAAAATAGGTCGTTTCGCACAAATATGCTTGTATTACTTCTGTGAAACGTGGCAATTTTGTTTTCAGTAAATGGTGTTACGAATAAATTAATCGATTGCTATCTTACGTGTGTGGAAAAACGAATCTTTCGGCCAAATATAAAAATATATAAATTTAGTGATCAGGAATGATATACTGGTATTTCTTGTTGCCTCGCACTGAGCCGATTTGAGGGATATTGCCCAGCGTTCTCGGATAATGTTCCACAAAGACGAAACATTTCTTATAAGTGAAATAACCTGTTTTCTTATTTTGTATATTACAAATTATAATAGCCATTTTGGAAAAATCAATTCGTGGGTGATAATTACTTCAGACGAACCTAATTTGCGAGAGTGTGATACTTTTACTTCACTATTAAATTTGGTGTGTCACACCAGAGAAAGACCAATGGGAGCTTTGCTTTATATCCTTTAATAAATAGTTTAATCACAATTTCAACCAATCTGTTTAAAGAGTATATATCGGTTAACATGTTACTAAAACAAAGTTATTTAAATATTTGCAATATTCATATATGAATAAATATAAATCATCCGTTTCAGTCTCAATAATACTATATAGCGAGCACAGGAATGTGATTATTGTGAAAACACATGGTACAATTTTAAGCACTTAACAGCGTGTCTTGTTTGTAATGTTTCATGTAAACGTACATAAATTCAGTCCCGGAGATTGGATATCAATTCTGTTTTGAAATCGACAGAATCAGATACAAATTCAACTACACTTGATGAGTTCAAACATAAATGCAATAGCAATTCTTTTCGAAATGCAATGTATTGAAATACAAACACAATTTACTGAAAGGTAGTTCCAATATTTTACCGATTGATTTTAGCAAGACAGCCTACAGAAAAATAGTAGGACATCGACATATTTTAAAGAACATTATCATTATCAGGCACTGCTTACTGACTGGTTGTTTCTGACATGCTCTGATATATAGCAGTGATATTTGTAGTAATTGTAAGCAAGAAATTACGTCAAGTGATGACGTCATCTGGTTTGAAAAGCCTCTACCGTCCTATCGTTCCCAGAAGCAAACAGGTCTTATCAGCATTGGCACAATAGGCGGCATTAACATTAGTAGGGTTGGATACTGGTATCAAGAACAATTGAACCATGAACCATTATCAGAATACAGGTAATTTAGTGCAACATAATTTTATTGTTGTTTATTTCACAATAGCCGCAGGTGACAATTGCCACATTGACGTTAACTTCTCTGATATGGTATCAGGATGGTCTTAGTGACCTCCTGAGTGGAAAGTGTGGCCGATTGTAAGAGTAGAAAGTAGGCAGTTGTTTTACTCTTAATATGATAAACATTACATGTAAGTAATAACTCTAGGTATTATATAGTATTCGAAGGTATTTGTTAATTCAAATAATTTAGGAAAGTATCTAAATATAACTACTTTCATTCCAATAGTGCCAAATGAAATTACATTGATGTTTATTATTATGAGCACTTCCACATTGCAGAAACGATGTAATTCACGTATGGTTCACTTATGCTATTCCATTGATGCCGCATCGTGGTACAGTTTTGTAAAAGTAGGTCAAATATATATTAATTAATATAGCAATATATATATATATTATATATATATTATATATATATATATATATATGTGTGTATGTATATATATATATATGTATATATATGTATATATATATATATATATATATATATATATATATATATATATATATATGTGTGTATATATATATATATATATATATATATATATATATACATATATATATATATATAAATAGTATGATTAAAGTCTTCATGTTATATAAAAACAAAACATGACAAATACCATTTAACCTATAACTCAATAAATAGTTTAAAAGGTTTATTCTGCCGGTTCCATATCATTTCTTATTTTGCAATAAATCGATAAATTAGTGTTCAAAATAATGTTGAAATACGTCCAAATACAAAAGAATTTGAGTTCATATCTGGACTAAGTATTAGTAATATATATCATGTGACGAAGAACATCGGGCTATAACATTAATTGTATCGTCTGGTAAACATCTTGTTAGGAATTTACATAACATTTACCAGCATTTCTTGGAAATAGTGTAACGTTAGACAATCATCACAACCCGACTTATTATGGTCTCACAGCCACTGCGGTCAAGGACATTATTAGTGGTCATGGTCAAAGAAAGAGAACACCGCCTCTCTGCCAACAGGCGGTGTCCAGTTTTTCGCGAGGCGAAAACAACCTGCTAAATGACTCTTTCTTTATGCACAGAAAAGTGTCCCATCACGTTTCTTCATCGCCATGGCAACAGCGCGATAATTATCAATACAAGAGGCAAGGTAAATATAATTATTTGACGAAGTCACGCCAAAATTACATAATCATCAACCCCGACGATTTAAATGTCTGTTGATATCGGACGCCGTCGCGAAATTGGCCCACAACTGCCACTCATAAAACGCAAACAT
>OZ024864.1:39455729-39458229 GCA_964017155.1 Oasisia sp. SBJ-2009 | reverse complement strand
TGGGCCATTTAGTATTTCATAACAATTGTACATAACCCTAATCAAGTCGTTATTTATGTTAAAAATGCGTTTTTTAAAACCATAAATGTTCTTACGCAGTAGGGCGTCAAATGTTGCTATAGCATTACTAGCAAACATGCCACTCGCGCTGTCCCGTCGGCTATATCCCAAAATCCGCCTATGCATATTGTTGTAGGCAACTTTAGCTTTCAAATAAGAGCCCTTATTAAAGTTAACCCATAATTGGCAGCAATAAGTTGTACAACAATACGCATGAAACAGATATAGTTTAACACCGACGGAACAGTGGTGAAATGTTCTGATAATGCTATTAGACCTAGCATAAAAATTACGTAGATGTCTCAAAATATCACCGTCATCTTTCAGGTCATTGCATATTATCACACCTAAATATTTTGCTTCTTTTACATATGCAAGCTTGTTTACATTCATATATATATATCTGGACATTTCAGGTTAAAACCACGTGGTTTGAAGACCATACATAACGACTTGATAGGGTTATATTCAACATAATTTTCAAGGCCGAACTTTGCACATATGTTCAGCAAACCCTGAAGCCCACTAGGACTAGGAGCAATACCACATATGTCATTAGCATAGAACACGTGATTGATGCAGCAGCTGTGTATATGGCAACCTATACCAGCACTATTTAGCATATTGCTCAGATCATCAATGTATACGATAAATAAATATGGGGACAAAATCCCACCTTGTCGAACACCATTCGAAACATTAAAAAACTCTGATGTTGTAGAACCCCATTTTATACAGAAAGTTTGGGTTCTGTACCAGTACAACAGGATACGTATAAGTATAACAGGCACACCTCGATTAAGCAATTTTCTAAAAAGCGTCCAATGGTTGACTCTGTCAAATGCTTTTGAAGCGTCTAAAAAACATGAATATACAGGGCTATTGTTACTTTTGTAGTACTGAATAACATTTTTTAAAGCAAATATACAGTGGTCAGTGGGGTGTCCCTTCTTAAATCCAAATTGATTGTCGGTTGTATTAAGATATGGTGTCAACATCTCCAGCAATATAATTTCCAATATTTTTGAGGCAACGGTTACAAGCGCAATTGGTCTGTAGTTGTTTACATTGCTCGTGTCTCCAGACTTATTTTTTATCAACGGAATTATAATAGTTTTCATAAAGTCATCAGGTAGATGACCATGAGAAATCACTCTATTATAAAAAATGGACAACAGTATAGTTATACGCCTATCTGAATGAATAAAATGTTCGGCAGATAGCCCATCGTTACCACATGCTTTTCCACATTTCAACTTATCAATAGCATTTTTTACCATGCAAGGAGTTATGACTAAGTTATTTTCATAACACAAATATTCTGTGTTATGTACACGCTCTTTCACATTTTGCATAGTTGCATCTGTGGTTACATTATTTAATAAGGACTCAAAATGTGTTTTCCACATGGCGGATATGGCCGTAGGTTCATTAGCGCCATTGACATATATATATATATATATATATATATATATATATATATATATATATATATATATATGTGTGTGTGTGTGTGAGTGTATGTGTGTGATTGTGTGTATGAATGGACCGACGCGTGAGAATATTAATATGCAACCGCAAACGTTTTATCATGCGTTATCACTCCGACAACTCGATACAGCAAGTTTGAAACTTTGCTATGACAAAACAAGTCTTTTCCAAAGTTATGCTTAGGTGAAAAACGAACTTCACAGGGTTCGAAGATGAATGTTTTTATCCTTGTTTTATTCGGCCCTCATTCGTGGAATTCGTATCTGGTGGCCCACATATACCATCTTGAACGCGAAGATTGTCAGTGCTTTCGAATCACGTCTAACACGTACTAAAGTGTCTTTATAACGTCATGCACATGCATGTAAAGTCGATGAAAAACCTCTTTATGCTCAGCCCCACAAATGTCATGAGTGTACGGTTTATGACTGAATCCGTACATTTTACGCGACGGCGTGACATGACAGCGGACGTGTCGTTGAAGGATACAATACTCGTTAAAACCTGTTCGACTAGATTGACACGTGAACGTTTTCTCCTCCGTGTGAGAATGCATATATGCAATATTAGAGCACCATATATCTCAAACGTTGTCTCACAAATGTTTCACATGCATGATTTATTGTTCATATCAGTGCGTCTTTATGTTGACCTAAGTCTCCACTTTCCAACACTCCACCACAAATGTTACGACCCGAGCGTGGTTTCTCATCAGTGCCCATATGCGAAAATCGATGATATCCGTATTCCAGCACTACCCACACTTGCTACACGTGCATTGTTTCTCGCCTGTATCAGTGTGGGTATGGATACATCGACTATCCCCACTTTCCATCCGTGACCCACAAGTACGACCCGTGCAAGGTTTCTCGTCAGTGTGCACATATGTAAGTCAATGTGTAAGTCAATTATCTCCACTTTCCAACACTGCACCGCAGGTGTTACACAG
>OZ024864.1:39403229-39450729 GCA_964017155.1 Oasisia sp. SBJ-2009 | reverse complement strand
TTGTGATAAACAATGTTTACGTGGAGGTCACAGTTATGAATATTCGGAGATTTAACAAAGAATAAAGTAAATTATGTGCCGGTATATCAATACTAGTTTATACGTCATGCACTAAGAATAAGACAATAGTATCATGATGCCATTTGTCTGCCGACCCCAAAACATTTGGCAATTTTTACGTTGGTAATGTCGATACCAATTTTATTGCAAGAAGTGTATCTGACGAATAAACACAAATATCATATTTTCTGCAAGAGAAATATTAATGAATAATACTATTTCGAAAAAGAAATACGTAAACCTCGCGTTCCCAACCTACATCTGTTGCCGAATTTTGCTTTAAAGAAGGCCATTGAATGTTTTTTTATGATATTACGACATCATTTTTGTCTGTGATTAAACTGTTATCATTTACATGTATACGTCATTGCGCATTTAAAAATCGCAGTGACTACGTAAGTCGACAGAGACGTTCGCCACTTACCACAATTGGCTCCCCCGTAACCAGCGGGACACTCACAACTCGCTCTGAAGTACTCGGAACATTTCGTGCAATTGCCATCGTGAAGACAGTCAGTGTCTGTTTCACACTGAAACGCTACAACGAGTGAACTCACAGGCTTAAACTGATGCATCATAACGTTATAATATTGATATTGTCCTTACGTTATCGTTTCCTTGGCTAATTCGTTCGATATTTGCAATCTGATTAATTTCCGTTATGTGTAGACATTTTACAAAATAGTATTAATCACAGAACAAATTATCATAATCACAGGTTTAACCAATAAGTTAATATGCATGCTTTGTTTGCTATCAACACCTGTTTTCGTATGTGGTTTTGTTTGTCCTATTAATTAGTCGACATATTATGGTTTTGTTAGCTGATTTATGTGTGCTGTTTTCTTCACTATCAAAACTAATCATAAGGCAATTCCTTGGTGTGCATTATAATAAAAAACATGCATTTTGTTGATATATATTTAATAGTCAGGTCTGTAAAATACACTCGCTTAAAAACATTGATATTATTTCGACGTCTCAATATCAACCAGATATACTTAATTTTGAAATATTAATTTTAGCGTTTTACAGTACATATCGGCTATAATTATTGCACTACTCTGATTTCGCATCAACGCATTTACATTATTTAAAACGATCAGAAACAGGTTACTCTAAGTAATATAACCGCTAATTTGCTTGCACAGCTCTATGCAATTATTGCTTTTTTAAACATATTTTGTAGACACCATTTTTACAAATACTGAAAACGACGAAATTTTAAAGCACGGGTAAATATAATAGTAAAACCGTCTTTAATGGAACGTATTGTTTTCACTAACAAAATGTTATATAGGCAACGTTGGTTCATAGATTCGATGTCAAAGAAAATTCCAGTTAATCAATTAAACTACGTTCATAAGCCAATTATTTTTATTACCTTCTGGTGAGATCAAATGTTAATACATTTGACTAATGAGATACAGCAAAACATAGCAACATATTTAAAAGGAAACAGCAACAGAAAGGTAGAATAAAGTAATACAATGAATAGGCAAAGGCAGACAACAATTGTTTCGTGCGATATCTGCCAGGACGTTATGACGAAAATGTTAATATCAGATTATGTGTTACGTTGCACACGTTAAATACCCACAACGTTTGAAAGATGGGTGCTTCGAAATTACAGAGCTCATACGTTCAATTTGTGCTGTCCAATAATGTTTGGCGCCTGATGTTCATATTGTTTTCGTAGAAATCGTTACAATTTTCCCACATATACAAACCCGATTACAGTTGTATATACAAACATTGTTCGTAATGTCGACATCAAAGCGAAGCAACGCCAATGATGCATCTGGAGCGTGTTGTCCGTGTTTGGAGTGTCCTTTTATTGAGCAATATGGGATTTTTCTCATCTCATATCATTTGTGGTGTTTCGGGTGTAAATGGTAGATTTACAATACAACACGTACTGATGGTAGCTGCTTAAATAAGTCTGCTCTCACGTGTTTCGCAGTGGGTTCCGATGTAGAAAGGTGGGCAGCGGCAGAAGGTCTGGGAGCAGGTTCCGCCGTTTTGGCAGTCGCTCGATGAGATGCATGTTGCCTTCGGATCTGTATGGGAAAGTGTAAAGCGCTTTGAACGTTCCTGAGGACTGGATATTGCGCTATATATAAGAACTTGCCTTTACTTTTTTTAACACAAGATGGCTACTTTTTTACGTATGTTCTACAATAACTGTTTTCATTTTCACCTACAACCAGCTGATGTTGTGTATCGCAGTACACACGTTTCGATAAGTCGATATCAGAAACCCTAGACGTATATAAATCATGAACATCACTTGTGACGTAATCGATCTCTACTTTTGTTGTAATGGTGTTAGGTCGATTATGCTGTGCGTGAACCTTTATTGAGCATAGTCAATTCAATTTCTGAATTTCAGTTTATCGTTCATCTCAAGTGCACGGCGCAGTAATACCTGTCCGTTGCGCTCGCAGCTTGAACAAATCACAAAGCTATTTTGGTCTCACGATACGTGTACGTTGCAATAACAGTTCATTTCAGACCGACCTACAAAATGCTGCTATTTATTTGTTGTGCATTGAATGCGCTAGGGCCGGACTACTTGAATAAGTCTGTTCACGGTCTGCTCGGCGGTTCCTTAGAACAATATTGTTTCCCTTTAAATTAATAAAGGTAAAATATGTTTACTTTTATTAAGTGTTCCTAATTATCAATAATGTTGTCCTAAAATGTCTTAGAAACTGTATTTTAGGCGTTTTACGCATTCATTTTTTGATATGTCATTTGATGTGCTAGTGTATATGTTTGTAAAGCGCCCGAGAACAATTTATAATTGATCAGGCGCTATATATAGGCATTTTATTATTATTATTGTCAAGCATTAATACACATGAAAATATTTTGAGTTACCGAGTTAACGAAACGACATATTAAATACACAGAATATTACGGTTATTTATCCAAATATGAGGTGTGTTCGAATTTCAACACAAATGCCCAATCTCGTAAGCATTGTTTGAAATAACAAACCTAGACTAAATACGTTTCGCAATAATAAAAACGTGTCTATGTTACAAACAGAAAATGTACGTACCTAGAAAGCATGCACCGAGCGTAAGATCTACACAGGCGACGATGACAACGAAAGGCACGAAGAGAGACATCTTGCTCTTTTTGATGCAGTCAGGTTCTTCTCGGTCGTTTGTTGTGAATACAATCATCTAACTGCGTCAAACACAAGTATTTAACGGTTGCGCCACGACTATTAGTGCTCGAACTTTGTTGACTTGCCCACTTATTTGTGTATTGTGTGACGCAGAAACAGTCAAGCCGTTAAAACATGCCGTGACGTTCGGTGAAACACCCTTTATGTGCAGAGGTAGGACACGTCCATATCGTGTACAGGCAGTTATTCACGTTTTTATTGTGTTGTTTTCATTCAAATTAGCAACATAATCTACTCTCGCGGTCACATAAATAGACCTGGTGTACGTAACAGTGATTGGTACTGGTGTCTTATGTATGGGTTTGTGAGATATATGTAGTGATATGTAGATACAAACAAACAAAGAACCAGCATAAAAACAAAATGAAACCAAGACACATAAACTCCACTCAAACCAAATAAAGCTATGCAAAATCGTGTTTGCGTATACACAAATGAGCCATTATAGGTCACATTTGGGTGCGATTCACATACACGAAATCTATGCGAAAAAGGCATTCACTTGTCCCGTCTGCCGTCACACGGTGTTTATGTTGCCAATTTCATTAGCGATATATTCCCACGGCTCGTTGGAGCAACGTGTTCTATCGCATACGGGTGCAACCGCCACAGCATAACCCTCCGTTCCAAGTTATACATTTACTCCCATCAAAAACTGCTATAGAAGATGGAAACTATTATACAGATAAGTTGTTATTTTCAAATCGGTGTCGTATTACAATATTAACTACTTTAAATACACTTACAGACAACGAGGTGGGGAACAGTTCTGCATGGTCTCGTCTCGTTAATTACGGCACACAGGAGTGATATTCGGTCAGGAGTAATTTGAAGAAAACAGCGCTTTGTTAAGATACGAAATACAACTACCGTCCAATCAGCAATCCACATCACCTCTGGAAAATGATTGAAAATGTGGTTGCCATCAGATTCAACATTTAATCAATGAATCTCTGACAGATACATATCAATTTGCATACAAACGTAATCACTCCACTGAGCAGCACTGCTGTGTGTGGTTAACTATCTCGACAGCGCTGGACGGTAGATAACGCGCTGACGTCTTGCTCGTAGATCTGAGCGTTGCTTTTGGTACAGTAGAACGTACAGTACCTCTCTAACGTCTACAACGGCGGTGGAGACTTGCCGTGGTTGTATTCCGTTCGGAGGAGTCGTACCTTTCGATCGTAGGCAGAATGGTTTCTTTGGTAGTACAACTACTACTACTAGCAAAACTACTGTGCACATTGGTGTACCACAAGGAACAATGTTATGCCCACTGCGCTGTTTATATATATATATATATATATATGTATATATATATATATATATATATATATATATATATGTGTGTGTGTGTGTGTGCGTGCGTTCGTGCGTGCATGCGTGCGTGCGTGTGAGTGTGTAAGCTGTTTTTTCATAACCATACCAGTCACCTGTCATAGCCATGTCAGGTCACCTGTCATAGCCATGACAGGTCACCTGTCTTAGCCATGACAGGTCACCTGTCTTAGCCATGCCAGGTCACCTGTCTTAGCCATGCCAGGTCACGTGTCATAGCCATGACAAGTCACCTGTCATGGCCATGACAGGTCACCTGTATTAGCCATGCCAGGTCACCTGTATTAGCCATGCCAGGTCACCTGTCATGCCCAGAATATTTGTTGATTTGTTAAATATACAGTTTTCTATTGATAACTTCCGCTTTCAAATGTTTCGTTTGCTGGCGAAAAACGAGTGTTATAATTGTAGTATGCGTTTTTTCAGGTTTCAGATTGACGTCACGTGACGTGCATTTAGACAAAACTGTTTTACGACAGAAATGGTTTAAGTTTGGTATGTCTCCCACGTGACCTAATTCTCTCTCCAAAACGTACATAAGACCGTCATGTAGTGAGATTTCCTTCCTGCCATTATGTCTAACGAAATGCTCAATGTACTACTACGATATTCGGTCGTTTTATTTCGATAATATAAATTCGATATATGACGTGCTGGTGTCAATGTCGCCTTTTACTTCCCCATCATCTCAACAGTATTTCACCAGAAAAAAAAAATCGACGTCACGTCCTCCGCGGCCGTTGTTCCAATAAGAGGGCTGATGCACACTTGGAAGACGTTGAGGCAAGTCTTCGTTTTCTTCTACCAATAAATAAATAAATAAATAGTCGTCCATCATTATAATAATGAACATTTCGTTCATCTAAACGTCGTCTTTCCTCCCACCCACAACTTTGAACACATAATACGTCATACTATCAGAAATATAGTAATTTCGTCACTCTATTGATCGTAGCCACTTCGTAACATTGTTTCATATATTGTATGTCATCGTATCAAACCAAAACAACCCCGCTCCGTGTTACGTGAATGTGGTCCTTGATGACGGCAAGGAGACGTAGCCTGTCAGCGACCTGAAACTACTGTAGCCTCGTTTACCCAAACTCCGTCAGGTGGCAGCACGTTTGAGCCCCTCATCTCCGTTTGGGGAACTAACGGGCTGCCGTTGTATCCGCCAGGGCGGCCTTACCCCATATTAAGGGATTGATTCCCAGGACGAATTTAAAATAAGAAATTAAATCAGGATACCTTTTCCTATGATATTATAACAAACGATTATATTCAAAATGTAATTATGTTAATACAAAATAAATATAAATACAAATTTGCAGTTGTTTATAAAAATAAGAATACCGGCAGGATTAACCAGTATCCGAGAGGTGTCAGCATTGTTTAGCCCATACATACGTATAGCATTCAAACGCCGGTAAAGCCAACAGACTTTTCAGTTCAGCGAAACTAAAGCAACAATTGAAAGAGAGCGTGGAACGCTGTGTAACCTTAAAGCGCAGCGTCCTATCCCTGTTACATATCATTGTGCCAGACCCGAACATTGTAAAAGAGTAACCGACTTCGTCACCCAAGTTATAAATCTAGATACCACCCAAAGTGGTGTGGAACAATAAGTATAAGTATATTGACGGATGTACTTTCTAAATGTTCTATTTACTGGAATAAAATTGCAAACCGTATTGCTTGTTCTTTAACCTGTTATAATTAACATCCACCCAGGTCCCCGTTGTGTGAAATATGGTCACTTTTATTATGAAAATAATTAGTAACTTTGTTGTCGTGCCACCATCCTCGGCAGAGGAAACAAGACGATCGTTTCCTTATATACACAAACCTGAAAGGATGCGCAGCCTCCATTCAATTACGTTGCTAAGCAACTCTAGCCCGTCTAGGAGTCGAGTATTCCTCAGTAGTTTGGGAATCCCATCGGATGAAACTCAAATCTTACATCGCGATGGTACATACATAAATTGTCGATGTCATTAGAACGACGACAAATGCCTCTAATCTCGACGACAGACTTCGGCTTCTAAAGCTACAAAGCAGACGAAAGGTCGACAAGGTCTGTATGATGTACAACATCATCAATGGCTTTTGCCATAAATGGTTTGGCGGCTTTAGGTGGTCGTTTTGTTGGTTATATCAGAAAGTAAAAGACCGCCATGCAGCTTCGGCCTGTGTGCATTTCGCGTCTCAGAAGGTGGAGGGGCTTGGACGCGTGGTGTCCCATTAACAGGAAATGGCGAATATATCAGCCTCCATAGAGGCCCAGTCATTTTCTTTCAACATTTACTAAATAAAAAAAATGATGGCATGTGATACAGCAGACAGGCTTAGTGTTATTAACATTTATTATATTTGTGTTCCTTTTTTGTTTAAAAATGCGAGGGGTTGCGCAGTTACGCCTACCCGGGTTCGCCGGAAACCAGGAAATTACGTAACTGTCATATTGCGGTTTAATCGGGACATTGCCGCTTACTCGTGTCAGGGCAAAGCAGACAGATAACAAAGTACTTTAGTGCACTGAGCCGGAATGTAACTGCCCTGCTTTCACGAACCGTGGGACGACGCATACTACTAGGTTATGTCAGTCAGCTATTCAAGTTGTATATATTCAACTACGAAATATAAATATAACATACTCTCGTTGGCATCTTGATTTAAAACATAAGTTTGAAGCGATAACCCCTGAACACAGCATTCACACAAAGAACGACATTATTAGAGACGTATGTAAATATACTAAATACAATGGTGTTTTGCTAACGAAGTCTTGTCTGTGTATGCATTTTGTCATAGTTTGTATTGCCGAATCAGCTTTCGATCCCTTGTTGTTCTGCCTGGTCGGTTTGGCAATGAAAGCTCTGCTATGTTATATTTTGCTTGAAATTGAGGAAACGTTTGTAGCGTTTTAAATCTGTAGCAAAGGTCTTCACTTGTGCCAAAGTGGGCTGCTGGCTCGATGGGCGTCACGTGTTGATAACTGCATAGTATCTATGTTCTTAAAACACGAAATGGCAAGGTTATAATCGCAAAATATAGGTGTCAATTTTCGTATGGTCATCGACGAATCCCTGGACTATTAACGTCTTTCTCCATCCGAGTGAAATTATTGTCAGCGTAATTTCTACCTTTAACAACAGCTTTTGTTTAATGACGGAAAATCCTCATTAGCTTGTTTTGTTTCAGAAAGGTTCCGTTGTTTTAGCTTCTTAAGTGATCGACTGAAAGTCATTTTAAATTTGATGAAGTTAATAACAATATGAATATGAATATCGAAATACAAAAAGGGTCGACTGAAAAATCTAGAGGTGTGTAGCATGTGTGACTATCAGTAACATGTGAGTATCAGTAACGTGCAAAATATGCAGTCTACATATATGCCTTCTCTCGTATCAGGTATTCTGAATGAGGCACGATTTAGTATTTCAGAGACGTGTTACATTTTCCGGGTTTTGCAAAGTTGAAATTACACCTAAAGGATCAATGGACACAAACTGCGTACATTTTCTAGCGTTAACGCTTCAAGCAGGAGAACTATTCAGATTATAACAACTCAAGCAGCGTAATTATTCAAATGATAACGATTTATGCTAATTAACAGTAAGAGTTGTGATTATATTTCAAACGTGATAACAGTTTAAATGAAAACTTCCAGTAGGATGACATATCAAACAGTATAGGAGTTCAAGTGATGATAATTCATGTAGGATAACATTTCAAATAATGACTGTTCAAGCAGGATATCAGCTCATGTCGTAACATTTCAAGGCAGGTATGTGTGAATACAGTGCAATCATCATAACAATTAATTTGATAACAATTCAAGCATAATAACAGTACACATCATTGTACTGCAAGCAGGAAAACAGTTCTAGTTATCAAATTTAAGACATATCATAGTACAAGTAATAACAAGTCAAATAGTATAAGCGTTCATTTGATTCAAGCAATATAACTGTCCAAATGATAACAGTTCAAGCAATATAAATGAGGGGTAATGACTGTTTAAAAAAGCAACTCTGCGATATACTGTGTCACATACATCGTTGTAGACACCTCTGCTATGACGCCATATTATTCGCACGCATACTGTCGATGAAATCGTTGTATTTCGGTTCACAATAATGTTGCACTGTATGGTAGAACACCAGTTCAGGTTTGCGTGACTAAATATAATATATTCGGTTTTCCAAACCGTTACACTGGTTGAAATGTTGAAAAACACTGTTTTTCCCTCAGTTGTTTCAGAGAACGCTAAAAGCACTCTACTGTCCAATCGCACCTTTTTCCATCTGGACAGTCAATGTCGTCATGACATTCTGCAATTTATATAATACCATTTAAATAAGCATTTACAGATATTTGTGAATTTTACAAAACGTTGTATAATGTATAACACTATGTTATGTATAAATTCTAGAACGAAGTTACATCTCGCATAAAAACATTCCCATCCGAAAGACACTAGTTAACATTTCTCAGGTTTTGAAGTCCGTGGAAGCAAAATTGTTGATAGTGTCAACTGCCTTGTGATGTGTGGTACGGCTTTACAACGTGACTTTAATTTTTTAAATTAATGTTAACAAAAACTATATATATATATATATATATATACACACACACACACAAAAATGCATACCTTTTTCATTTCTCAGATTAAAGTTATGAGTAGCGCCGCTAGCAGGAAATCGCGGCAATTTGAAAATATGTTATATCCAACTGGCTTTACAGTAATCCATACCAGTTTGTTTTAGTTTGCTTTCCCACCCGAGTTGTTGTTGGGCCTTTTCGTTAATTTTGATGTCTGCAGACCTGCTTTATGATTATGGTTACCCGTATCCGATACTGATTTTGCGTTTTTGTATTTATCACAAAACTATACAGAATAATAGAATAATCGTTTATTGCTAGTGACTACATAAATCTGTAAAAAAAAGAACGAACTAAACCAGCAATTAATTCATTGTAGCGTGAAAAAGATGACGCCTCATGAATTTTAGTTCTGAAAACAGCGGTTGCTGGTTCAACTGATGGGAATGGTGCAATCTGCTAGGCTTGTGCTGCGGATCGCCAATTGCGCCATAAGCTGTACAGTTTACTATTTGGCTAAAATAAATAAAACCTCTTCGCATATTTTGCGAAATGTTATTTTAATTGTCATTAATGACGTTATCACCTGTACATTACTGCATTATTTCCTGCCCGGCTCCGTTGAACTGTCCTAACCGATCGGACATCAAACCGTCTCAAATAACCAGTCGGCGTGATGTGCCTTGCACTTTATACAATAGGTCACTAATCCCTTCACTCAGTCAAGTTCACAGAACAAAGGAGGACATTTTGTTGCCTGGACAATGGAAACCTATTCTTGCAAAGCCTTATCTGACAGGTTCTCTGTTAAGTCTCAGTACAGGTTGAGACACATGATGTTAGTCGAGCTGCCATCTGGTAAATAATCAACGCAAAGGCAACATAGGTTTGATCTAATTAATTTCTATTTGACAAGTTTCATCAGCAGAACATACTACATATAAAAAGATGCATGTCAATTTTTTTTACAGTAATTATAGCCTGCATCACCCAGGCTAGGATTACAGTTGATTTTCTAGAATAGGCTAAATAAGAAATGCATTGGGATAATTAATCTATTCAATTAATCAGTTACTGAGCAGAAAAATGACGTATTGAAATGTGTAATGATTACGTTAGTGCAATGTATGAATCATTGCAAAGCATCAAGAGTATAACAGATTGTTCTGACTTATTTGGCCAATGTCATAGAAGTTTGTCTTTCAACTTTTCAACATTGACATTAAAAGTAGGTGTTGCTTGGCCTTTAATATATGAACATTAATTATATCTGGGTGTTTTAAATATGTCAGCGTCCTTTCTACGGTTAAAAAATGTGTGTATTAAATTATATTATATGTTTATCTGTTTATATATTGTATTCGTGTGTTGTTATGGTATGTGCGACAAATTTGTATACGAGTTATCTTATGGAGATTGATACGGATTCTTAAAGAATTATATGTCAAAAATACCGATGGCCATCCCCAAAATGGGGCAGGTGTGCTGTCTGGTCATCCCAATTGTATCAATACTTACCCGGCGTTGATGTTGTCGTTGGTTCAGTAATTTCGGTAACTCCGATTTGAATAACACCTAGTTGAGAAAACATGAATGTAAGTAAGCAATATAAAAATGGTGAATATATATATATATATATATATATATATATATATATATATATATATATATATATATATATATGGCAAGTTTTTCACTGTACATTGCTCCAGTTCAGTCAGCAGTATAAATGAGTACTTGGCTATAGACAATGTCACAGTGGTGACTCTGTGTACGACCAGCCTTTCGCACATTAGTTTGTAGCAAGTGGCTGGATGCTTCCCAGAGATGTTGATATGGCATTTGTTTGAACAGGTCTGCCAAGGAAGTAAAGTGTAAAACCACTTTCAGCAGTCCTAAGAATTGGATACTGCGCTATATAAAAACTTACCTATATTGTTTTGCTTGTTTTACATATAGCGCATACATTGGTCCATGTTTGAAATTACTGTACAAAGCATGAGTTACATGAGTTACAAGAACAAGAACGCAAGAACAATAACACTTTATATAAAAATCAAACATTTCGAAAAGGGATATCTTATGTAGTTTACTAATGATATTTTGATATATACCACATAAAACACTTAACACCATGAACGTTTTTGTAATAAACAATTTTTACGTGGAGGTCACTTTTATGAAAATTCGGAGATTTAACAAAGATGTGATATCAATATTAATGTATACGTCGTGCACTCAGAATTATACAATAGTAACATTATGCCATTTCTCTGGCGACCCCAAAACATTTGGCAGCTTTTATGTTAGGAATGTCGATATCAATTGTATTGCAAGATACCATAACACCCAGTGGACCACTTTATATTCTCATTATATTTGTCGAATAAATACAAAAAGCATATATCTGCAAGATAAATAGTAATGAATAATAATATTTTTGTTTTATTCTCGAGAACTACTTGTGTTCCCAACCTACTTATGTTGCCGAATTTTGCTCTAAGTATGGCCATTGTACATCTTTATGATATTACTGAAGACCTTATCCGTTGACATCATTTTTTTTTAATTAAACTGTTATCACTTATAACTATGGGTCACTGCTCATTGAAAGGTCGCGGGACTATAATTACAGTGAACTGAGATGTTCGCCACTTACCACAGTTGGCTCCCTCGTAACCAGCGGCACACTCGCAACTCGCCCTGAAGTACTCGGAACATTTCGTGCAATTGCCATCGTGAAGACAGTCGGTGTCTGTTTTACACTGAAACGCTGCAACGAATGAACTCACATGCTTAAACTGATACATTATGACATTATCATATCGATATTGACCTTATGTTATCCTTTGCTTGTCTAATTCGTTCGATAATTGTTGTTTGATTAATTCTAGTTATCCGTAGATATTTCTCAACATTTTATAATTCACAGAGCATGTTATGGTTTTGTTAGCAGATTTACATGTGCTAGTTTCTTCAATAGTAACATAACCAACGTCAATTGCTTGGTTTGCATTAGCAGTTATTTGATGTGCATCATAAGAAACAAACACGCATTTTGTTGATATATGGTCAACAGTCAGGTCTGCAAAATACATTCGTTTTAAAGACACATTGATATTATTAATATGTACGAATGTAAATCAGATATGGTTACTCGTGAAATATTAGTTTTAGCGTCTCACTGTACATGTAGGGTAAAATTATTACACGCCCATGATTTCGCAACAACGCAGTTACACCGTTTAAGACAATACGGTTACTGGAAGCACTGTAACCGGCAATTTGTTTACACGTATTTACGACTTGAATTGCTGTGTTATTTATGTTGTTTACATATTTTGTAGGCACCATTTTTATTAATATTTTATATGGCGAAATTTAAAAGCACTGGTAAATATTATAGTCAAACCTACGTTAATGGAACATATATATCGTTTTCAGGAACGAAATATAATACAGGCAGTTGTTGTTCATAAAGTCGATATTAAAGGAAATACCAGTTATTTAAATAAATATCGTTCAAACGTATTATTAGCTAATTAATGTATGTTAAATAATTTCTAGTTGATGTGTTCATATATCTGACTAATAACAAACCTACTGTGAGAAGCAGAAAAATATAGCAAGAACTCAAAAGGGAAACAGCGACAGAGAGGTAGAACAAACCAATACAGTGTACAGGCAAACGCAGACACAGATTGTTTCTTGCGATATCTGTCAGGACGATATGACGTAAATGTTAGCATCATATTAAGTGTTACGTTGTAAACAGGCGCGATTTATCTTTAAATGCAACAACGTTTGAAATATGGCGTGTTTCGAAATCATAGAGGTCATTCGCTTATTTTTTTGTTTATTTTGAGTCATACATTAAAGTTTGGCGCTTGATATTCATATTGTTTTCGAAGAAACTGTTATAATATTCTCACATAGGCAAACCCAATTACAGTTGTATATACACACATTGGTCGTATTGTTGACATCAAAGCAAAGCTACGCCAATATGAATCAGGTGCGTTTTGTCCATGTTTTGAGTGTCATATATTTGCGCAATATCGCATTTTTCTCTTCACATATCATTTGGGGTGGTTGGGTTGTGAACCATGACAAACCGTGGACTTCTCAGTAGATTTATATACAACATGTAATGGCAGATTTATGATACAACACGTAATGGTGATAACTGCTTAAATAAGACTGCTCTCACGTGTTTCGCAGTGGGTTCCGATGTAGAAAGGTGGACAGGGGCAGATGTTCTGGGAGCAGGTTCCGCCGTTTAGGCAGTCGCTCGATGAGATGCATGTTGCCTTCGGATCTGTATGGTAAAGTGTAAAGCACTTTGAACTGTCCTGAGGAATGCACACTGCGCTATGTAAGAACTTGCCTTTACTTTTTAATACAAGATGGCTACTTTTCTGTAGGCTGTACAATGACTGTTTTAATTTTCACGTACTAGCAGCTGATATTGTGTATGCCACAATTCATATGTTCCGAAATGTCAATATAAGACAACTTTAGACCTATATAAAGATGAAGCTGACTTGTAACGCAATATATATCTATCTATATATATATGTCAAGGATGGACGCGGAGCGGGCGGTAACCGTCAACAATCTTTATTGTACATGAAGAACAAGACAAGACCCTGTAACAATAACACAGGTGTTACCACATATATAAATATACACACATACACAATACAACACAGGGATACCCTTATCATCAATCAAAGTAAACATGTCAAAACTGATGTAAATACAGTCAATATACATTAAAATTAAGTACATGAACCGTAAGTTAATATACTGTCCAACAGCGCAACACAACCAACAGAATCCACTTAAGACATCCGTTCTCTGTTGACAACTTTATGACAACAGTAGCACAAATACATACCAACACTCGAAATATAATATAAGAATACAAGAATTAATCATGATATGTACCTGCCCACAGCCAGGAATGTCAGGCACACACTTCTTGGCGCATCAGTTAGAGCAGCACACACTGTAGAATAAAAGTATTTAACAATTAACACAGTGGCCTTTACCCTATTCTAATAAGTGTCATCAGGCCTATCAATGGTTAACCTCCAGCGACCATCTGGGTAACTACATCTTAACTCACTCGCCGGCTCAATGCCGCCCTCTAGCGAGTATCATAGTACATACACAAATTTGGGTTATTACATACAGGACAATTCAGCAAACTTCTTACTTTCTGAAATATCTTCACTGTATATAATCGACACCACAACAGTGCTACTGTGACGCTATTAGCTTATGCCATAGGATACATACAAACGACGACATATTATTCCTATGATTAACCGAGAATACAGTATAATTAAACCATTAAATTTCACCACCACGAGGGAAAACCAATTTGCAACTGATACAAGTTTATAATTATTGGCAAGTTCCTATTATAAATTGTCCCTGATCGCTAGCTCCACAACATCATCCTGACTAAGCGAGTGTCAACACGTGACAATAAAACAGTTACTCACAATCTTTCAAGATAATTCATCACATCTCGACTTCGATCGTTGGTCGCAAGTCTCGAGTCCCGCGCCTTCCTCCCACGCAACTCCCAAATCCCACTCAACCAACTGCAGTGCCACCTATTGTGACTGCTAATTAACACTACCGGCATAACCATTAATCGCCAGGTGGAGACACCGATTACGGTCCATGACATATATATATATAATATATATATATATATATATATATATATATATATATATATATATATATATATATATATATATTACCTTGTTGGTATGGTATAAGGTAGATTACGCTATGCAGGAAGTTGCATTTGTGAGAATAGTTTGATAGAATTGGACTGTTCAAATCGGAATTGTGTTTCGTTATCACACAATTTTATATTTTTATTTATAGCGCTGTCTGATAATTTCTTTTGACAAATATCGATATATGGCGACGTGTTAGTCAGTATGCTCAGCGCTGTCACCGACAAGGACTGTCATAATATATCATTTGTAAAATTGCGACGGGTTCTCACCTGGATTTATATGATAATGAATTTCCCTAGCAAAATATTTGTTACCTCTTCGTTCCGAGTTACCACACTACATTTCCATACCCCAGACTGCTGTAGGCGCAAGCCTAGTAATAATAAGTCATACGATATACATGATCTATATCGGCTGTCGTGTGTGTTTTATGTGTTGCCGTGTTAAGGTATTTTTGTAATGTTTCTTGACGTATTTTTCTTATGCCTGAAAACGCTTCGGAATATTTAGAAGACGTAGACGACTACCTCGACAAAGGAACACAAATCATCAGAGAAACACCACAACATCAGGCGAACAATATGAGAAAAACTGTTCATACAGCAGATTGAAAGATGGCCTTCTTTGAAAACATGAGAGAAACTTGGGAAAAGAAGAACCACAGAAGCTAAGCTGTTCTCCTCTTTGCATTACGGATGTCAAGAGTGAGGTTGGCTGTGATTACCGTCGTCTTTATTTTATTCTTTTCTTCACAGAAGCTACATAGACAAGAGAAACCTACCGAATCTCACTTATTTACAACTATCTCACGACAGGCCAGCAATGAATACACTGTCGCCACCTAGCGATTGTAGATGAAGTATAAAGTTCGCTAGAGTCATAGAAACTTGAAAAACTAAATAAACTGCACGGTAGGCCAAAAAATAGCATCGTCATGCCGTCTTAACTCTCTTTATATTATGTGAAACGGGTGTTTTTCTGATGTTGTGAATAACAGTAGCCAACTGTTTATATTATATGCTCTAGATAACGCGAATATGTCAAAATCCAATCATGATTACAAATGAAAATAACAGCTCCCGACGGTGATGTAACAAATAGTCACGATCATTTGACTGAAAACTATAATGTTGTTTTGCCCACAATTGACATTTCGTTGCTTTTATTGAATAAGTCGGCACCATCCGACGCATATTCATGCTTTACAAACAATGCTTCTTCGCGCACAGTTGAGGCCGAAGTGACGCTACTATCGGCATAGTCAATTCAAAATCTGTTTATCGCTCATTTCAAGTGCACGGCGCAGTAACAAATCACAAAGTTATTTTGGTCTCAACATTTGCCTAAGATTCAATACCAGTTAAGTTCAGACCGTCCTACAAAGTGCTGCTATTTACGTGTTGTGCATTGAATGGGCTAGGGCCGGACTATTTGATTGAGTTAATTAGCTACCGGTCATTGTTTTCGCGGTCTGCTCGGAGGTTCTATGGACCAATCTTTTTTTCGTTTCAAGAAATAAATGTAAAGTACTTTTACTTTACTTTTAATTTGTGTTCGTAATTATCTACAATTGTTTCCTTACAATTTTTAGAGACTGTATTTTAGGTGTTTCACGCATTCATTTATTGAAATGTCATTTCCTGTGCGCGCATAGAATAATTATGTTTGTAAAGCGCGTCCGAGAGGAATTTTTAATTGTTCGGGCGCTATATAAGTATTTTATTATTAGTATTGTCAAACGTTAATACACCTGGAAATATGTTGAATTACGGAATTAACGAAACGAAATGACATAGTAAATACACCTAAAAATACGGGTATTTATGCAAATATGAGGTATGTTCGAATTTCAACACAAAATCTCAATCTCGTAAGCATTGCTTGAAATAACAAAGCCAGACTAAATACGTTTCGCAAATATACCTACAATTTGTCTACGTCATAAACATAAAACGTACATACCTAGAAAGCATGCACCGAGCGTAAGATCTACACATGCGACGATGACAACGAAAGGCACGAAGAGAGACATCTTGCTCTTGTTGATGCAGTCAGGTTCTTCTCGGTCGCGTGTTGTGAAGACAATCATCTAACTGCGTCAAACCCAAGTATTTAACGGTTGCGCCACGACTGTTATTGCTTGAACTTTTTGAGTTGCCTACTTAGTTGGGTATTGTGTGAATCACCATCAGTCATGCCGCTAAAACATGTTTTGACGTTCGGTGAAACACCCATAATGTGCAGGTGCGTTGAGGTGCATTTATTAGGGCGTAATTGCCACAGTAGAAATATATGTTGCAAACCCAAGACTATTATTGCTCGAACTTACTGACGTGCCTATTTATTTGTGTTTTGTGTGAATCACAATCAATCTTGCCGTTTAAGCCTGTTGTCACGTACGGGGGCTGTGAGGGGACTTCTATACGAACAAAGGAAAACACGGAAAACACATTATGTGCAGGCGTAGGACCCAATATGCTAAATTTGTTTTTATGTTAGAACATGCGGTTAAAGTTTAAAATCCGCCATGTGGTATCCATCAAAGCGACTAAAAAAAACTATCTGCTGGAACTGATGTATCAACACAATGTCACGAAATGTACTGTGTAGAAACACTTCGGGAGGAAACGTTTTCATGACAAAATGCGTAGTGTGTGTGTGGTATCAACATTGTTTAACATTGACAGATTCCTAAAACCTATTTTCAACAAGCAAATTTCCCTGTCCTGAATTAAAGATGGGGGAACAATAGGCTTTATCCATTTTTCATATATGACTCGGAATTGCCACCTATTCCTTTTTAAAGGATAAATAAGTTCGAGGTATATAATTAAATATTAACCGAATATGCGAATCGTGTTTGATAATGTATCATGATGTTTGGCAAACTCACACAAGAAGTTGATAATTGACAATATATAGCGACATCAGTCGTTAAATGGTACGCACGTCTCGCCTGCGCCATAGTGATTGCTATGCCATTGTCATTCAAGATCCGGTCCCCAATAACACAAACGTATTCGTTCGCATTTATTCTGGCGTAATTGCCACAGTGGAGATATACTTTGAAAGTTTCGTAGGGTTTCACCCGACAAAATATAATCTGGAAGTTTGTAGCTATTATGGAGATAATTTATTATTACCGATTTGTTTGCATATTGCAGTAGCTTTAACTTTGACTCCGTAAAGAACAACTAGGTGGGGCCCAGTTGTGTATGTTCTCATTAAATGTCGCTCAAAAGGTTTCGGAAACGAATCACCTGCGTGGCAATATGTGAAAGTGACAACGGGCGTACACAAGAGTTGTAAATTCTGAATCTCCTGGCGAATTCTTGTAAGGCATATATATATATATATATATATATATATATATATATATATATATATATATATATATATATATATATATATATATTGGTCTTACATATATATATATATATATATATATATATATATATATATATATATATATATATATTGGTCATATATATATATATATATATATATATATATATATATATATATATATATATATATATATATTCAAAGCTATGACAGTGTACAATTTAGATAGACATGTAGGCAAATAACACATGTGTTAATGCATTCCTACTGCTCATAGACGACACCGCCAACCTATTCTACCTAGTTGATTAACTACGTTGCGTGCGTGCGTAGAATTATAAGTTGACGTTGTTTGGTTCGTGTTGACGGTTTCGAGCAAGAGTCCCGTCACAAGTGAATCAATGATGAATATTGGGTGGCGATTCCTACCGGGTCAAGATGTAAGACGTGTCGTCATGATGTAGTTAGTGAACGGCCACTGCAACCTTCATGAATCAAACATGGCGCGGAGAAAGAAGGATATGATTCGGAACAAGGCAATTATTCACGTTTTTGTGGTGTTGTTCCCAGTCAACTTAGCAACATGACCTTACCAGCCGTCACATCAATATACCTGGTGTACATAAACGTGATTGGTACAGGTGTCGTAAGTATGCGTTTCTGAGAGAGAGAGAGAGAGAGAGAGAGAGAGAGAGAGAGAGAAAGGGCGAGAAAGGGAGAGAAAGGGAAAGAAAGGAAGAGAAAGGGAGAGACAGAGAACGAGAGAGAAAAAGGGAGAAAAGGGTAGAGAAAAGGAGAGAGACAGAGAGAAAGAGAGAGACACACACACACTTATGTTTACTGACAACCTCTTGATAGACATATTTAACATTACATTTAATCTTGACACCTTGCCGGATCCATTCCTCAGGACTGCAAGAATCTCTCTCCATTTTACTAACTGGCACATCTGGTTAGTCGAACACCATCTCGAGTTCACTAGGAAGCATTCAGCCACGCTGTAATTTCCACACGAAGATCATTCATACACAAATACAAACCAATGTCTACAGCCATGTACGCATTCATGCAGCTGAGGAGCACAGAGAGAACGAACTCGATGAAGATTACAACCGTCACGGTGAGGATCCGAACCGCGCGCTTGTGTGTGTGTGTCACGCGTCGTGTAGTGCTTGCAAGTGTGTATACCTTTCGGTGGTCCGAATTAAAATGATAAAGTCCCGCTTTTCATCACAAAGACGTAGATTTCAATAGTAGGATTGCCACCTTCCACATATTCTCGCTTCATCCACTTTCGCCCGGCTACGTAACTTCACCGATAAAATATTCTGAGTACTTAGCCGGCTTTTTAATGTTATGCGTGTGAAGGACTAAAATTGCTGCCCCCTCAAGGAGCCTGGGTAATCGAGGCTATTCCTATCATAATTCCTGTTTCATTTACAACTGCAAGTGTTTCTTTTATGTTTTCTGTCATAGGTGGCTTGCGAGCCAACATTAGCTAAGCATTAAAGGAACATGCAACCATAGTGTTGAAAATGCGTTGAAACCCCCAATTCCCACATACCATTCAAGATAGAATATTGTAACACATGTGTTTTTTGTTTAATTTTATAAGAATGCTATACATCATAAAATCAATCTTGAAACGTACATCTTCACTGACCATGGGCGCTGCCATTTCACGGGGAACTCACGAAGAGTAACTCGAGAGAATGCGTGAGTGTGACGTAGACTGTCCACCACTCTTAGCGATATAGGCGGTGCGCAACATGTAAACACTAGCACAGCGACATGATTTGAGTTGTTTGTATGAGTCTTGTGATAATGAAACTATTGAATGTCAAGCATACAGGTGCCAAAAGAAGACAGGAGAAGAGTCAGTGAAAGGAAAGAGATTTTTCCAAATGCCAATAAATTCTCTACGAAACGCGAGTTGGCGATGAAATGGCTCCACAATATAGGTACGAGTCATACGCGATTGCCTTTGTTGCAGTCCCTACTTGAGCATAATTATTCTTTATACTATTCTTTACGAAAGTGTATATTATAAGGGACGCCGTGATTTGTTACATCTAACGCTCTGTAAGTGTAAATAAGTGGATGGATATATCTCGGACTCAGTGGGTGAAAAATTCGTTTTGTTTTGCACACCCGAGGCGTTAGCGGTTGTGGAGGTGTGACGTCACACAACCACAAGCGAAATGTTCAAAATGCCAGCCTCCATGGAGGTTCACTAATTATCATTAAACCTTAATAAATCATTTCAGAAAAAAATAACAAAACAAGGGATATGATTCTCTGAACATTGTTAAATTTTTTGAACAATTTGTATTTTTTGGGTTGCATGTTCCTTTAATCCCCAGGCGGATGTGAACAGTTAGAAGGTGCTGCCACCCCAAGGAGCCTGGGTAATCGAAGCTAGTACTAATATAAGGTTGTCATCTAGCAACTAACGGCTCTACACAAAACAACCGTTACACGACTCACTGGCTCTACACCGCGACACGCTATTCTAGCCACTGTTCCCCTTGTTGTCGACATCTCTAGAGTCGACACTGCCGATAATACTGGCAAGTGGAGACACTGACGTCGCTGCCGTCACGGCCGCTGCTACGGCTGTCGCCGCGGTAGATGGTGCCGCAGCCATCGCCGCCACGGCCATTTCTACTGACAGTGTGTCCCACGAAGCCGTTACTAGTGTCGTACCTGGAGCTGTTACTGGCGTCATTGGAGCGGGGGTTTGCCGTTGGCGGCGGAGATAGAAGGCGCCGGCCGCTACGAGACAGACGCCGCAGACGAGAGCGGATATGACGACATCTGCGACGAAGAAGGAACTGCTGCCGTCGTCAGACACATCCGCCGTTGTCGTTGTCACCTCCTGCATGGCCGTGTGACCGGGGCCCGACGATGGTCCGGGGCTGGAGAAAGAGCTGGATAGCCTCGAATGGATGGGTGTGGCGATTTCTGTTGTTCTGTCCGACTACGTTGGGGAATATAGACACACAGAGGATGACCCAAAATGCCACCCACAAAATGTCGAGAACGTCTACACGTATTCAGATAATTATTTCATATTTGGAGGACGTTAACTTCAACTCATTCTCTCTCTCTCTCTCTCTCTCTCTCTCTCTCTTTCGCTCTCTCTCTTTCTCTCTCTCTCTCTCTCTCACTCACTCACTCACTCACTCACTCACTCACTCACTCACTCACTCACTCACTGACTCACGCACTCACTCACTCACTCACTCTCTCTCTCTCTCTCTCTCCGAGATAACCTGTTATTAAATAACACCATCTTTAAATCAGCAACACATCATTTGAATTACATGAGCGAGCAACAGCTAATGAGCACATTGTATGCTCAGTGTAGAGTCGGTGTGTCCATTACTTGCGGTATGCCTGGTGTGTGTGTGTGTGTGTGTGTGTGTGTGTGTGTGTGTGTGTGTGTCTGTGTGCGTGTGTGCGTGCGTGCGTGCGTGCCTGTGTGTGTGTGTGTGTGTGTGTGTGTGTGTGTGTGTGTGTGTGTGTGTGTGTGTGTGTGTGTGTGTGTGTGTGTGTGTGTGCGAGAACAGAAACAACCATCTGGCCATAGATGTTGTTAATGCCAAGATTCCTACTTACCTGGCAGATGGCGCTGTACGGCTGACAAATGATAGTCCCGTCGTAGGTCTCTTCGTGGACTGTTACCTTCACCTCCACTGTTTGGTTCGTAGCGAGACAGAGGTAGGACGTGTTGTGTACGTAGACCACATACCCGGCGGCGGCAGACCCATAGCAGGCAACCTGTAAAATTTGCTGATGTAAGTCATTGAAATTGGTGGTGTAGAAAAGTTGGAAAACAAGATAAATATTCATTGACAAATATCATTCATATGGTAAGGGTATTCATAACGTAGTACTAGACATATTTTGAGTAGTAATTTTGATAAAACGTTTTTAGTTAACTGTATTTGTGAACATATTAGTATAGTGGGTGATAATAGTATTTTATGTCGTCTTCATCAGTCGGATAATATTCTTTTTATTAATTACATCTATACTGATGTTCATTTGAAGAGCTGTATGTACACATACTGGAGGTCGCTATTATACACATGACATTTGTATTGTATTTGTTTAATCAACTTTTTTAACTTTACATTTATATGTTTACGTAATCATTGATTTGATTGGGTTATATGTAGTGTACTTTTCTAATTTTTTATTGTATTTTATGTATATATTTGGATGACGTCTTGTCTGAAATAAATATTTATATATATACTAGGGTAATCTAGTATAGAAATGTAAACGAGATTTAACAAACCTGATTATTTGATAGAATACATAACAGTTCAATTAAGCAGCATATTCAGTACTTACTAAATATAGTTTGACTAGGTATTAATGCTATTAACAATAGGCAAGGTGTTTTAGTAGGGAAACTCTAGTTTGTTTATGTGGATACTGTTCAACATATCCGCTAGGGAGCGGTACCAGTACAATTGGCGTTCATCGTAGCGTAGGTAGTCAGTTGTGAAATTAATATCCGTATAACATATTTGAAGTGCGCTTTACAAGAAACAGTCTTTCTAAAAACTAAATAATTTTTTAGTAATACTGATATGGCGCCTTGCAAACGGCATGTGAAGGCAGGGAGACAGTCGGTGTGTGTGTGACCACTGTCACAGCTTGGTGGATTTTACCTTGTCTTGATTCGGAAATTCTTGGGAAGACACAAATGAGGAAGGGTTTACTTTTCAGAGCGTGTTGGAAGGTGGACTAACTAACAACTGAGACAGCTAGACTAACCGCTGTTGAGAAGGGGATGGAGATAAGAATGACCAAAGAGACGGTGGAATAGAGAGCCGTGTCAGGGAGAAAGATAGAAAGGAGCAATGCAGCGACAAAAAGGATGGGGAAAGGTTACTGAGAGGAGGGAATGTGACTACAAGAGAAACATGGAGAAAGAACAACAGAAGACATAACACACAGGAAGGTGACAGGGGAGAAAGTGACAATAGAGAAGGAGGGACGAAAACGGGACAGGAGAGGAGAGAAGTACATATGTGTGGGCGAATCCGTTGTGCGAAAGATACACAAGACATTAAGCAACGGGGAAGATGTCGTTGTTTGTCTTCCGGGAGCTAGAATGGAGCATGTGACTGAAACGGTAGAAAACATATTGGCGCATGGTCATCGGGGATCTGTACTATTACTTGTAGGGACACATAATGCAGACAGGCAGGGAACAATTAGGTTAGGGCAGATATGCAGACCATTGGTGTGGAAATGAAGAAGACAAGAGTTGAATGAACATATTATTATCTCAGGAATCCTGCCAGTAATGGAAGGAAGGGGACCAACATATAGAAACTGCAAGAGGATGGCAATCAACGCACTAGTTGAGCAGATGCGTGACGAAGAGGGAGTAGATTTGTGCGGATACGTTGGTTGGGAAAGAACGATGTACATGATAGATGGTCTCCATCTAAATGGAAAAGGGACAGCAGTGGTCTGAGAACCTGCTTCGATCTGTTGACAGTGGAACAGGTTGCAACATGTTAAATCAGATTCTCATGGGGGACTGAAAGAGAAGCCTAATACTAGACGCAAAGATAAAGGCAGCGCAGAGAAATCCGCAAAGAACAACTTTCTACATTAATTTATGAATGTGTTTGTTTAAATCCAAGAAAACAAATGAAATGAACTAAACATGATGGTAGAAGATATTGACCCTCACATAATAGGTATAACTGAATATTGGGCCACCACCGTTATATCAGATGCCGAATTAGGAATAACAGGATATGTAATGTTTAGGAAAGATATAATAGGAAGAAGGGGAGATGTAGTTATTTTATATAAAAAGGAATCCATCCAGGCATATGCAATAACATTTGAAAAAGAAGTAAAATGCCAAGAAACTGCTTGGAATAACATAGTTACAGGGAACTCGGGATTAACTGTTGGGTTTGTTTATCGATGCACAAACATAAGCATAGAAGATAATAAGAAAGTACTAAACCTTACACAAGAAGTGAGTAAACGGGAATGTATTATTATGGGGAATGTTTACGATACAGTGGAACTCTCTTCGGAGTACTGAAAGTAAGGATCACACGTTTTTTAGTTTAGCACAAGATAGTTTCCTTTCTCAACATATGCTAGAACCAACCAGGGAAGAGACGTGTTAGACATAGGTTTGACTTCACAGAAGAAATGTGTTTGATAATATCAAGATAGGTGAGCCATTGGGGTGTAGTGGTCACAACCAGATACATTTTGGCATCAAAGTAAAAGGAGAGCGGAATCGGAAAACACGACACAGGGAAAATTCCACAAAGGAAGATACAAGGATATGAGGAAATACTTAGCAAAGACACGCTGGATTAACACACTGGAGAATAAGAGCAACAGAATGTTGGACTATGCTAAAGAATGAAATTAACTGCATCGTTGATAGGTATGTCTCTTTGCAAAAACAGGGAAACGGTCTAAAAAGAAACACTTATCGAAAGGAAAATAAACTAGTACAGGCAAACGATGTGAAAGTCGTACAGACATACGGCAAGTGAGAAAGACTATACCACTTAAAAAGGAGCATTTAGCCAAGCTAAAGCTGAAATTATAAATTATATGAGAAGCTATGAAAAATGGCTTTTAATATAAAACAGGACAGCAAGAATGTTTAAGCGAATGTTCGACGTAAACAGAAAGTTCAGAATAAGGTCGGTATTTTAGAAGGTAGCGATGGAATCATAATAACAGAGGGATTCTTAATGGCAGAAAAACTAAATGTATAATTTACTTCGGTGTTTACCAGAGAAAATATTAGTTCATTGCCAGTACCAGAGGCTAAGTTTGTGGGGGGAGAGTCAAACTAATATGGACAAGTAATTGTAACACCGAAAATGGTAGCTAAGGAAATAAGGGATATGAAGGATATTAAATCATCCGGAGTGGATGGGATTCCTACCACATTACTATTGGAAATTGTAAAACAACGTAGCATACGACTTGAAACAGTGTTCAATTTGTCATTAGAGGAGAGAGTAGTTCCGTTACAATGGAAAGAAGCAAACAGCAAACCATTATTAAAAAAGATTCGTGAAACAAGTAAGAGAACTATATACCAGTTGGTTTAACATCGGTGATTTACAAACTATTAGAAAGACTATACGGTGTGTCCGTCCGTATATCCGTCGGTGTGTCCGTCGGTGTGTCCCTCGGGGTGTCCGTTGGTGTGTATGTTGGTGGGTCCGTCTGTCCGTTCATCGCCTGTCCCTATCTCCAGTTTCACCTTGTAGCAGCCACTGCCGTAGAAGTCCGGCCTATAGGTGTCAGTCGAGACTGTCAGTGTCCACCTCCGCCTGTGTCGGAAACACATGGAACTCGCCCCGAAGAACTCCGCCTGGTAGTTATGCTCGGCGTCTGTAACATCGCAGTTACATCAGGTTACAGACCGACACATCTGCTGTATGCATGTCCACAGTGGATCAGTTACACAACAGTCGTATTGGATCACGTGGATCTACAGTTGATAAATAACGTATCCGACGTTTTAATCGACAGGATATAACCAAAAGGCCGCGCAGGTTTGTAGTCTGTGTTTTCGTTCACCCAAATGAACAACCACTCCAAGTCAACGGTTCACATCTGTTAGAAATGACCGGGTTTAAGGCGACGTTTGTCTGGCTCTCGCATCACCTTCTGCCCGTGAAACGGTTCCGCCAGTATCATACAACCGCTTTGGTTTATTCATGTCTACCAGACATCCGTAACACAACGGTCACATTTGCTCATGAGTATCGAGGGTGGATCCGTAACACGACGGCTACATCGGATCATGTGTATAGACAGTGGATCCGTAACACAACGGCTACAACGGATCATGAATATCGGGAGTGGATCCACAATAGAACTGCTACATCGGATCATGAGCATTGACAGGGTTCCGTAACACAACGGCTACATTGAATTATGAGTATCGACAGTAGATCCGAACCATAGCGGGTACATCGGATCATGAGTGTTGACAGTGGATCCGTAACACAACGGCCACATTGGATTTTGAGTATCGACAGTAGAATCCGTACCATATCGGCTACATCGGATCATGAGTGTTGACAGTGGATCCGTAACATAATGCCTATGCATTGCTTCATGAGTATTGAGTGTGGATCCGTAATACAAAGACCACAATGGATTATTCGAATCTGCAGTGAATCGGTATCACACCAGACAAACTTAACAATGTGAATGTGCAGTGGACCCGTGACACAGCAGTACTTTTGGATCAGTAACACAATATCCATATTTGATTATACGGACGTACAGTGGGTCATTAATGCACTTGTCACATTGGATTATGCGGATTCTACACCTTGGATCATTTGGAGCCACAACGGATTTTAGCATCACAACCACATTCGAGTAGTGCAGTAGATCACTCCACACAACAACCACATTGGACAATGCGGATCTACCTAGGATCGAGTGGATTTGGAATGAAATACCTTAAAGTGAAAAAAAAGGCTACAGTTTAGTGTTATGCACCTAAAAGAGTTTACACTAGCTAATCATTTGCATCTACAATCCAATTTTTCACCTTAGTGGTTACCTCAGAAAGTGGTCTTAAAGTGGGAAAATCTAGCTAAATCACCGACACCATGAACCGGCCCATCTTGGATCTTGCAACCAATCACAACCCAGCAGTTTGGAAAAGTAATACGTCAGAGAGTCGTCTGCTGGTTCAGCTGTCATAACAGAGAGCCAAGCGGTACGCTAAAAGTTGCCTTACGTCGGTTTACAACGAAATCGCGACATCAATATGCCACACTGTTCCTCAAACGCTTATAGTAATAGTACAGTGAAAGACAGTATCAGTAAGATGTCTTCTTGTTAACCTACGAATCGAGCAGAACTGAAACAGTGGTTCGGTGGATTCGTTTGGACAGTCACAGACACAGCGCGGATCCTAGACGACCCGATTTGATTGACCTAACCATCAAAACGACCACCAACAGCCGCCAAACTTCTCCTCACATATCTTACATACATATGCATACACTACGTTATGTAATAAAATCTCTTGCATTCCTCTGACGAAGAAAATTCACACACACAAAAACGCGCAGACCTCGAGTACAACTTGTTCGGCCGCTCAGCGGTACCGTAAAATCGCTTTTAAAAGCTTTACACAAAATACCGCTAGACGCCACGTTTCTGACTGCTAATATTTAATTGTTTTACTTCACACGCGCGAAATAGTTTAATTACTTATAAAACGCCATGAACAAGTTTAAATTGGATGTGGCGCTATATTAAATAAACAAACAATTGTTTTTATTATAATATAATATTTTATTTATGTAGCGCCACATCCATAATTGTTTGTGGCGCTACACAAAATAATGCTATTAAAAATACAATAAAGAGAAAACTACCCACAGATAATATTATTTAAAAATAAATAATGAAAATACATGTTTCTATATCATTAACTAAGCTGACCTATCAGTCATAAATAAACATACAAATTACATAACAACAATTGAAATAAATGAATATAAAAGTATGGTTAATAGTAATAAATAATTAAAGTAGTAAAATAAGTACGACGTAATAATAATTTTCATTCAGCACATACACAACCATTATGCATAAGAACATATTACTGAAGCTATTTGTTCTACTCATGAATGACATTTCCACCATCAGATATGTAATAATTATTATTTTTGAACAAGACACTTTATTAATTATCGGAACAATAAATCTCTAAAATGTAAAAAGGAATATGAATATATGGGAAATATTATGGTGGTAGAAAAAGAAGGATTTAAAAACAGTAATATTAACATGTTATTGTTTTAGTTATTATTGTTAAAACATCGCTTATGTAATATAAGCTTGCATGCTCGCAGTACACGCGGGATGTTTATAGAAATATTGATAAAATAAACAATGTGACTTCATTGAAAAACACGTAATTTCCTTTTTATTTTATAACTAATAGGCAATTTTGGATAATTATGCAGACACATGTATTTTTAATATTTATTTTAAAATATTACCTGTGGGTAGCATTCTTATTATTGCATATACTTTAATAACAGTATGTTGAATAGAAGAGAAGAGAATTGTGGATTTGGCACTATATAAAATAAACTAATAAAATTATATATTTGTATATTAAATTGTTATTTTTTATCAACTCTATTAGACCCATATCACCAAAGCGTTGCCTTAGTTTGCCGTTTAACATTTTCTGCAGAACATAGTGATGCAGCTAATTATTATTATATTATTTATAATTAATTAAACTAATTCGCGCGTGCGAATGCAGTAAGGTTAATAAATATTCGCGCGCCATCTAGCGGTATTTTGTGTAAAGCTAACTTATAATAGCGAGTTTACGGTAGTCGAAGTTGTCGAGTTGCCGTTCGCCAAGATTTGCGTTTCTTTTGTGAATTTTCTTCGTTAGACGAATACAAGTGATTTTTTGTAATGTAGTGTATGTATATGTATGTAAGAAATGTGGGGAGAAGTTTGGCGGCTGTTGGCGGTCGTTTTCGTGGTTAGGTTAGAAAGTAACAGATAATAATATGCATGCACAGTTCACGCCGGCCAAGAAGACTCTCTGACGTCATTTTGTTTCTAAAATGGCGTAGTCTGTAGACTTTCTATGTCTATGTGTTTTACATTTTTTTCCTGGTAAACCACTGACGTTAAAAATATGATTGTTGTTGGAAGTTGTTACTTTTTATTAACTCTGTTAATCCCATATGATCCAAACATTGACTTTGTTTTCCCTTTAACATAAGAGCCATATTAGACCAATCGAGTCAACAACGGAACACGTCACGTCCGTGTTCTTCACGTTTCACTAGTGCCAGACCGGTACATCACGAACGGCGCGTGTCCACTCAATGGTCCAGTCTGCACTGCACGATTGCCACCAGTCAGTGATCCAGGCAATGATATACAAAACGACTGCGAATTGATACACTGCTTGATTGGTGCATTAGAAAGTAATAAAATCCTTGCTACTCACCCACGGCGTTTTCTGGAATCCAACACTCGGTGCCCTTTGTGCCGCTCAACGTCCGCCTCTCGAAGGTCTGTGAGAACACAGCACACTCGAGACTGCACATACTGCGTAATGATAGTGAAGTGGCCTCTTACTTCATTGTAATAATTATTATTATGTTTCTTGTTTGATTTCTAGAGGTCCACATTATAAATTGAGGACCGCATTGGAAATACGTGTGATTTTGTGTGATTAAATGAGTTTATTCTCGGTAATATTATATATATATATGCTTATATATATATATATATATATATATATATATATATATATATATATATATGTATATATATATATATATATATATATATATATATATAAATACATATATATATATATATGTATACATATATATATATATATATATATATATATATATATATATATGTATGTATACATACATACATACATATATATATATATATATATATATATATATATATATATATATATATATATATATATATATATAGTATTTGCATGCAATTTTTACTTAATAAACTCAATCAATCAATCGACCTGATATACCAGTCACTTCCTCGCCCGCTCGCTCGCAATCACTCAATCATAACATTACTCAAATAATGACTCAATCAATCAATCATTAGCTGACGGACTCACTCACTCATTCACTCGCTCACTCACTCATTCACCCACTCATCACTGACACACTCAACTGCAGCAAATATGCAGACTCACTTTGAGAAATGGACAGTAGTCGGCAATTGCCGTGGAACCCCCGTAGTATGCAATCTCCCGTTCGAGCACCCGCGGAATCTTGACGAAGTTCTGAGGTCAACAAAATAGCCCAAGCAAAATGATCGGTGCGTGCCAATTCAGACACCTCGTGTTTCGGCTGTTGTAATACGTAAATTGCACCTTCCTTTAGATATATATATTTCTTAGTATTTATATAACGGCTCTGCAGCGCAACAATTTTATCTCCTGCTTGTTCAGCACCTCTTGGATAACTATGACACCGACAGCAGTTAAGAGTGCTTTGATGTTTGCGATATACAAATAGAAAGGCGGCGGTAGTGAATTACCGAGGCATTTCGCTGCTTCGAAGTGCGAAACTAGTCTAGTAAAATCCTTTAGAGTCACTGTGTGTTACTGACAGAGAGCAATAGTAATTATTATTAGTAGTAAATGTTTTATTTCATGAAGGTAACCGTGTCACATGGTATATTGTTTCTTACTCTCTTGCAGCGATACGATGCAAAGACGACTTTTTGGTGATTGGCCGATACGCTACTTGCCTGGTATTCGGGGTCTAGTTTATTTGCATAGCGTTTAAGGTTGCACCTCACCAAAGCATCCTTCTTAAGCGAACACGCCATATCTTTTCCTCGCACGACGCCACAAAAGGGCGAAATGGGCAGGTTTCTGAGAAGAAGTACATCGTCACGAATTATCACAAACACCACATTACTAATCACTAAAATGAGCACTTCCAACGAAATTTAGAAATACATTTGAAAACAAGTGATTGGTCAACAATAGGAAATATTTATGTTATTAAACAGCTCGTTGTTTCTCAGTCTGTGGACCACATCTCTGTCAGTTTCGCATGTATCGATCTGAAATGGTGTGCTGTGATCTAGCGGATCCACTTCGATAGTTCGTACCTTTAGACATTTTTTTCTTCTAAAATTCGTCCTGGCAGAGGAGTTCGAGAAAAGCTCAACATTTGAAAAAGCTCAACATTTGAAAAACCTGTTCTTTTTCGTATACATTTTCATAGAACTATATATATATATATATATATATATATATATATATATATATATATATATATATATATATATATATATATATATATATATATATATATATATATATATATATATATATATATCTGTATCATCGTAAAGATAATTATGTCATCTATACAAATGTCGCTGGATGTATAAACAATTTTAAATTGTTTTCGTTTTAATAACATATAACACTGCTACAACTGAACCATGCAACGTATCTGTGTTCCACGCTTTATGATTTTGTTGCGTCTTGCAACTGAACAATTACTGGTAACTGGGTCACACTGAAAAATGACAGAGCTATTGGAAAGGGCGCTGGTGCATTACGGGACTGAAATATGGAGGACCCATTTTTAAATATGCCTCCCCACCAACTCCACCCGCCTCCCCCTCCCCCGAAGGAACCAATTGCGGGTCTTCTCGCTCCCAGATATTGCTATATCTAGGACGTTGATTGAGCGCCATTTTTCAAGAACAGATACAGCATGAATAACCATTCAATTATCACAAGGTTAATTTATTTATGTAAATGTCTGTTCTATGTAATGCCATGGTCTGTGTTGTAATGTAAACTATTAATACATTTAACCGCTATCAAAATTGTCAAGCAATGAGGTACCACAATAACTAATCCGACAGATGACGCTCTGACGCAACTAGGGTCTGTGTGCCGTCTTTTACGTATTCTTGACGTGTGTAAAATGCCGAACGGTTTGCGAAAAGATTTGCCGAACGCTTTGCTTAAATCATCCTAGAATCTAGCTGTTGAACTCGCATGACGCCGAAGCCTCATACACAGCCAAATATGGATACAGTCTGACATGACCATCAATGTGAAGGCATAATATGTACATTAATTACTATACATTTACAGCCGATTGAACGTCGACTGGTGGCCCGACGACAGGACCGTGTGCTGGCTCGATGACGACGATGCCGAAACGGATGTTTAAAATCACCTACAGCTCGTCTTATGGATCACACGAGACTGCTACTTCACAAATGGTTCAATATTGAAATCGTATAACATGTCCGTCAATATGAAAACATAATGTCTACATTAATATACCTTTACAGTTGATGGAACGTCGTGGGACGTTCGATGGAATTCAGTGCAAAGATGGCGTTGTTTTGGCTGTTCTGTCTATTGAGCACACATGTCATGACATGCACACACATACAAACTATCGCTGGCTACGCGCCTTCACGGCCAATAGCTTACGTACCCTTCATATATATGAAAAGGTATTTCACCATATAGAGAAAGGGTGACATAATTGCATTTGTCATGGTTTCTATTAATAAAAGCTGCGCAACGACATCAAGGTGGAAACCTGGTCCTGGTGCCGTTTCTGTTAAACAATTAATTGCAATTTACATGCACCCTAATCCAGACGTACACGATTTTATTTACAATGTCAATGACCTCACGCTGGTTTCATTGACACTATCAAATGTGTATATGTAACCAAAATAGAATTCAATTCAATAACATTAATTATTTTGTTAAATAAACACAGCCAAATTCACCAAGTGACACACCAACCTTAATATCACGGCCGAATACGATACAACGTAACATATTTTACCCACCTAAAAATATCGCGCACTGCTATTCGTCGATATTAGTACAAAACAAATAAAAATGAGTATGTTTTGTAAGACCATGTGATCGGTTCGCGGCAAGAAAATGCGGGCTATTTCGACATTATCTCAGGTGGATACAGTGGTTAAGTTCTTGAGATAGAGGGTGAGTGAGATATAAGCTGTTCATTCGTAATAAACGTTCCATCGACTCGGCTGTAAATGTACATTAATGTACATATTATGCCTTCACATTGACTGACATGTTAGATTATATCCATATTTAGCTATGTGTGAGGTTTCGAAGTCATGTGACCTCAACAGCTAATTGAGTATAATTTAACGAAGTGGTTACGTAGCCGAGCATCGGAACCCTGTACCTCGGCGTTATAGGTCCGAGCACTCAACGCGCATGCGCCAATTGTCACGTGTTGCATCTTGCTTCCGCTCTTTTTCACGGCAGCCGAGCATGGTGTGGTTGTACTTGGGTTGGGATGAACGTAGGCGATGGTTTTGACGCAAATAAAGGAAACAGAACAGCCGTGCAACTCTACATTGACTACAGGCGGGCCTGTAAGACATCGGCTGCGTCGGTGGCTCTATATCCTGGCCGCGCTGGCAAGATTAAGCACGAGCACAAGTACTTCGAAGACAAATGCCAGTCGATTCGGCTCACAGACAACTCGGCCCGGGTCGAGTCGGCTCAAGATAACTCGGCGCCGATCATGAGACGACTCGGCGTCCATATGAGAAACTTGTTATTATACTCGTTATTGTTTTGCTTGATTAATTTTATATAAGTGAAATAGTTTTGTGCATTATTACGTTTTTAATACAATATTTATTTATATAAAATTATAATAAAATGTATTAAAGCTGGCTGCAATTAAAATTTCGCAAGCATAATTCCATAATGACCATAATTTTCATTTGTTTATTAAAAGATGTATGTTATGTTGACTACATTTTTATGATTGATATTCTTTGCCTACATTTCATTAGTTCAGTGCATTAAATTAATAATTATCCCAGGCATAATTATGTTTTACAAATATAACCCCTACTACCTTAGATATTACGCAGTTCCTGTTGTTAAATACTAGATTATCCGCAAATCTCACGTGTCATGATAAACCTTTTGTGCAATGTTTTTAAAATTGATTTATCTATGTATTTATATTTGTATTGAGCATCGAAAATAAATTCACCGTCATGTCATGTATATGTTTTACATTTCTCCTCTTACATAAACACTAATCAAAATACTGCAACCATAACAAAACAAAAAACTGGCAGTGTTGACTTCATGAGCTATTTTCCCATTTCGCTTCATTACCCACTAATCTAGCAGGTGTCATGGTAACCCTTTTGTATAACTATATAACTAGTATTATGCCATTTGTGAAATGTATATATATCTTACATGTCTCCTTTCTTACTTTTATGCTTATATTAGTGCACTACATATGCATGCTTTACATTACTGTGTCAGATTTCAAGTGCATGACATGTAGTTATATACCCTGTTAATAATGTCAGTATGGAATCAGTTACCATACATTATGGTAACTGAGTATGCTTTACATTACTGGGTCAGATTGCAAGTCCATTGATCTTCGCGCATGATGTGGTACATACGTAACTTAATTATTAATGTTACCCAGGTAATCATCATTGTAGAGATGTTGTTTTGTCATCTTCCAGAAATAAACTGCTACCTACAATATTGTTACATTACACGTGTGTATTTAATAATTCTGCATAAAGTAATACAGCAGATATACAATTTCAGGAAACAGCAACTAGATTCGTATTATTTGTGCCACAGCAACTATTACATAAGCTGTAAATAAATATTATCTTCTGGAGTACACATATTACTTATAATATTTTTCTAATAGAACTGGCTCTATTAAAATGATAATATTAAAGTTACTATATAACAACATGAAGTCCATAAATCATTCTGCTAAACTACAGCAATTACAATCTGCAGTTCTCAAAACGCAATTACTTTGGCCTGTTATGCCCTATGAAAAAAAAAATTCATCAACCAGCCATATACTGTATGATGCCCCAGTTGTTTCTTTTGGTGCTCATGTAATTATTAATAATGCTCATATTTATTAATTATAATGTCGTTATGGGTATATATTACGTACTTAGATTCCTACCATTAACTCAAAAAAACATTTCTAATCATGCAATTGGGCTTATAAATTTTAAGTATTTATTTCATTTTTTTCATAGGCTATGACTTGTTATAATGGACTTATAAATATTAATCGAATATCCTTATGAATCGCTAGTAGCAGTAGTACGATTACGCACCCGTACTGATACTGATGCGAAGGGTAACTTGAAAGTACGACCAAGAAATCGCCTGTGCGCTGAATGCTCGGACCTTTATCACAAACAAACACGGTTCCGATGCTCGGCCTGCTGCACCGCGTCCGAGCACCGGGGAAAGTCAAAGTAGGCGCATGCGCGTTGAGTGCTCGGACCTTTATCACCAGCGAACACGGTTCCGATGCTCGGCTACGCAACAACGTCCATAATTTAAACAAGCATTCCGCAAAACAAGCAAACAAATCCACGTTAGTCGCTGGAGGCGCTGAGACGCAACTACAGTCTCAGCGTATAAGCGCCTCTAGCGACTAACGTGGATGTGTGGAAGCCCATTGGCAAAGCCTGACGCGCGTAATTTTTATTGTTATATAAATAAACTGCGACGTCATCAGTTATCAGCCTATCAGTGGCAGAACTTTTTTTTCCTACTGATGTTCCTATTTCAGTGATCATAAGCTATTTTATTAACAAAACACATCGAAAGTAGTACAATGTTGACAATAATTAATTTTACTCTTTCGCAATAATGAACACAACAATAGCAAAACAAATTGGTCACTTTCGTGCGAAAGAAAACTAGTTCTGTGATCTACTAGCTCTGACAATGGGGAACCTACAGAACTAGTCAACCGGGTGGAGCCGTTAGGCAACTCGGTCCGCGTGCCGTGAACAGCCAGCGTCCTGTTGACTCGTTACGCTGCAGTCATTCATTATATTCAGCATTTGTTAACAAACGTTGAATATATTCTTTATTGTAATAATAGTTGGAATCTTAAAAAAATAAAAAATAAATGACAAAGGAAATAAACACAGGGCGCGCGTACATAACGCCATTACGTCCATGGCCCGAGTTGCGTATCAATGTCTGCTATCGGTCCTGTAGGTTCTCGTTTAAAGCAATTTCTGCACGTTTTATCATTTCTCCCAAGCATGCTTATTTCGTCTAATGGCTGAACACTTCCTAAAATTGATTCAAGAAAGCATCGCCTGATCGGCGGACGAACTGAACCGCCATGTATATTCGGTGTATGCATGCATGGATGTAAGGTAGGAAGCTTATCGTATATCACTTACTTGGCTCGCTTTGCTTCAATCCAGTCCATACAGCTTTTGGTGGCGAAGTCACAGCCGAGTTCACGGCCCCAGGCGAGATCTTCGGCATTCGAGTAGTTGACGCCGTACCACCTATATGGTGCATGCATGCACGCATGCATACACACACACACACACACACACACACACACACACACACACACACACACATACATACATACATACATACATACACACATAGACACACTCTGTATATATATATATATATATATATATATATATATATATATATATATATATATATATATATATATATATATATATATATATATTTATATATATATATATATATGTATATGTATATATATATATATATATATATATATATATATATATATATATATATATATATATATATGTATTTGTATATGTATATGTATATATATATATATATATATATATATATATATATATATATATATATACCTATGCACATAGATTCTAAGATACCTATATAATATACAAAAATACATATACATGAATACATTTTACATCTTTCTTGAAACACATTAAAATACAAAAACGTATTCGTGTTCTAAAAATATATACAAATTATCGTCTCACCACTGAGTAAACAATGAATAAACAAGACAGGCATGTGCCTTCATACCAACCCAGTATCGTGCAACACGGCCAATGTTACACGTGAAAACACTGGATCCTGCGTTTTGTCACCTGTCATCCCTTCGTTCTGGTAAAATAGGCATAGATTAGAAACGTATTAATATTACGTGTTTGTTTTAATACATTTCATTGCATATAATCTTGGATACGAACTAAAATAAATATTTATCTGCTTTAGTTTCTTTTAATTTACGTTGTTATTTTATTAAAATCAAGGGTTGATTCACGAAGAACGAATGTACGCGCATACACACGCATACACACGCACAAACACACGCTCACACACACACATACATACACACGTACGCCCACATGCACACACACACGTACGCACGCACGTACGCGTCAACATCAAACACAAATCGACAACACTGATCACTTCACCCTTCCTGATTGCATTTATTACGCCAAAGGAACTGAGGAAGAATATTTCTTGTCAGTACATCCCACCTCGAAAACCCTCTTCTCCCAGTGGGATACGGCCGTACCACGGCTTCCCTGATTCTCCAGCTCTCCTCCTTCCAGGGTATCGCAGCCGAAGTGGGCTCGCGCTTCTCTCTGTAGTACGAACGACGACAAACCAAACGTTTCAATAGGCGAGCATCAGTGGAAATGGTTTCTTTGAAAGACTGATATGGTAAAACACGGGTATGGACAAAATAACATTATATTTATATAGCATAAGTCAATCAAAATATGCTCGATTTTGGCTGTTGTTGGTGAACATGGCTGCCATTTTGAATTTTGGTCTCATAAACATAATCGGACACTATTATAATCGGTTCCATAGAATTCCTCATTTGCCAATGATGTATTGTAAAGATGAATACATTTTGTAATTTACCAAGACCACGGCAGCCATCATGGATTTTTCTGGTTCCCACGAGTTGCCCAAGGATGTCGCATTGCCATCCCACGGATTTGAGTTCAGGGACACATAATCTATGTGATTCAGCCAAAAAACCTGACACGAGCAACCATTTCCACGTTCACAAAATTGCAACTCGACTACAACAAGGTCGTAAAAATGCTATATTTTAGCTGTGAACTCATCACATTTTAGGACGCAGTTGTTTGGAAATTGTTGGCATTCGTAAAACGGAAATGTTTTATACTTCCCGTCTTATAAACAGTCACTTTGGCAATATAAACATGTTGTTTCGTATTTTCGATTTAATTCCCGCTTAAGGAAGACGTACGGGGGTTGCTCCTTGACGATAGGAGACGACACGGTTTCACCATCAAACCACATAAGGAATCTAGAAGTTCACATGGACCAACATCTGTCGATGACATATCATGTGACTGCTGTGTGTGCCGCATGTAACTACCATCTATACAGACTCTCATCAATACGGCACTACCTAACAACCGAAGCCGCGAGAAGTGCAGTTAACGCTCTCGTCACCTCTCGCCTGGACGACTGCAACTCACTGTTACATAACATGCCGTTATCACAGACAGCTCGCTTACAGCGTGTCCCGAACAATGCAGCCAGGCTAATAACACGCACAAGTAAACACGACCACATCACACCAGTGTTGAAAGAGCTGCATTGGCTGCCAGTTAAAGATACTCAATCCACTCATTCCCGTAAAAATCGTTTGCTCCTAGCAATTATTAGTCATTTCATAAAACGCGGATGTATCAAATACTCCTTAATGATTGCTTAGTTGGTTTATGCATGCATGTTACTTCTTTTTTTCTGAAATAAATTAAATAAATAGGAACTATTTCGATTTTCGTTTCGATCGAACCCGGTTGAAACTCTATACGAAACGTAACTATGCAAATGGAGCTTTGAGCGGAATACGCTTTAGTCTTCACGCGAACGAGGCTTGGGCGAGATTGACGGCTTCACCCTGTCGAGTTGTTTACGTTTAGAAACGGCGATCGAGTGTAGGCACGAATTATTTTTATTTGCCATCAATACGGCAAATTAAGCAGACAAAGACAGCATCGACGCATGATTGGGAAAGAATATGCAACTAAGCAGTGAACAGAATGACTTCGCCTTCAGAACAGTGAAAGTGCCCTTTGCAAGCTACGGGCACCGTTGGCCGGCGGCGAGGGACAGCGAACTGTCACTGACTACAATCCAGACACAGTCCACATGCAGCGTTCGCACAGATGTTCTTCCAAATAGGTTAGTAATTACGAGTTGCTCAGCTATAATCACGTATATATTTAGGCGTATGAGTATATACGTCATTGATATTTCTGTTGTTTTTATTAAATTTATGTTATTGTTTACCTTCAACCTTGGCGCTTATTCAGCCAATGGCAATGACAGCTAGGCCCATGGTACGACAAAATAGCAAGCCAAGGTTGAAGGTATATGGCTATGCTATGGCTATGAGTATGACTACACCAGGCATAGACTATGGCCTATATGACTATGACATGTCAGTGATTTATTATAATACTGTAACTATGTAATGTTTATGTCACATATGGTAGTCCTAAGGCTAAGATTAATTAACTAGGCTTAATTAGCCTAATAGTAGCTAGGCATAATGTAAATGCATTATAAGTGATCCGTAACAGTTATACTTAGGCCTGCGTTATACATATTCATAATGACAATATTTAATACATTTATAATAATAACTTAATACACTAAGCAAAATTTTATGATCATTTAATACATAAAAATAGGTATATACATATTATTTTAATTTATTAGTAACATTAATGTAATAAAATAACAAGATACAGGGTGTATTACTTGCATTTGGAAGCCAGGGAGGTGATCGTTCATAACATTGCAAGTTTTTCAAGTACATTAAAATTTAAATGTGTCACATTTTCAGAACTTGAGGTGTCATCACCATAGGGCATGCAGAAAAGCTCTTCATCTCAGGTAAATGAGTGTTGTGATATACATTAATTTACTCTCTCAACAAACCTTTTATATACATTGTACGGATGTATGTCATATGTGAATCCAAGGGTCCTGGGGTCCTGTGGATGTGCCTCCTACACTGTAGGAATTTGGTATTCCTAGGAACTTTTTATAATAGGTCAATGCTAATGTGCCTCAATATTGTTTGAAATATGACCCCGTTTAAGTGATAATAATAAGTTGTGGCATTTTCCGATATCCCTACTCCAGATGAGACAGTGGAAAATGAAGCTATGCGGTATCAACAAATATGTAAACCACACAATTTGGTTCAAAGTCCAGTAGGTTTTTGTGCCCTCAAGACGATTTCTGAATCTGCCCCTCTGTGTGATATTTTATTTGTCTGTGTTAATGGTTGGGTGTACTTGTTAAATTGTATATAAGTAAAGACATCATAAAGTAAAAACATTTTATCAAAACTATTTCATGAAATTAACTACAAATTAATGGCAAGCACAATATAAGTATAACTACAGGTACAATCACTGCACTTGATGTATTTATTTATTTCATCAGATAACAAGCAAAGCAACAATAACAAAATTAGGACAAAGTTGAAAACGTGTTCTAAAGGTAAATGTTAAAAAACAGTTACTTTTATAAATATTCGTTTCATCGAGCATCCAGCACATGGTATATCAAATACTAATTAGTTCAAAAACATTAATCCCATTCATTAGGCTTTCAAATTATGCCTTTCACAGGGAAGACATTAGCTTTAGCAAACGTGTGCTTAGTGATACATGTCATGGGAACGTTGTTCAATATTCTGAAAGAATTGTCGTAAGAAAACATATTTCTGGAAATTTACTTTTGCAAAGAGTTCACCCATAACACACACACACACAATTGTTACAGAAACATGCTGTAAATAGATAACATATACATACTATGTACATATAATAACATTATGTACATAACAAATATGCACAGCACTTTGTGACCATGTTGGATATTGTGCTTATAAATAATAAATATATTAAATAAAGTAACTAGATTATACTTTGTTTAAAAAATCAGTAGATATAAAATAACATGTTTTTAAATGTATTTAATGCTTTGCATCTTTACACATAAAAAATGGGTAAACTAGTCAGGGTCCTTGCCATGTGACTGAGAGTTACATGTGCAATTGCTATATGCTACTCAATTCTATGAAGAGTACTGGCTAGAGATAGTGGTGAATACTTTTCTTTTGTACAATTAGTATTTTCACATATTAATTTCAGTGTGGCAGAATGTTTCCCACATTAGTAGACATGTTCAATATAACAGGTCTGAGTAATGTATATATAACATGTGGGCATGCAAATTTTATAACATGAATAAAACAATTATATTACCCAGAGATGGAGTAATCGTACTCGTGTACTCGTACTCATGTACTCGTATTTGAGTACGAGTACTTTTTGAGTACGAGTACTCGAGTATGAAGGCAAGTAATCGTACTCGAGTACATTACCAATGTAATCGTACTCACGATTACTTCTCACGATTACATATTTTTCATATGAACAGTTGCAAAAAAATATATTAGACAGATAAAAATAGCAATATTAGAAGTAATCTAATAAATGTAATAATAATCAAGGTATTCATTTTCTATTACTGTTGAGCATTTCAGTTAAATAAATATTCAGTCAGATTTCCCTAATTAATACCTTCTCTTCCCAGAGAAGCCACATCTCCTCACCCTCCTGCTTAGTACAAAGTACAAGTTATATTGTGACAGTCCCAGGGAAGCACTGCATGAGATAAGCGTCCCCTAACATCTTGTTTTGTAATTTTAGAAGCCATGCCACAGCCCAATTGTACTGTTTGCTCTTTCAGTATGGTGTGAATGACTGGGCAGTTAGCTGCTAAATCTCTGTCCATTATGTTTAAGTAAGTGTAAAGTGTAAACCTGTCTAAATCCCCAACTATTCTGTTTGTCTCATCTGATATATGACATATTTGAATTGGATATTATTGCTAATATGATCCCTGTGATTTGAAATGTTGTTATTGTGTAATTTATATTTGATCATGTGTATTTGACATTTAAAAGGGGATATTTGAAATTCTTAAATGCATCATATTTGTATTTGATTCAGAAGTTTAATATTTTCCTCTTGATACTTCATTGACATAATTGAACCACCACTAAATTGACACTCATTATAACACATGTATGCTATTTGCTACAGTATCACTATGATACCTTTAGTTTGTAGTATCATGATATATGGACATCTTGAGCATCAATCCAGTATTAAATGGTTCATTCAACACATGATAAAGTCATCTGATGATTTATAATAATAATAACATCTGGACAGTGGATAGCAGTTAGCAGTAATCAGTTAGAACACTAGATATTGGCACAGCAACAGAAAATGAATGACACCTGATTCCATGGAGGTCGCCTTTACGGTAGAAACAGGATATTCATTAAAGGAATCGTGAAAGTACCAGTAATCATGATTACATTATAAAGTAATCGTACTCGTACTCGAGTACATTCTAAAGTAATCTTACTCGAGTACATTTGTTTTCGGATTACTCATACTCATGCATGTTCAAAGTAATCATACTCGTATTCGAGTACATTTGTATTGTACTCACTCCATCTCTGAATTATTACCATGATATTGACTTTGGCTATGTATGTCTTCAAATATAAAATATAATACATGTCAGAGCTAATTGTCACTTTGTTTCTTGTATAGGCAGATGTGGATGTGGATGTACAGCAAAATGCCAGGAAGCTGGTATGCAGTATCATCAAAGAGAGTGAACTCACACAATGTCATCGATATCCAAGCTGATGTTGTTCACCAAAGAATTTCGAACCTGTCTTACAGTGTCGAGAGAGGTTGACCAAAGGCTCATGCCATATTTGACAGACCATGGCAGCCACCGTTCCATCACCAACTGCAAAGCTAGTCAGGCGTCACCATATTCGCATGTCAAGCACTCAGCATTCTACATTCTAGTCAGTCAGGATACCTGACCGGCATGGAAGCCAGTGTACACACAACTAGTACTGCGGAGTATGTCACAATGCAACACACAGTACAACTGGGATCACTTCTGGTCGACATTCGAATACTTGACATTTAATATGGAGCATCTTGCACGGCGCATAGCTGTATAGTCCTGTCCACAAATACAACTGTCCTGTAACTTGTTGAACTAGTGGTAGTAAGCATTGTTCAGTTTCTTGTTGACCTGTAAAGAAAAGCATGTATTCAATTTCAGTAAACAAACAACATGGTAGTGGAGTTGGGAGTAAATAATGATGCCATGCAATAACTACTACATGGTATACACATATTCAATTTTGACATTTTATGTCAAAGATGAATATGTGAGGTTGTCTGGTCAACGCAAATGTTGGAAATGACAAAATAAGGTTATTGTGATGCCAACAGCACATTCTCTCAGAAAATATTCAAGCATTCATAATATGTATGTCTACCTTCTTCAAAACTGTATTATTGATTTATTGAGTCATCGCTTCAGTATTTCCCCTGCTATATGATAAGTGAGGTGGACTACCTCAGTGTTTTTCTAAGCCATTTTGCACAAAATATGCCAGGATGGCCACCTCATAGGTATTTCTTGCTATAAACATGTTTACACTTGTAGCTGTGCATTTGTTTCCTCTCTATTTCCCAGGGAATAAGTTAAAACATCCTTCAAAATGCACCATTTTGAAGGTAATTTTTAAAATTGATCTATGTCGCCATGCCCCAAGACTCACACAGTGTATGTGCATTAATGTCTGTGTTGACACACTGGGTATAATATGCATTATACAAGAGCAAAGGTTATTCTAATTGTCCATGTTCAAGATAATATGTTAATGAAAACAAATGTATATTTAAATGGATATATTAAAATATTTTGATAATTTATACTTTGTTGATTGTTAAAATGTTTAAATTACCTGGATTGATCAGATGTGAGCCTCCCGCAGACTACGTATCATCAATGCATCTGCCATACCAATGCCCTGGCTGTCTTAATATTAGCCTCTCATCTGCCTTGTCTCACTTTTGCATTGTATTATGACCTATATATTATGCATTCATATACTGCTGTGATGAAAATGTTGATAAATATTTGAAAACAGCTGTTTAAATTACCTGGATTGATCAGATGTGAGCCTCCCGCAGACTACATATCCTCCCTGCATCTGCCATACCCATGTGACTGCCTTAATCTTAGCCTCTCCTCTGACTTGTGTCACTTTTGTATTGTAGTGTGGCCTGTAGCAATATTATAATTCGAATATAATATTATTATGCATTCAGATACTGCTGTGATGAAAATTTAGATAAATATTTGAAAACAGCTGGCACGTGTGAGTTGAAAGGTACCAGGTACATTGACTACAGCCAGGCATTGACTACAATGGAAACACGTTAAAGAATGTTATATGTAATAGTTGGATGATATAATGTACACCTACTGAATTAACATTTTATTTTCATGTTTATGTTTTATTGAAAAAAATCATCACCATCAATCATCGCTGTTATAAAAAATTAAATTATTTTGCATAACATATATAAGAAATCAACAACATTCAGTAATAGTACTGAAATGTGAGTCGCAAAACACTGTTTTAATAATTGTGAAATATAATATAATTCTCCGTTTGACGTTCTGTTACACGAGATAACGGATGCTCCCCCTAAAAATACAACGTTTCTTGCCCGACCGACAAGAGCCTATTACCAGTCCCCCATGTCAATTTTATTTTTAATTTCGTCCCTCACGTCATCTATTCTCTCTGGATATGTACTTTCGCAATTACTAAGTTTATTAACAAGATCCTGCGTAATCAAATACAATACCGGTACACACATCAACACAGATTGTGATGCTGAGCCTGAGGCTGAGCGATATCGATGCCGATGGTGACTGTCAACTCAAACTGGCTTGCCTTGTCAGTGACACTGTCAGATTTATATTTATTATAATCTTACAAGTTAGAGAATCCGCGTCGAGTCAACGTTCACAAGAGTGAATTATCCCCCGACTAATCGCTCTTGTTGCTGACTGCGTTAATGCACTTAATGCGTACCTTCATAGAAGAATCACTGCCTTTGAGTTGACTTGCAATCTCGCGCCAAAGCACGTGCGATTTGTTATTGTGGTGCCGTAGTAAGTCGATCTCGCATAAAACACGTGACCCAAACAGCACAGGGCGTCGGCAGCTGCTGATTGTTTCGCCAGTTATACCCGGTGTAACGGCGATTCTTTTTTTACAATTATAAAATGACAAGTATGCATTAAAAAAATTAACTGACTGTGCATATTAGTTAAACTATTAACACATTACACATCTGGTAATAAAAGAACCGGTTTGGCGATTAGCAAACGAGTGGATTGAGTACCTTTAAGAGCCGAATCGCCTTCAACATATTGGTAATGGCTTTTAAATGCATAAATGGTTTGGCGCCGTCTTATCTTGTTGAACTTGTTAAACCACGAACGCGTGACGGACGCCTATGCCAGAACTATGCGCCAACATTGCACCAAGGCATAACGAAGAAGTGTATTGGCGATTCGGTATTTGGCGCAGCATCACCACGACTATGGAATAACTTACCTGTGAACATTCGGGCAGTTAGAATATTATCTGTGTTTAGAAAGTGCTTAAAGACATATTTTTATTAGACATTTTAATTAATTCAAATTGTTGTGAAATGACGGACACTGCTTTAACATTTCTTTTTAGTTTTATACAAGTTTTAATCAATGTTTACGTTTTAGATTAATGCATAGATAATTTACATACACAGATTTATTAAATGTTTCAATTTTATATTTTATATTAATTTATATAATTTATAGAGGTTTAGTACCATACATCTTTAAAACAGTGTTTAATTTATTTTAAATGTATTTATATGATTTATATAAATTACATACACAGGTTTACTAGTGTGCATCTTAAACCAAAATTTGATTTGATTTATATTAATCTATATAATTTACATTTGTATTTATTTATACATTTATTATGTCTTGTACAGCGCATCGATCGTGAATTAGCGCTATAGAAAAATAGCTTTATTATGATGGTTATATTATAGAAGATGGACACCGATAGGCTAGATAGGTTTCAAAGAAGAGCACACGAGAACTATCAGCTTAGCATATGGTCACGAGCTTAGCTGATAGCTGTTGCCGCGTTTTTAGCGCACACGGTGAGAAAGATTCTGAGCTAACCGCTACTGGTTGACTAGCAAATTACACCAGACAGACAAGCACGTGGAATATTCGGACATTCCAAAAGTTGTTGTTGAATTTGTTGCAACAATAGTGTATGTTTATGACAAGAACATCACTCACAATAATTACAGTTAAAGATACAGCTGCATGCTTGAAAGTTTGATTTACGATATGCAGCATTTATAAAGTGGTTCCTCCATTGTCAGCTGTTGCACATCCCTGCTTTTAAATGACGCAGCCCGGACATCGTACAAACACAGATAATCCACCGCAATTTGCACCAGTCTGTATTTAAACAGCACGTCTTCACACAATAATGAGTAATCGCCATTTCTTAAATTCGTAAACGCTACGGATTTTCATTGGCCGCTTTATGTTTGCCGCTGAACACATTGCTTACGACCCGCGCACACGTTGAGACTTTCGCCTCGCGAGACGGAAAATATTAAATACAATAGACATTTCGCTCACCGCCTCGCGTGACTCTTTGTTCGCGAAAAACGCAGCGCAAACGAGAGCTATCAGCGGAACAAACTTGCATACGTGGCTGTTAGCTCAGCTGATAGCTCTCGTGTGCGCCGTCTTTACGCTCACTAGTGAATTATACTATTTTGGCTAAGAAAGACGCCTATTAGAATACGTGTTAACAACAATATAAACTAAGAGACTAAGAGGATGTCTATTTCTTGTTTATAATATATTGAATGGTTAAAACTGATACAATTTTTTTTAAACTAAAAGACAGCTGTATAATCAGACAACACAATGCCTTTTTAGTGGAGAAACAGCGCAGGTTGGATATGAGAAAGTGCTTATTCTCTCAGAGAACAGCATATCTGGATCAAGTTTTGAGTGATGAAGCGCTTCTGACGAAGTGGGACATAAGAAGGTGGGCAATTGGCGGATGCACGATAACGTCGCCTCAAGCTTGTAGCTATAGGTGACCACCTTGGTTAAACTCTTGTTAAGTGATCGTGACATTTTGAAGGTAAGGTGGCGTGTGATTCCAAAGACAAGCTTACCACAACGTTCGGTGTCACAATCATTGTTACGTTGCGTTGTATGGCCCCAGAACGAACTAACCAATTGTCACGTGTCAGCATCTTAATCACGCGGTCACTCACGGCGTACGTTCCACTGCGCATGCGTCAAGTGTCGACATAAAAAAGAGGCACAAGTGTCATTTCTTAGGATTACGGTATACGTTAAAGTTATACGAATTATAAATGTTCTTCACTTCAAATACCACAGCTAGGATATTATCTTTGGGTCTGTGTAACTGATAAATATTTAAATGTATGGCATTATATATATATATATATATATATATATATATATATATATATATATATATATATCTATCTTATATTCATTAAATATAATCTATCTCTGTTTCTCCTACTGTTTTTTCTGTCTGTCTGTCTGTCTGTCTGTCTGTCTGTCTGTCTGTCTGTCTGTCTGTCTGTCTGTCTGTCTGTCTGTCTGTCTGTCTGTCTGTCTGTCTGTCTGTCTGTCTGTCTGTCTGTCTGTCTGTCTGTCTGTCTGTCT
>OZ024864.1:39385729-39398229 GCA_964017155.1 Oasisia sp. SBJ-2009 | reverse complement strand
TATATACATGTATGTATATATATATATATATATATATATATATATATATATATATATATACATGTATATATATATATATATATATATATATATATATATATATATAAATATGTATATATATATATATATATACACACACATATAAGCATCATCTGAATGCATATCACATTGTTTTTAGTAAAATAATATATATAATCATTTATTGTTGGTCTATTACTAATTATAAAAAAAACAAAGGTGTTTATTGTATGCTATTTAAAATAGTTATTTTGGCTACATGACTATATTGTATGTTATTTAAAATAGTTATGTTGGCTACGTGTATTTGAAAATTGTGACTGTGAAACAAATTGTAAGATCAACACAATTTTATAATTGTAAATAACATTCGAGTAGCAGAGGGGAGCCTCGAGGATCATGGCCTGCCCTCAATCACAGAAAATGTAGACTGAGGACCTATGGTTGTATGATGCATAGTGTGACAAGGTGCAGAGGCTACAGGGGTGCCTCTCTAGGACTTCCAGATCCTGTATTTTGACAAAGACATTTTTCATCACTCAAATAGCACTAAGTTACACAAAGTGCAGGAATCCACTGCTTTAGCTACATGTGATAAGCATCCTATTAATATACTGAAGTACATCGAGTTGTATTCTGTTTTCAACCAAGCAATTTATCTAGTCGATGTTTCCTCTAGGTAGTGGGAATTTCATAGTGTGAGTTTATTATTTTTAGCTACTAGATCTATGTAGGGGCTTATGAGATAGGTGAGAGGGAGACAGATTTTTTCTGGAACGAAGATGTGAAGGGGACATTTGCTATGCTGTCCCACTAAAGCTAAAAAGTGGGGGGTCACCCTCATCCCCCACCAATCAATGCCCATGCATGCATTATGACAAAACATATATAGATGCTGCCATGCACAAGAGATTCTTGTAATAAGCTAGAAGATATAACGAAAAAACATGTTAACAACTACATAATGATTATGTTCTCTGCAGGAAGTCCAACAGACAATTAAACAACAAGTTGTTAAAAATAAGAAAATTCGCAACATAGCATTTTCATGCCTTTATTATTAAAGCCAATAAAGCATCAACACACTAATTTTTTACTATTTCACAACACAATTATCAATAACAGATTTCTGTTTTTAATAAGTGAAACATACATACAGAAAAGAAGACAAAATTATGAATATGTGCATGATATTTTATTTTAGTTAATAAAGTATTTACTAATACAGTTTCTGATTGTGTTCATGCTTGGGGGCTGAAGTACTTGTTAGTACTATTAGTATTCATGGTTAACCGAGAACAAACTATTATTGTCGTTATGCAATAAGTAAACTGGAAAATAAGTTCCGACAATAACATTTTCATCAAGTAGGTATATAAATAAAAATGAAAACAATCTTATATTAAGAGCTTGAGTCCAAAAGTGTTATGTTTTATTTTTACAATATCCTCATATCAATCATAAATATGAATACTTTCAAAAGTACTCATACTTGTTAGACAACTATCTGGGATGAAATCCTCATTACTCATACATAATGTCACATATAGTACTCACCCCAAACATGACTTTTCCTGGTTTCACAGTGTAAATAAGATACACGATTTTAGAGAGCAAGCATATATTGCAACATTTGCATTTTTACTGTTTTATATTCGTATAAGTACATCACTCCACAGAATGTTTTAAAATATTTTTTATGAACAACAATTATGGAATTACAGACATAGCACAATGATATACTGTGAAAGATTGTTCTGTTTTGTGTAGTACCAATCAAGTGGTTTAGCCTAGGTAGTGCGAATATTAGTCCTACCAGTATGCGCTGAGCATCTGTGTGAATAGCCTCTGCCCTTTAGGAAGTGTCGTTGCAACAAGCTTGCGTCATAACGGGCTCTGACGTACATTGCGCATGCGCAATGTCCCTTTAGCCGAATCTATGACGTACATTGCGCATGCGCAATGTCCGTTTAGTCGAATCTCGGCCCGGGCATGACGTATGCCGTTGCCACTAAGTCACAGCGCGTAAAAAACAGCTAAATGCGATCACCGCGCATGCGCGGGCATGCGCGATATGCGTTTAGTCGAATCCTGGACCGAGTCGAATCTGAGACCACCACACTCCCCCTCTGTTTGGTGCGCCGCAAAATGTAGCGTCGGAAGGCAGCATTTATTTGTAGTTCGACTAAAAGAGTTCGACTGAAAGAGTTTATTCTGTAAAGGTCCGGCCGTCTGGAATGTAATTCGAACTTTTATTTTAAAATGCACCCAATTTATCATTAAACGCAAATGTGGTAAAGGGGTATGATACTGTTATTTAACTTAATCCAACCCCGAAATGTCTACAAATATACAATAGATACGTTTTAGTTAGTAATGTGACACAACCGTTATTTGCAAGAATACTAATGTGAAGATTTGTTGTGTATCATTACCGATATTATTTAGCTACGCAAGTTTTATTAATTTTGTTTCGTTGAACCAACACACAAAGTCATTGTTTGCAATGTAATTCTTTTGGTAGTAATATAGTCTTTATGAGGATGCCGACGACCAGTTTACTTGTTTTAATGATTAGTACTTCACTTTGAACAAACTAACACATTGGTTAATACCCTAATTGGCTCCGCTGTCCCCCTGGAATTGTATTTTATTTTATTGATTCCTAAGATTGTTTATGTTATATGTAATAATACAATTCCAAATACGGATTGATTGATTGATTGAATTCAAACTGCACGACTGTCTGAGCTACCGACACCTTCATGGTCCTTTCGTTAGCGTCATAATGAGCTGCGCTCTGAGATAGTAGTCGTGGTTTTCACGTGACAGCTGCTCCAACTAATTGTGTGTGTGTGTGTGTGTGTGTGTGTGTGCGTGCGTGCGTGCGTGTGTGTGTGTGTTTGTGTGCGTGCGTGCGTGCGTGCGTGCGTGTGTGTGTGTTTGTGTGTGTGCGTGCGTGCGTGCGTGCGTGCGTGCGTATGTGTGTGTTTTTGTGTGTGCATTATTAATATATTGTTTGGTCATGAATTACAATCTTAAAGTGGCAGTTTAATATATTTTTATTTACCTATCTTACTACGTATTGTGGTATTATTATATTCTAGTAGAATAGTTTTTATATTAGCATATTTTCTAGCTAATAATATTTATTTATATGTATTTAAAATATGTTATATATGTATTTTATTTGTCTATATTTATCTATATGTATTTATTTATTTATTATTTATGTATGTATTTGTTTTCTTTCTTAAATTATTAATATTTTTATGAGGACCATATTGGAAATAAATGTAGGTGTATGTGCTTTAATGTGTTTATCCTCGGTAATATTGTATATATATATATATATATATATATATATATATATATATATATATATATATATATATATATATATATATATATATATGTATATACAAATATTTATATATATATATATATATATATATATATATATATAATGCTTATTCTTTTGTTTGCTTTTGCATGTATATAGTGCTTACCAAATAAACGAAATCAATCAATCCACGTACACTTCCACATTTCATATGTTCCTAGGTAGTGCTGTTAATATAATATAAATTTATGCACGAAAAGGCGGTCATTTGTTTAATACCGATGGTAACAAATCACCACGTGATGACAACTGAATGAATTGAATGAATGAATGAATGAATGAATGAATGAATGAATGAATGAATGAATGAATGAATTGAATTTTATTTCGGTCACAACAACAACATACAAACATAAGCATAAACATGATTATTAAATGTAACCGCGGAGATCCTCTAGAAACCCATTGGGGCTTATATCGATGACAGTTGTTTTAGCACCAACTCTGCGACCATTTTAGTAAAGTTGCGATGTCATTTTCTAAGTCAGCCTGGTACCAGAGCTATTATTTTACGGTTAGTCTGATTCGTGGATAAACAGAAATTGGTAGGGGAACTTCTTTACAAGTCCAATACAAATCCAGTTTTCTGAGCCCCACAAAACGAAAGTAAATTACGTATACATACCTCTTCCATTTCTAGGTCGTCATGGTTACAAACGTAAGATGCATGCAACTGAACACATAAATGCATAACTGCAAGAAACACTACGAAATAGTTGTTTAATCCGTTCATCTACTGGAGCGTATCTTGACTGTCGTTTTAAAATAACTGGTTTATTTCGCGCCAGTCGAGGAGTCGCTGGAACGATGACAGATATGCGAAAGACGTGACGTTGCGTTGATTGTTTGTTATCGGTGTGCATATTAGTACGACGAACTTATGATGAGTGATTTTTTTCTTGGTAATTGAAGTTTCTCGGAACCCTTTTTTGGCAGTTTAATTGGTATCACTAGATCAATCAAAATACGTAGAAAACGGTTTGCTATGTTAACAAGTCGGCAAAATGTACCGCGTATCACTTGCCGCCATTATTGAAAAATCTATTATGAAGATCAGCGACCATAATATGGTCGCTGACCTTCATAATAGATTTTTCAATAGATCATAATAGATCAGCATTCACTGTCGCTTTCAAGTCAAGCTCGTCCTCGATTTATCCTCCTCCTCCTCCTCTTCTCCTTCCTATTAATATGCAAATTAATAAATTAGTTCATATTATGAAAAAGCGTTTTGACATGATCACATGTGCCGATATATTGAACAAAATAGATTTCTCAAGAATGGCGGCATTAATTTGCATATTAATAGGATGGAGAAGAGGAGGAGGAGGAGGAGAAGTCGTGGACGAGCTTGACTTGAAAGCGACAGTGAATGCTGATCTAACAATTATCATATTGAAGACCATGAGAGGTTGACGCGTGGCAGCTGAGAAAATGTCAGTCTGGCTCAGTGTCATAGTCAGAGGGGGCCCATGGCCACCAATCCTGAAACAAAATGGGACGATGGGAAACGGAGAAGCAATAACTGATAATTCATAGAGTCACAAAGCACAGTGGGTTTCAGGATCCCTGTGTAAGATTTCCCTTCCAAGTCCAAGTGAACGTAGTTATCATGTATGTGTTAATTTTAAGCGAGTTGGTTTTGTATTATATATATTATATATTTATATATTATATATATATATATATATATATATATATATATATATATATATATATATATATACTAAGTTTCCTTGGTTGTTGGGTGGCCCCCTCCAATGCAAAGGAACACTCTTTTTTGGTTTAAATTAATAAATGTACTTTTCCTTTTCTTTTAATTTTGGTTCCTAAGTATCTATAAGTTTATCTTAAAATGTTTTACACACTGTATTTTAGGTGTTTTACGCTTTCATTTTTAGATATGTCATTTGAAGCTCGCGTGGATATGTTTGTAAAGCGCCCGAGTGCAATGTTTAATTGATCGGGCGCTATATAAGTATCTTGTTATTATTATTATTATTATGGCCAAACATTGATACACCTGGAAATATGTTGAATTACCGAGTTAACGAAATGCCATATTAAATATCAGGAAAATACGGTTATTTGCGCAAATATGATGTGTGTTCGAATGTCAAAACAAATGCTCTATTTCGTTAGTAACCATTTGTTCAAATAAGAAACCTAGACTAAATATATTTCGTAAACGTACAAACAATTTATCTATGTCACAAACAGAAAATGTACATACCTAGAAAGCATGCACCGAGCGTAAGATCTACACAGGCGACGATGACAACGAAAGGCACGAAGAGAGACATCTTGCCACTTGCTCTTGTTGATGCAGGCAGGTTCTTCTCGGTCGTGTGTTGTGAAGACAGTCACCTAACTGCGTCAAACCCAATTATTTAACTGTTGCGCCACGACTATTATTGCTCGAACTTATTGATGTGCCTACTTATTTGGGTCTTGTTAAAACATTTTGTGACCTAAGGTGGATGTGAGGGAACATGTATACGAACAAAGGAAAACACGAAACACTCACTATATGCAGGTGTAGGACACGTCCGTATCGTGTACATTGAAGTGCCCTGTCTAATTAGATACCACTACGCTGAAATCGGTTTGATGTTAGACTATGCGTTTAATGTTAAAAGTCCGCCATGTGGTATACATCAAAACGACAAAAAAGACACTTTCTGCTGGAACTGATGTCTGAACACCATGACACGTAGTGTAATGTGTAGAAACACTTCTGGAGAAAACGCTTTCGTCCCAAAATGCGTTCGGTTTGTGGTATCAACATTATATAGCATTGAAACATTGGTAAAACCTATTCTCAACAAATAATTTTATGTGCTGTGTCAAAGATGGGCGAACAATAGGCTTTAACCATTTTTATATTTGACTAGGTATTGTCATTCAATCCTTTTTAAACGATCAATCAGTTCGAGTAGAATAGGCCCTATGTCAGCCAACGTATTCCCTGTGCGCTTCAAAATGTTAAACCGAATATGCAAATAATGTTTGATAATGTGTCACTTTTTTGCAAACTCACACAATGTATTGATAATTGACAATACATAGCCACATCAGTCGTTATATGAAACGCATATCTCGCTGCGCCATACTGATTGTTACGCTATTTTGTCATTGTCATTCATGCTCTCACTCAAACGTAATCCTTCGCATTTATTCGGGCGTAATTGCCACAGTAGAAATATTCGTTACAAACTCAAGTATTTAACGGTTGCGCCACGACTACTATTGCTCGAACTTATTGATGTGCCTACATATTTGGGTATTGTGTGGCTGAGAGGGAACATGTTTACGAACAAAGGAAAACACGAAACACACGTTATGTGACTCACCATCAATCATGCCGTTAACCCATGTTTTGACGTACGGTGACTGTGAGTGGGCTTGTATAAAAACAAAGGGAAAACACGAAACGTACATTATGTGCAGGCGTAGGACCCAATATGCTAAAATTGGTTTGATGTTAGAACATGCGTTTAATTTTAAAAGTCCACCATGCGATATCCATCACAACGACTAAAAAAGTCACGTTCTGCTGGAACTTATGTCCCAACACAATGTCATGAAGAGTACTATGTAAAAACACTTCTGGAGAAAACGTTTTCGTGACAAAATCTGTTGTGTTTGTGGTATCAGCATTGAAACATTCGTAAAACATATTCTCAACACAACTTTCCCCGTGCTGAGTTAAGGATGGGCGAAAAATAATTTTTATATATTTTCTAATTTGATTCGGACTTGCCATCCAATCCTTTTAAAATGATAAATCAGTTAGAGTAGAATAGGCCCTATGTCAAACCAACATCGTGCATGTGCGCTTCAAAATGTTAAACCGAATATGTGAATAGTGTTTGATAATGTGTCACGTTTGTCAGCAAACTCACACAAAATGTTGACACTTGACAATATATAGCGACATCAGTTATACTGATTGTTATGTAGTTTGCCATTGTCATTCAATGTACGGTCCCCAATTACTCAAACGTATGTTTTCGAACAATATCTAACAAATATCACGTACAAAAGTGTGTTTATAATGTCGTGCGCATGCCTGTAAAGTCGACTGAAAACCTCTTTATGCTCAGCCCCACAAATGTCACAAGTGTGCGGTTTATGACTGAATCCGTACATTTTACGCGACGGAGTGACGTGACAGCAGACCTGTCGTCGAATACTACCATAGTCGCTAAACCCTATTCGACACGTGGAGGTTTTCTCACTCGGGCGAGAATGCATATACGCAAAACTGGAGCATCGTCTATATCAAACGTTGTCTCACAAATTTTACACTTGCATGATTTCTTGTTCGAATCAGTGTGCGTTTTTGTAGGCCCAAGTCAGGTTACGTCCACTTTCCAGCACTGCACCACAAGTGTCAGGACGCATGCATGGTTTCTCATCATTTGCCCGCACATAACATCAACCTACAGCCGACTACCACATTCCTTGCGCGTCTCTACCAAACCTGCTGCAAAGACTATGACACATGTAGTCACTTACTCTGATGAAACAATAATTAATCATCCCTACATCACACAAAGTTGATGTGGCGTTGGCATTCAACCAGTAACTTCACAACCTGTAACGTTGTGGATTACATTTTATAAATTCACGATAGGAAGTGGCAATTTTCCAGTATAAAATCCACTGGATCCAATTGCTTTGGTTGCAATGAGGATTACAGACGGGGCAAACGCTTGGAGGAAAGTCGAAGGGGTGACGGGAGATAGACGCATATCACGTAAACTTTAAAGATATATGCTCAGTTCTTGTGTTACCCCGTCACACATGAATGCACTAGAGACAATGGCATTAACACAGAAACAAAAGGAGAAGGTCCAGGTTTGCGAAAAACAATCTGGTACAAATATTTGTGGTGGCAATTAAGAGAGCTGATAAGAAAAATGGATGAAATGAGAATGGGGGTTGGATTGAAGGAAAGTTCCAAGAAGAAAGTGGTGAGGAGAACATGGGCTGGTGATGTGGAAACAATGGGAGATGAAAAACTGGTATAGGTGCACATAATATGTAGGGGAAATGGAAGCAAGAAGACCGGAATTGCGATGGGGATTGCATTAAAAGTGACCTAGAAAGAGTGGGAGAAGAACAGGTAAAAACAAGGAATTGGAAACTGCTGAGAGACCACAGTAAGAGAAAAGTAAGAGGAAGAAAAAAGACAATGGAAAAGGAAATCATGGTTAATTCAACTTTGACGACAGTAATGCCAACAAAATAATAACAACCAAATGCAATTTTATCCAAGTTTAATAACCGAGCAACTATTATATTGAATTCTTAATAACCATTAGCCATCATGCGCATCGAGAATAATGACATTTACACTGCTCTGTCAACCCTCATGCTGCAGCCAGCGAAAGAAAAGGATAATTCCTAACTTAATCCTATCTGAATGATATATTTTTATGCGAAAGGGTAGGACTGGGAAGAAAAATATTACACAGGCATCCTGAAACCCATTGTACTTTGTGACTCTATGAATCAGGTAGCCAGTTATTGGCTCTCCGTTCCCCACCATCCAATTTATTTTTCGGGATTGAGGGGGCATGGCCCCCTGGCCCCCCTTTGGCTACGCCACTGGACACTGATGGGTGTGGTCAGCCGTTTTCTCCAAGACGAAGGACTATTGACAATTGGTCTGTATACTGTCTATCACTGTGAACACCGACACCACATCGAATCTGCCTGAAATATGAAATGGCGCTGTTACAATTACATGTATCATTAATTAGTAGAGTTGTAAACTGCAACTTGTAGTACTAATGCTTTGTCGCAAGGAAATTATTATAAGGTTTCCAGTAGAGGGCGCCACCGTACGTCATTGGGACCATGTCGTCCGTGAAAAATAAACATAGTAGTTTCGAACTAAAAATAAGGTATTTATTACATTTTGCCAAAGGTTTACATTGCATTAGAGAATAATGTATTTGCTGCCATATGTATCAGTTAGCATTTGATAAGTATTTTTTATTTTTTATTTGGACCACTCATTTCAGTGGAATAATGGGTTCAGATATACTTGTTAATCTCCTACCTTATTTTATCTTGAAATGGCGTGAACAAGATTTTAAGGAGTACATGTATACTGTATAATACTGTATAGAGCAATGTGATTTGCCTGAACAACTCAAATTAATAAAAATATTTGGCAGCTTATGTCGACCGATTATGGATATAGGACCGGCTTATGTAGACCACTGTTTTATGTAGACCAAAACTGGTCTACATAGAGATTCGACGTGTTAGTTCACAACTAAAACTAACACAATTTAATTTATCAGTGTCATTGCTTGTGCACACAGTTCATATGACAATGAAGTACTGTGCGTAATTAAACTTGAAACTTAAAACATTAGAACGCCGGCGACAACAAATCCTCACAACTTCCCACCCTGCTTTCCGGTGTCATGATTGGACACTCCGGGACAGTGGACTGTGATGTTGACTCAGATCCACCAATACCAATGTCACTCCATTGTCAGCGACGTTGGTGTTCTTTTGGCAAGCAATCGTTGCCAGTCGCGGATGTACCTAAGGCTGCGTGTTTGTTTCAACGCGTTAACATGCTGTCAGGTCGGACGGTCTGGAACAATTGTGTACCACTGTTTGGTATCCATGCCTTACTTATCCAAATTTCGTTTTATTATGTGTTTGTAACTTTGTTGTGAGCAGCATATATTTGATTAACTTTGTTGTGAGCAGCATATATTTGATTCTTGCTGACACTTGTAAACCTACATTTCATAACTTTAACAGGTTTTTTGAAATTGTTTCCGTTGCCGTCATGTGCACGAGAGACGCTACGTTATTGAAATTTGTCTTTCTTTTTTTCATAAATTATCATCATGTTCGGAATGCAGCCACCTTTCGTTATACTGTACAAATCGTTGAGCGCATTCGTTGCATCACGTTAACATTCCAACCTTTTCTTTCTTACAACGTTCCACGAACCGTTGACTAAACTACTGTCATGTCAGTCTATTTCGCTTTTTTCACGCTGTTATTGAGCGCAATCAGTTACCGTGTATTTACCTGATGTAATGATCAGCGAGTGCACTTGATGTCCGCTTAAACTGCGGTATTCAATTATTTCCTGGCCTTTTTGCCTACGCACTCGAGTAACAATGCAGCAGACAGACAATGCTGGTCGTCCGAACATCCTGTGCATTAGTTTGATGAGAAGATCATCCCCGGAGACATGTCGATGACACAACTCAGTTTTAACAACACGCTCTACGCTGTCTTGCTCACAAGTGTAATGCCCAGTATGATGGAACGAAACCAGCCACCCTTGTCTTCATTACTAACACATGGAAAAAGATACACAGTCCTCGACAATATTTTGAGAGGCAACAAACCAAAATAACAACTGTGGAAATGACCTCCTTTGAAAAGCACTATTTGTGTTGCAAATTCGTATCGAAAAGTTTCGCTACGGTCCTTATTCCCTGTGTCGCGACCGACAATTGGCAATTTTTAATGAATTTCTAAAAATGTCCAGCATTTCCGAATTTTCTTTATAGTTCTGCTTTCCACGATCACGTGTATACTAATGGGATATTGTTTTGAAAACGCAACATAACAGATCATAAGATAATACAATGCCACGAATGTCGTAGCAGTTCGAAAGGTCAGCCTGATAATAAACCTTCTGAATACGATATCACCATGACTTAACAGTGAACGGTATCCCATTGTCAGATCTCGAATTACCCTGAACAACTGGAATATCGGATTTTGTGGCTTTTAGCAGGTTATCATTGCTCCTTAGGCAATATATTTTATCACAAAATAATGCTTTCACTTTCACATAACTTACTGCAAAGTATAATATATCATATGACTGCATTTCTTGCGCCATTATGATCAGCTTCATACATCACAAAATCACATTTAAACCACATGGTTTGCATATGTGTTCTTCATTATATGCAATCAAGTAATATAATAGAGCTTATTTGTGCGTGTGCGTGTGCGTGTGCGTGTGCGTGTGCGTGTGCGTGTGCGTGTGCGTGTGCGTGTGCGTGTGCGTGTGCGTGTGCGTGTGCGTGTGCGTGTGCGTGTGCGTGTGCGTGTGCGTGTGCGTGTGCGTGTGCGTGTGCGTGTGCGTGTGCGTGTGCGTGTGCGTGTGCGTGTGCGTGTGCGTGTGCGTGTGCGTGTGCGTGTGCGTGTGCGTGTGCGTGTGCGTGTGCGTGTGCGTGTGCGTGTGCGTGTGCGTGTGCGTGTGCGTGTGCGTGTGCGTGTGCGTGTGCGTGTGCGTGTGCGTGTGCGTGTGCGTGTGCGTGTGCGTGTGCGTGTGCGTGTGCGTGTGCGTGTGCGTGTGCGTGTGCGTGTGCGTGTGCGTGTGCGTGTGCGTGTGCGTGTGCGTGTGCGTGTGCGTGTGCGTGTGCGTGTGCGTGTGCGTGTGCGTGTGCGTGTGCGTGTGCGTGTGCGTGTGCGTGTGCGTGTGCGTGTGCGTGTGCGTGTGCGTGTGCGTGTGCGTGTGCGTGTGCGTGTGCGTGTGCGTGTGCGTGTGCGTGTGCGTGTGCGTGTGCGTGTGCGTGTGCGTGTGCGTGTGCGTGTGCGTGTGCGTGTGCGTGTGCGTGTGCGTGTGCGTGTGCGTGTGCGTGTGCGTGTGCGTGTGCGAGTGCGAGTGCGAGTGCGAGTGCGAGTGCGTGTGCGAGTGCGAGTGCGTGTGCGTGTGCGTGTGCGTGTGCGTGTGCGTGTGCGTGTGCGTGTGCGTGTGCGTGTGCGTGTGCGTGTGCGTGTGCGTGTGCGTGTGCGTGTGCGTGTGCGTGTGCGTGTGCGTGTGCGTGTGCGTGTGCGTGTGCGTGTGCGTGTGCGTGTGCGTGTGCGTGTGCGTGTGCGTGTGCGTGTGCGTGTGCGTGTGCGTGTGCGTGTGCGTGTGCGTGTGCGTGTGCGTGTGCGTGTGCGTGTGCGTGTGCGTGTGCGTGTGCGTGTGCGTGTGCGTGTGCGTGTGCGTGTGCGTGTGCGTGTACGTGTACGTGTACGTGTACGTGTACGTGTACGTGTACGTGTACGTGTACGTGTACGTGTACGT
>OZ024864.1:39363229-39380729 GCA_964017155.1 Oasisia sp. SBJ-2009 | reverse complement strand
AGTCCAAGCAGTATTCGCGCATTAATTGTAGCATATGGCTGGATGCTTCCAAGAGAAGTTGATATGGTGTCTGAGTGAACAGGTCTGCCCGGGAAGTAAGGTGTAAAGCGTTATGAGCAATCCTGGGGATTGGATACTGCGCTATATAAGAACTTACCTGTACCTTTTTAATTGTGTCACTGAACGGCTCGAATACTTTCACTGACGCATATGGATATTGATTTTGCTACTCGTTTCATAATGTGCAATTGTTATAACGTTGGTTGAAAAAACACAGGCAATTCGACCTAATGTTGTAAGCGCTGACTCAACGAGCTCGTCCCAATGACAGTAATTGTTACACACGACTGAGTATGTCAACTCGACAATCGATTATTTCTCGTGAAAGAGCTATGCAACCCGGTGACATTACTGTGAAAGGTGTAGCAATTAATGCTGTTTAGATGATTGCATCCGATGGTGAAATAAAACTGCGCAGAACAGGTTTCGAATCGACACAACTCACAAGTTTCCCGTGGCTTGCGAGTATTACATTTGTCTGGTTTCCGGTTTTCGAAGCGCAACTTGAAGACCCGAGGGGAGCTCATCGTTTTTGTTTGTGGAGACGACAAAGGGACAATTGAGTATGCGTTTATTTACGTAAACAATGTGTTTGTATATATATATATATATATATATATATATATATATATATATATATATATACACCCACATATATATATAAATATATATATATATATATACACCCATATATATATATATATATATATATATATTATATGTGTGTGTGTGTATGTGTGTGTGTGTGTGTGTGTGTGTGTGTGTGTGTGTGTGTGTGTGTGTGTGTGTGTGTGTGTGTGTGTGTGGTATGTGTATATATGTGCGTATGTGCAATTCATCAGGCAACATGTTTCCTTCATCAATGTTGGAAGAGAGTTCCACAGTTGATTGTCATATTAGTGATAACTGGTCGCGTCGGCAGCGTTACTACATCGGCAGTGAAATATTTGGACATATCTTCGAAATCCTTGGAAGCGCCAGCGAAATATTTTGTACAGGTCGCGGCGTTTTAGTCACGGCAAGCTGCATTTCAGTTGGCTTAGACCCTTTCTACTCTATGTTCGAAAAAAAATTGAATTTAATTATAATGATTTATAACAAAGGAAAGCCTTTTAAACAGCAAATTGCGGGACTTGCGAAATGGGGAATCCAGGGCGTTTCAAATAGCGACACGGAAAAAACAATGACCGGCAAACACACATGCGATAAGAGGTTTACCGCATTTGAAGAGTAAGACGTCTCCAATGTCTGCGGACGTGTATGTAGTATTGATTAATATTTTTTTGATGATATTTGGATGAATATTTAAAGGGCAAAACTAGCAACGTTCTGGTGATACGGGCCTAATATAGTTGATAAAAAACTAAACATTTCCAATAACAATCGTATATTAATGTCAGCGGTTTATCAGAAAGACAATGTAGAACACATAGACATCGAACATTTAACCATGAAGACGACCACTATCAGCGATACACTTAACCTCATATATCATACATACATATACATACACTATGTTACAAAATAAAATATTTTGCATTCCTCTAACGAAGACAATTTCCAACACAAAACGAAGATCTCGACGGAAAGTTAATCTCTTCGGCGACTTCGACGTTTACCGTAAAGTCGCTATACAAAATACCGTTAGGCGGCATGTTGATACCCGCGCGAATGTATATATATATATATATATAATATATATTATATATATATATATATATATATATATATACACATATATACACACACACAACGTTCCCACTTGCACTTCGACCTTTGCTCCGATTAAAGGTGTATATCCTTTCGTCACTTGTGCTCGGACGGCTAACCGCATGGTTGACGAATCTGTACAAATATAAGTGCATTTTGATAATAAAATGTATATATATATATATATATATATATATATATATATATATATATCACGCAACGTTCGGCGAAGTGTCATTCTAGAGATGATGCCGACTCGACCAAATTTATCATTATTGGTTGAATCGGCAACGATACTACTTTGGTACAAGTTCGGCCAATAGTTTTTTCTCCGACGCGTCCAATATTTCTGCCTACGTGTCCAAGGTTTCCCGCCAACGCGACTATTTTCATTTTGTACGCCTCGGCTAGCCGAGTTGGTCACGCTGCCGACGCGACCGGGAACCTTATTAGTTGGTCTAACAATTAGCCTAGTGCTGAATATAGTCAGGGGGCTTAATCTTCAAAAACACCTTAATTGTTCAAATCGGTCTACAAGCACCAATTTTGGACCAGGGGTAGATATGACCATAACACGCCAATTTCTCGAGGGAGCCAAGCTGGGCTCCCGCTGTAGCGGCCATATTGGACAAATCCAAGATGGCCCCCTTCAGGAGTAGGCCGCTGTCATAACTTGAGAGCCAAAAGTAATACAACCATGAATGACACCACGTTTTGGTTTTTTTTAGTATGGAGAATCCATTTCTGGTGTTATTGTGATGTCTTGAAGTGAATTGCATGTGATAAGGTCGCATTTGAGGACCTTTTTTAACACAAATATAATAAAAAATGCATGTTTTCATTACGATCACTGATTACATATACAGGGTCATGTATTATGATATCCACACTTTTTCATGACCAATGTTTTGCATTAATATACAAGAAGACAACTTGGATACGTGACACGTGACAGCATGGACAAACAGAGACAACAGCCAGATGAGATAAGTCCTAAAAAACTCAGGTCAACTTTTGGCCCTCGTCAGGGCCCTAACAAATTGCATTGCATAGTTTTTGAGGGTGAAGATCAGAATGAATTGCGCAAAGCATCCACTGATAAAGTCGATGGACACCTGAATGAATGGGCATCAACACCTAAAAACTGGATTTTATATTCTCGCTTGACTGCATGTTCTGATGCCCACGCAATGAATGCTTATTATCACACCCAATGTAACTTGCGGCTTCGTGATTCAGCTCGTGCAGTAGAGACCCGATTTTCATCTGATGGATCCACTGCTACCCCGTTCAATTCCATGGTCATTGCCCAGTTGCTTGCGTTTGTTGGTGATTCTCGTACTGAGGTCTTCAAGTTATCTGCATTACGAGAACTATACAACAAAATGATGTCAGACATATGACGTCCATGTTCCGGTAGAGAACCGCATTCGACTAGATTCAAAGATCATTTGCTCAATCATCTTCCTGAGTGGACTGAGTTTGCCCAAGGGAGGGATGTATTCATCAGTCACAAGATGATGGTGGGCACCGTGCTAGCACAAACATATCATTCCTGACATATCGACCAAGATGAAGCTCTCTTATTGATTCGGGCTGCTATGACTCTAAGAAAGAAAATCATCAAGAAACAAGAGCCATTGAGTGGTTCCTTCTCTCCAGATTGCCTCAGTTCGCCTGTAGAAGAAACAGTATTGAGTTTGGTGAATGTGGTTCTTCGGGGTCCTAAGTCCACTATAGATCATTCTAGTCGAGTTCAATCTGGCAGTGATGCTGCACTGGGTACCAGGGCAAATATCGCATGCCCTCTTTCCCAATTATTGATTTTCAACACAGTGAAGTATGCATCTTCCTCAGACAACACCGTAACCCGCCACAGCAATGATCGTGAAACACCATTTCCACTATACCATGGTATCAAACTGCATGGAGACGCCAGACTCAAGCACCAAATAGAGAATGCGCATCACCTTGGGTTGTCTGTCTCATATGACCGAGTGATGGATATTAAAGTACTGGTAGCTCACGCCGTCTGCAAGCGGCATGCGGAGGATGGGGTGGTTCTACCGACGAATGTGCGGCGCTCTCTCTTCACCACACATGATGTTGACAATCTGGACAGCAGCAAGACAGGCAACTTGTCACGTGGTGATTTTCATGGGACATGCATTACTGTGACTAATCACCTCTCAAAGGAGAACTCTGGCATTCGGCGACAACCAATCAAACTTGATCACAATACAAAATCAAAACCCAAGCTACCTGATAGATACATTATTGTTCCTCCTGTTGTAATAAAGAAAGATGATGTCTTTGTTCCCAGAAGGGGCGATGGACATGTCCGACCAACAAACAATCTAGTCCTAGTGCTAAAGTCAAAGATGAAGCGTGGGTATCACATGTTGCAGAAGTGATGCAGAAGGGTGAGCTGATGAAGGGCGATGTGATCACGTGGACAGGATACAACTCACATATCAGATATGATGAGTCCGTCAAGCCCCAAGCAGAGATTGGTATCCTCCCTTTATTTTCAGGTAAGGCTGCTGCCTCTCCATCTATGATGAAACATACCATGGAGATAGTCAAATAAAATACAAAGTTCATCAACGCTGGTCAGACCTCAGTCCTTGGCGCCGATCAACCACTGTACGCCATATGCAAACAGCTGCAGTGGCAGTTTCCTGAGAGCCTGGGCGATGATAATCCTTGCATATCGAGGATAAGTGCCAGCTAATGTTGGGAAAGATGCCACGAGGGTCTGGCTGGGACACTGCTCTTGCTCATGCATCCTACAGTGTACATTTTTAAATAATGTTCAGTCTTTCACGGAGGTGGTGACTGGAATGGGCAACCCCTTTCTAGCCACAGGTCACGAGCTGATTAGGCTTGATAAAGGTGCCGTGATGGACGATGCTGTGGCCGTGTCCCTTTCAAAAAATCCAAGAAATTGGTCAAGCCCTTCACAAAGAATACGTGAATTCCCGGCTAGACAAGGTAACTGTACCACTGTCAGACACAATCAAGAGAAACAACATGTTCACATTCGCCAACAGACTTGATCCCCGTTAGAAGGAAAGCAAAGTCGGGATACTGAAACACAATACCATGCTCATCATACAACTCTTCCTTTCTCTTCAATCCCGTCCAGAGGCGGATATGCTCCTTCTTCAAAGTCGAGAACCAAGAGGAGCCTCCTGCTCTATCATATCGAAGTTCACTAAGAGCTGGGACCAAATCGGACATCCTTACGTGTATCCATGCGCCAACAGGCGACGCCATTCCAACAACACAAGCAACAGTGTATACCATTGCACATTGTCACTTTCTTGAAAGCGGATATGACTACCACGGTTCAACGTATCGATGCAGTCTGAACCATCTACCCTGAACAAAATCTGAAATCACAGACACAGCAGCGGCGTGGGTCGGGTACACGTACTCGACTCGAACCAGATGGAGACGGCAGCACTCCAATCTCCAAACGGAACTGGCAGTCATACCTGAACAATGTTGAAAACAAGAAAGAGCTTTTATCATTTGTCAGTAAACAGCTGGCCAACACTGACATGGATGGAATACTTCTCATTAGCGCCGAGTCTGAGAAAATGCTCTCCAACAAGCCATTTGATGTGTCAGCACTCCAGCCCTGCAACCATGCAGAAGCAGATACGCATATCATCATGCATCTAGCTCATGCATCGTCTCAAGGACATGATAAAGCATTTGTGCGTACTGTCGATAGTGACATCGCTGTTCTTGCCATCGCATTCGACGAACAGCTTGGCCTTTCAGAGCTTTGGATTGGCTTCAGCAGTGGGAAAAGCTACCGAGATATCCCGGTCCATAGCACAGATCGGTCCTTCAAAATCGTTAGCTCTACCACTCTTTCATGCCCTCACAGGTTGTGATACGACGTCTCAGCTTCTTGGTTGTGGGAAGAAAACGGCGTGTACTTCATGGAACAGTACACCGGCTCTAACATATATAATGATGACGCTGACTGAAGCTCCAGAATCTTTCACAATGGAATATGTCCACATGCAGTGTATTGAGCGATTTGTTGTGCTGATGTACAGCAAGACATGTGGTTCTGCAACTGTAAACGATACTAGGCACCATCTATTTTCAAATGGAATTCGTTCCCTTGACTGTATTCCGCCAACTCAGGCAGCACTCTTCGAACATGTTAAGAGGTCTTTGCTCCAAGCTAGTTTTATCAGGAAGCAGTCAGTCACTCCTCACCAGGAAATCCCTGTCTTTGATAAATAAAATGGGGATGGGAACAAGATAAGCACAACAACAAATGGCTCCCATTCTGGACCACCCTGGCTGACGCAAGCAAGGCTTGTTCCCTCCTCTTGCACTGTGGATGCTCAAAATCATGCAGGGGGAATTGTAGATGCAGCAGGGCAGGCCTTCGTTGCACACCACTGTGCAAGTGCGAGGGTGGCTGCCTAAACAACGATGACATAGATGCAAACCACTGATCTGTACTACTGTAACATGTAGTAAATAGGTGAAATGCTGGTATTGCTTCATGACATTTTATGATCATATGAATATGTATTAAACAATATTATTGTATTTATGTACGTGTGTACATTTTACTTACCTAGTCTTTTGGTAAATACGTTTTTATTTAGTCTCAATTTATAGTCTCTACTGCAAATTGTACGCCATAATTTTCTAGTTCGAAAAACATGTATTTCGGTCTACAATTTCCTTAAATGCGACATTATCATATGTAATTCACTTCAAAACATCAAAATAACCCCAAAAATGGACTCTCCATACTAAAAAAAAAAAATTGTGTCATTCACGGTTGTACTACTTTTGGTTCTCAAGTTATGACAGCGGCCTACTCCGGAAGGTGGCCATCTTGGATTTGTCCAATATGGCCGCCACAGCGGGAATACAGCTTAGCACCCTCAATAAATTGGTATGTTATGGTCATATCTACACCTCCTCCAAAATTGGTGCTTGTAGATCGATTTGAACAATTATATGATTAAGCCCCCTGACTAATAAGTCAAGTACACGACTGCGATAAAAGCGATGTGACATTCTCTATTCTCCGTCGTCAAAATAACACTGAGTGTGCGGCGAACAACCGTTGTTCTTGTAGAACTATCACGCGATGGAAAGTCGCGTCGCATTCAAGCTAATGTAATCATGTTTTAATAATAGATGCATTGCGCAAATATTCGTTTTACGTGGACCATTATTTTACGAAGCAGACGCAAACTTGAAAAGGCATGTTACATTGCGCGGCGTTTTAACATGGCATGTAATAGTAGTTATTGGCGTTATTGTAATTTCGCACAAGCAATGATTTACAGAGTTAAATAAATTGGCTCATTTGGTGACAGTAATCGAACAATGGAAACGTTTAGAAAAGAAACGGCAGGAGATGCCAATTATTTTCTACGGAATGGTCGGGCTTTACCAAAGATTGTCCAGGTAACAGTACATGAAAAATGGCCCATGATAGGAATAAAAAAAAGTCCGTGTAATGGTAAACGTTGACCAGTGTGGTCCACTGAATGGTAAATGTTGACTGAACATGGCCAACGGAATGGTACGACTTGAACAAAGATGGTCCATAGAATGGTAGAAGTAGGTCAAATGATGGCCAACGGGATGGTAGGAATTGATCAAAGATTGTCCACAGAATGGTAGAAGTAGGTCAGTGGTGATCCATGGAATGGTAGAAATTGTTGAACGATTGTCCATAAAATGGTAGAAGTAGGTCAAATTATGGTGCACGGGAAGGTAGGAATTGATCAAAGATGGTCCACATAATGGTAGAATTAGGTCAAATAATGGTCCACGGGATGGTAGGAGTTGATCAAAGATTGTCCACATAATGGTTGAAGTAGTTCAAATGATGTTCCACGGGATGGTAGGAAAAGATTGTCCACTGATTTGGGGGAGTTGACTAAGTTTGGATCATGAAACGGTAGGATTACCAACGATTATTCACAGAATGGATGTGACTGCAATGGTTCATTGACAATGGTAGTGTTTCATAATTGCCCTGTTATGAAACACGTCGATAGACAGTTGTCACTATAACTTGTCGACACAGTTGCGTGTTTTTATATACCTGAAAAACACATAAATCATAATAATGTATTATTAATATGTTATTATTATAACTAATCATGTGTATAGTGTTGTTTTACAGGATGTTTCCGATGAGTCGGTCAGAAGAACAAAGTGTCCACACAGCAGCATCACGTCGACCATCGCAGACAAACGTTGTGACTTCAGCAGAGGTGCAGACCACTGTGGCGGCTTCCCATTTTGATGCGAATACGGACACAGCCGATTGTGAGCCGGAGATAGACAATACCCTGGATGCTATTAAGCAACTCAGACAGGATATGCGAATTGAGATGTCCGTGGAGACTGCGAAGAATGTGAGTGAGATGGGCAAGACGATGCGTTTGGAGATTGCGAAGGATGTGAGTGAGATGGGCAAGACGATGCACTTGGAGATTGCGAAGGATGTGAGTGAGATAGGCAAGACGATGCGCTTGGAGATTGCAAAGGATGTGAGTGAGATGGGCAATACGATGCGCTTGGAGATGGCGAAGGATGTGAGTGAGATAGACAAGACGATGCGCTTGGAGATTGCGAAGGATGTGAGTGAGATGGGCAAGACGATGCGTCTGGAGATTGCAAAGGATGTGAGTGAGATGGGCAAGACGATGCGTCTGGAGATTGCAAAGGATGTGAGTGAGATGGGCAAGACGATGCGCCTGGAGATTGCAAAGGATGTGAGTGAGATGGGCAAGACGATGCGACAGGAGATTACAAATATGTTTACGGCGATGCTACCTAAAGCGTCAAACTGGAATGGTGAGGTTACAACTTCGTCACGTCATCAGGAGACACGGACGTCTGCTCTCCTACGGCAAAAACGGAAACGTCTGCCGGAAATAAACCACGAACCCACACATACAGGTATAATAGGTAGTGTCGACGCCTTGGTTAGTTTCAAACATTGTTTTTCCCATCATCTACGACATCGCTGTCAAATACAACAAGGAATAAGATGCGACCACTTTTGTCTTTCCCGGTACCACCATCTTTTGCAACATTCTTTCTCAATATGCTAGATACATAAAAAAGTCACTTCTCCACCGTCACGTCAACATCTACCATGTTCACGTTGATGCTATATCGCAGTTTTCGCCTGGCGTATCCGTACGTCTGTTAACAATTTGTGTGCAGCGTAACGATTGAGAGATTGGCCAAATGTTTACTTTGAACTTAGCTTCCAAGAATTGAAACGTAAGATAAATATGTTTTAACAAACGCGCACGCGCACGCGCACGCGCACGCGCACACGCACACGCACACGCACACGCACACGCACACGCACACGCACACGCACACGCACACGCACACGCACACGCACACGCACACGCACACGCACACGCACACGCACACGCACACGCACACGCACACGCACACGCACACGCACACGCACACGCACACGCACACGCACACGCACACGCACACGCACACGCACACGCACACGCACACGCACACGCACACGCACACGCACACGCACACGCACACGCACACGCACACGCACACGCACACGCACACGCACACGCACACGCACACGCACACGCACACGCACACGCACACGCACACGCACACGCACACGCACACGCACACGCACACGCACACGCACACGCACACGCACACGCACACGCACACGCACACGCACACGCACACGCACACGCACACGCACACGCACACGCACACGCACACGCACACGCACACGCACACGCACACGCACACGCACACGCACACGCACACGCACACGCACACGCACACGCACACGCACACGCACACGCACACGCACACGCACACGCACACGCACACGCACACGCACACGCACACGCACACGCACACGCACACGCACACGCACACGCACACGCACACGCACACGCACACGCACACGCACACGCACACGCACACGCACACGCACACGCACACGCACACGCACACGCACACGCACACGCACACGCACACGCACACGCACACGCACACGCACACGCACACGCACACGCACACGCACACGCACACGCACACGCACACGCACACGCACACGCACACGCACACGCACACGCACACGCACACGCACACGCACACGCACACGCACACGCACACGCACACGCACACGCACACGCACACGCACACGCACACGCACACGCACACGCACACGCACACGCACACGCACACGCACACGCACACGCACACGCACACGCACACGCACACGCACACGCACACGCACACGCACACGCACACGCACACGCACACGCACACGCACACGCACACGCACACGCACACGCACACGCACACGCACACGCACACGCACACGCACACGCACACGCACACGCACACGCACACGCACACGCACACGCACACGCACACGCACACGCACACGCACACGCACACGCACACGCACACGCACACGCACACGCACACGCACACGCACACGCACACGCACACGCACACGCACACGCACACGCACACGCACACGCACACGCACACGCACACGCACACGCACACGCACACGCACACGCACACGCACACGCACACGCACACGCACACGCACACGCACACGCACACGCACACGCACACGCACACGCACACGCACACGCACACGCACACGCACACGCACACGCACACGCACACGCGCACGCACACGCACACGCAACTTTGCTTCTGGTCATCACTGGTGGCGACATAAGACGATTGTAGTCATAACACTTCGTAGTCTTGTCGCCTAAGATCATGTTCCTGTAACATTGTATATTTTCTTGTCACAGTGAAAGACACAATTTCCGCGAACCAAAAACAAAAATCCAAAATGAAAGAAACACCGTCGGCGGCGTTACTGCAGGTACGTGACACCGGAGAGAAGACGGAGAAAACAAGCAGACAATGGCGCCTCAGTTTACAGACGTTCTGCGAAAATACCACATTTCATGGACTGCGAAATGTTGTCGAGACGTCAAGTACAAGTACTCGAAGGTGAAAGAATTATCTGTTGTCCTAACATCACCTCCTTCCCGGTGATTTATAATGAATCCTCTTGAACCTATCTCATAGTGTTGCCCCAAGTCATACAGTAACAACAGTGGACGGACAAAACTATGTTCAAGTTGGAAATACTATCTGATAAATCACGACCTTTTGTGCCATATCCACACGATGGTACATTTACTGCGACGTGACGCATGTGACAATAATGTTAATAAAGCAATATAATTATGCATTATTATCGCAATGTAGTGTGAACATCTGTAAAAGATAATGCTGTCAAACTGACTTGTTGGCCATTCCTAGAAGTAAGATCATAAGAACAATGTTTGATACCCTTCAAAAAGAGGTGGTTTGATAGTTGGCAGCAACGGAGTAACGGGCAGTTGGGAAGTATCTTAATCACTCATATGTCACGCTTTCACCTCGCAGGATTCTCTGGATTGCAATCGTGCTGTTCGCCTCGTCCACATACGTCTACCAATGTCAACATCAGGTGCGACTGTACTTGAGCCATCCTATCAGCTGGAAGATGTCGATTTCACGACAAGAGCCTCTCTACTTTCCGGCTGTCACCATTTGCAACCAAAACGCTTTCAGGTGTAATATATCGCTGTAATAATGTCGTTGTCTTTTGTTACGAGCATCATTTTATTTATCTTTAAATCAGCGAGCACGATTTGTCAAATTAAAACTTATACTTATATAAATTTGCTTAATCCAATAATACGAAAATACGCATGCCCTATTGCTACGTAGTCGTTGTACAAAGCAAACGTGGAAAGAGTAATTGCCCATCAGTATTATATTAACTATTTAAATTGAGACTGATTGCTAAAATACGAACACCACGTCTGATAGGAAATAGACGAGAACGATTGTAAATAAATAAATAAATAAATTTGTTGTTCACCAACATAATCATAACAAATTCCTCCAAACAAATCCAAACAATTTCAGCATCATTGTATACGCGCAACATTCGTTATCATTATTTTTAATAAATCGTGCCTTTTGTTTTTTAAAGAAACACGTGTTTCGTTTGCTAGATGAATAATGCAAGCAAATCATTCTCGTTTCCTGTCCGTTCTGTGTCATACTTAGCGATACCACACACAATTGATCCCCATATCGTTGTCTGTAAGCGTATTCATGGTCAACACTACTGCAACACGTAAACAATTTGAAAATAATAACGTATCTGCATGAGCTTGTGTTAGTAGAAAAAGTATAAAACTTGCAACGGACGATTCTGCTGTGGAAGTTGCGCCCGATTACTAAGCTTGTTTGAGTCGTTGGGACCGGATCATGAATGAAAATGGTAAATACCTCAAACAAATCGATGTGGCGGGAGAAGTGACATCTGAGTCATATTACTACTTTCATTACAAAATTTCCCGTACCAATAATGATTGGTTTGTTTGGCATACGCACACTGAACCAATCACGACACTTGTTGTAGACTAGTGGCTGCAGTAGAGAAAGGCTCTTACCATTGGTTAGACGAAATGTACCATCTACCGGACGTCTCCACGTTTAACTACACGAAATGGAACGTCGGCAATCTATCCATGCGTGATGTCTACCTTCAACATGCACACCTCAAAGAAGACATGATTGCATCGTAAGTTGGTTTATTTCATTCGTTGTTGTTGTTGTTGTTGTTGTTGTTGTTGTTGTACCGTATGGACAGGTGCAAATGTGTTCAGTGTGATATTAAATACAGCACTGTGCTGAAGACAGCAAAATAATCCTTACTTCTTTGACACTTTCTTCAGTCAATCAATGATCAATGTTGTGAAGCTTAGGAGTAAAGTATGTAAACAATAATTAACTAAATATATTGATGTTAATTGGTTATTGACTAGTGGATAACAGTCGACTTAACGATCCGCAAGGTCGCCTCATAGTACATGTGGTAATGTCGTAGGCCTAATACAATTAGTTACGTGTTTTTGTAACCTGGTTACCTCCAGCTGTGTTTTGTCGACATGTCAGTTGTCAGTGGAAAGGGATGCCATGCAGTCACAAGGACTTCGAATTGACCATCACAGACGCTGGAGTGTGTTACACGTTCAACTCCAAAATCAACACTAACTCTACGATCAAAGCAACCGGTATGATGGTTGATCAAGAATGTGTTAATTGTTGTGTTTTACAGTTACAAGTACAAAACTCACATAATCAGATGTGAATGGTTGTTGCAAGCTAGTTATAGTTATACCGTTATCAGATTGACATTTTAGAAAGAGACTCAGTTCGGTAGCTTATGGGGATAGTTCAGTCTCTCTGTAGGATGATTAAATGAATGCTTGGCTGTAGCGATATGGCAACGTATATATCAGATCGTAGATGGAATGGTCGGCATGTATACGTGACCCGGAGAAGCATTCATAATACCATAGTTTGTCAAAATACAGAACTGTTTTAAGAACATTCATAATTATTTTTACAAATTATGTAGGAAACATCACGTGAGTCACACTATATAAATGATACACTCAACTGTGTAGTTCTCTAATAGGTGTCATTACCTGCTACACTCCATAATACCTCGTTGTTTCGAAGGAGTCAAACACGGACTGCAACTGGTGGTGAACGTGGAACAATACGAGTATATGGAGGGTCCACACAACGCGGTCGGACTGAAGCTTCTTTTGCACCGCCAAGGCGACGTGCCACTGGTGAACGACTTTGGCGATAACGTTCAAACAGGAATACACACTTTTGTTGCACTAAGTGTCTCGAAAGTAAGTACCATCATTTCGGGATTTCAACTGAGAATATATATACCGAATACTCACGCCGAAATGTTACTGTATAAATTAGATTCCCCATTCACACACGTGCAAATGTTCATGCATTTAATTATATATGTCAATCTTGTTTTGAATTCCAACATTGCAGGAAACACATCTACCCCCTCCACATGACGAGTGTGATGCAAGTCGAAAATTGCGCTACTTCGAGCAATACTCGCAAGCGGCCTGTTACAGGGAATGCGTCACTGATTTAGTTGTCGCGACTTGTCACTGCAGAGATTTCTACATGCCTCCTTTTAATACAGGTTAGCACTTAGCAATAATAGTGGCTAGTAAGCTTTTTCATATCATTCACAATGATTGCATCATAAATCACAAATATATTACAAACGGGTTTTCGCTTTGCATGTATTATTTTATTCTTTTTAAGAATGTCCAACTAATTGAAGGTTCACCCTCAACCGCACGGTCGTGCCAACGATGAGAAAGTGTACGATGAAAAATACAGCAGAAGAAAGTCTACTGGGCATTTAAGTTCATTTGTATGAAGTAAATTCAGAAATCACTGTACACAACGTAGATTATCTGATGCCTCTGCATAATGGCAACAAAAGTCCTGTGCTCAACAAATACCTCTCTGCTGTTCTATTGGTTACAGATGAACCGCCTGTGTGCACCGTGTCCCAATACTCAAGCTGCTTGCTGCCAACTAGAGGTAAACGAGTAGTCTATTCAGAGAGTCATTATAATTTAGTTTTTACGGATTCTGCAAAACAAATATGTGTAAAGGTTAGTAAGTTTTTATATAGCGCAGTATCCAATCCTCAGGATTGCTCAATGCGCTTTACATTTTACTTACCTGACAGACCTGTTCAATCCTAAACCATGTCAACTTCTCTGGGCAGCATCCAGCCACAGTACTACATCTTACACATATGCACCACAGTCTATAGCCAGTGAGTTATTTATACAGCTGAATGAACTGGAGCAATTTAGAGTGAACAAAATTGCCCAAGGTGTTAACACCGCAACAAAGGATTCGAACCCGAGTCCTCTTAGTCGAGAGTCCGAAACTCTACACCTGAGCCACTGCGCTCTACTGTGTGCGTGTTTATATATATATATATATATATATATATATATATACACACATATGTGCGTAGTGTTGTATACACTGTTTTAAAATAATTTCTGATATACTTCAGTCAGTAATAGATAATACATTGTTGGGCGCGTATAGTCTTCGCGCATTAATTGCGGCCTGGCTTGATGCTTGCCAGAGACGTCGGGAGAGTGTTTTTTCTCTCTGTATGACGATGTGAGCTATCGGATAGGCTGCTAATAGAAACTAAAATATTGTTATATATCTTATTTATATTACTATACACTATAATGAAAATGTGGATTGCCATTTCAGAATCAGTTATCAAAAACGCCTCTTCCGTGTGCGATTGCCCGAAAGCGTGTGACAGAGTACTCTATAAAGCGGCCATGAGTTACGCGACAACCAATCAGAACAGCGAAAACGAATTCGATTTGTCTGACGAATTTCTCCGGAGCGTTGGGTCACATCTGAACAAATCTCTAGACACCAGAGAATACACATTGCATGACAGACGGACAGCTAACTTGCAGGAGGTTACGCGAGTTCTCCAAGAATTGCCATTAACAAGTAATGAGATATGGGCGGATTACAACAGATATGTGGACGTTATGGAATCAAGCAAGACTGTAAACGATAGATCAACCGTGATGGACTTTATTATTACCTCATATCGATATTTGCAGAAAGTACTAGAGCGAGGTTTTAACGCCGGTTGGTCGCGGATGAATGTTTATTTTGATATGTTGTCCGACTTATTTATATACTCTAAAACACTCAGTCCACCAGGAGACATCAATGAACAAAAGCAATGGCGACGAGACCTGCTGAAAGTACAGCTCATCGTTTCGAAGTTGTCGTTGTACCACCTGGACCGAGTACACAACGCCTACCTCAGAGCCGTTCCTTTGGTGAAAACCAGCGTCACACTGAACGGCAGCTACGACGGCCTTTATTTAACCGAAGAATTACTTGAACATACTCATGACATAAATGACACGTACACTCGACTCAAAGGGCATATTACGAAATACATAGAACACATATATATATTGTTTCACAATAACATCACCGACGGTCCCATGACGGATATTAAGAACACATATGTTAATCAGAGCAACGACTTATGGCTGACATTCGCGGATTATGAGAGAGACCTGAAACGGTATGAGACGCTGATCATTAAACAACCGCTAGAACGAGTTGTTGATGCTATTAAAATTATGGAGCATTTTGTGGAAGATATAGGTACTCTACGTACTAAACATGGGGATTCCATGATATATTACCGCAGGAGCGTCGATGATATAGACCGATGCTTAACCGCGTATCACAACACAAACACAACCGCTATGCTTAAGTCATATTTGGACGATTTGAAGAACGAAAGACGCGCCAGCAAATTACACCTCGCCGTCACACTAAATTCGAACAACGTGATACAGTTACTTGACAATGTCAAAGAATCTGTTTTGAGAACACAAGATCGCATGCGTGCAGTTAATATAAGTGGAGAATGGCTTGGTCTAATGCAATGCAGATTCTATCGAAACACACGGAGCCCACTGTTGAACGCATTCTTTTCTAAGCTGCACTATCTTCACAATATAGCAACTGATTCTGAGAAGTCTGCCATGGAAGATTATTTCAGGCTAAAAAATCGCACTTCATATGAGGCGAGGATTGTTCGCGGCGATGAAACACTTCAATGCTCCAAAAAAACATTCATACCATTGCATTCTTTCAAGACAATTACGCATCGAAAAATAATCTCCTTCAAGAAAAATTTAGACACGTTACTTCGCAATTCTCGACTGGACGGAAGGATGTTTAGGTACGTCATGTTACAATAGAAACATTCTTACGCATATTCCTATTATGAGGACACACATTAATCGCCACGCGTCAACTGGAAAATTCCCTCAGTTGTAGTATTGAATTTTAATGAGTCTAGTTAATAGGGTACGGCGGGAGAATACGCCCACCTTAATTACAAAATTGAATAAAAACAAACAATATAATAACTATTATAACAAACAGGATATTGTAATAAAACACCTTGATACTCACGAATGGCATGTTACACTTTATCAATATAACAAGCATTCAAAGTCTGATTACTGTAAAAGTTCAAGATATGCAGTAAAAACTCTAAAAGTAGGCATACTGCCCCTTTGGCTGGGACAATACGCCGACCAGAAAGGGCAATTCGCCAATTGTCGGCATTTGACCCCAACAACAATATTTATGTCATTACTCTGCATGGACAGCGATGCCAAACATTTCACTTTTGATCTTTGCAAATGAGAACACGTAAGAGTAAAATCGATGTAATAAAGAAATATAATTATGTACACCTAGTGTCCGACTTAGATTGATCTAAGTGGTATATAGAAATGGATGTAGTTATATTTAAATTGTTAATTGTGTAATTATCATTATAGTCAGTGTCACAACACAAAATGTTTCTGTAATTTAAAACATGTTTGTATATATTACTATTATTATATATAGCTATGTTTTCTAGTTGTGGGGTAAAACACCTACGTATTTTGATCAGTAGGTGTCACCCAGTAAGCGTGCTTATTATCGCCCACAGTTAATATTGCACATATGCTCACTACTAAATATAATGATACGTGCATTATGGCAACACCCTACTTCAGTTAGGATGACTTTATTGACAGATAGACGTTAATTGTAACGTCAAAACAAATACAAACACAAAACGTCGATATCCATACTTATTTTTGAAAATGCATATTAACGCTCATGTCAGAAGATTGCGAGATATGCACGA
>OZ024864.1:39348229-39360729 GCA_964017155.1 Oasisia sp. SBJ-2009 | reverse complement strand
GCCAAAACGTGGGCTACGCAGGAGTTTGTAGTGCTTCTTGTGCGCATACGCTAGGTAGAATGTATGTTTGTGTGTTTGTTTTACAGGCAATTTATAAGATTGGGTGTCGTGAAAGGGAGGTTCATGATTGATGTTTAAAAAGCGATGGGATTTTCTATTTCAGTAATATGTGGTGGGATCATATTCCAGATACGAATTGCTCGGGGTGAAAAGTGTATCACGGAAACTTCAGAGGTGCTTGTAGTTTAAAAGCGGTACAGATATGGGAATGAATGAAAACGTTTCCTATTTGGTTTTGAAGTCATAGTTCTATACCGTCTGGATGAGGGCAGACTTCTGGATTCGTCATGTAAAATATACGTATTGTCATTTATAAACTGAGTAGCTTTACGCGGTACCTGTTTTTTTATACACATCAGTTGGACAGGATTGTTTCAAAATGGTTACTATTGATATGTAAAATGCGCTGCAAATTACTCTTTTCTTTCTAACTGACGTTCTTAGTAACTGTTTTTGGATTTGATGTATCTTCTAACACAGCACCATTGCTATTGTAATCGCTAAATAAAGTTATGTTGATGATTCAAATACGTATTGGTACGAGTGTTCATATATATATATATATATATATATATATATATATATATATATATATATATATATATATATACAATGTGACCATCAAAGCAGATAAGACATGCCTTAGTGTGAAGACAAATCCTTCGGGTGAACCAGTATAAAATACCTTCTCACTAGAATTATAATTGTTGATGGGGGAATTGTCCGGAGGCCAACGTCTTACTTTCACTCAGTTTGTTCCGCCTGTCCACACAAGCGTATAGTGCATACGTTATTAGTAGGCCTTGTAGAGCGCAGTGGCTCAGGGGTAGAGCTTCGGACTCTCGAAACAGAGGATCCGGGTTCGAATCCTGTGCTACGGTGTTAACACTTTGGGCACATTTGTTCACTCTACATTGCTTCATTTCATTCAGCTGTATAAATGAGTACCTGGCTATAGACAATGGTGATTATATGTACGAGCACCCTACGCGCATTAATTGTAGAATGTGGGTGGTGCTTCCCAAATAAGTTGAGACGGTATTTGGTTGAACAGCACTGCTGGGAAGTAAAGTGTAAAAGCGCTCAGAGCAATCCTAAAGACTGGATAATGTGATATATAAAAACTTACCTTTACTTTTTTTCAACGACTGCATGAATTCATGTCCAATTCCACCCTTTACAGCACTATGTTGACTGACCCGAATTGTTTTATTCTGGCGGGGAGATGCATCAACACTGACGGTTTGTCAAGGTCAACGATAAAGGTTCAAGGTCATTTGATTTTACCACCATGCATGGACTGCGTGGGCGCAGAAATCAAGCTATGCTTGACCATGTGGCATGCAGTACCTCGTGTTGAAGCCCTGCACATCCATATATCGATTCTAGACTTTGTCTCGTCATATAATCAAGTAAGCGTATGTGTTATTGGGTATGTACGTAGTTAATAATGCGAGTATTGTAATATTCGTTTATCTAATAAAGGCAAATGATACGGAAAAGAGAGCCGTCGAATGATTTTCCATATATTATTTTAATGTACAGTATACTACAGGTCTGCGTAAAAGCAGAAGAACACAGGTAGACTAATTACAGTTGTATGCAACCATGGTAGTGAAATCTATCATTAACGTCAGATTATAAAACTACAGAGGAATTCTACACGAAAAAAGTACCATATTTCGCACCACGCCGAAAGATGTAACATATATCATATATCATATATATATATATATATATATATATATATATATATATATATATATATATATATATATATATATATATATATATATATATATATATATATATATATATATATATATATATATATATATATATATATGAAGAATGGGCAGCATCAGCAATGAAAATGTAGACATTGATATGCTAAAACAGGAAACATTGCCTTCTCTAAGATACCAAGTGTGTATCAGAAAGACGAATACTACAGATTAGAAGAACGCAAAGCTGGTGCTAATCTTTGTGAAATGAAATACCAAATATACATAGAACTACATGATATATATTTTTTTTTTTAAACACCTATAAAGTATTCTAGAAAATGCAACTGAAAGGCTTGGGAAGACATTCGACAAAAACCAACTAAGAGAGGAATATGTGTTTAGATGCAGATATTCAGTAACAGAGTACATTCATGTCACTTCAAATCCAGATGTAGAAGACGTGGTGATGAGTAATTGTCTTCGTACTCATCGTTCTCGTTCTCGTCCTCGTCCTCGTCCTCGTCCTCGTCCTCGTCCTCGTCCTCGTCCTCGTCCTCGTCCTCGTCCTCGTCCTCGTCCTCGTCCTCGTCCTCGTCCTCGTCCTCGTCCTCGTCCTCGTCCTCGTCCTCGTCCTCGTCCTCGTCCTCGTCCTCGTCCTCGTCCTCGTCCTCGTCCTCGTCCTCGTCCTCGTCCTCGTCCTCGTCCTCGTCCTCGTCCTCGTCCTCGTCCTCGTCCTCGTCCTCGTCCTCGTCCTCGTCCTCGTCCTCGTCCTCGTCCTCGTCCTCGTCCTCGTCCTCGTCCTCGTCCTCGTCCTCGTCCTCGTCCTCGTCCTCGTCCTCGTCCTCGTCCTCGTCCTCGTCCTCGTCCTCGTCCTCGTCCTCGTCCTCGTCCTCGTCCTCGTCCTCGTCCTCGTCCTCGTCCTCGTCCTCGTCCTCGTCCTCGTCCTCGTCCTCGTCCTCGTCCTCGTCCTCGTCCTCGTCCTCGTCCTCGTCCTCGTCCTCGTCCTCGTCCTCGTCCTCGTCCTCGTCCTCGTCCTCGTCCTCGTCCTCGTCCTCGTCCTCGTCCTCGTCCTCGTCCTCGTCCTCGTCCTCGTCCTCGTCCTCGTCCTCGTCCTCGTCCTCGTCCTCGTCCTCGTCCTCGTCCTCGTCCTCGTCCTCGTCCTCGTCCTCGTCCTCGTCCTCGTCCTCGTCCTCGTCCTCGTCCTCGTCCTCGTCCTCGTCCTCGTCCTCGTCCTCGTCCTCGTCCTCGTCCTCGTCCTCGTCCTCGTCCTCGTCCTCGTCCTCGTCCTCGTCCTCGTCATAATCATCAACAGTGTGGATTTCATCTGTGATTTCTTCGTCATTTCCATTCTCTTCTAAGATATCAACTAAAATCACCGGAATGACGTCCCCCTTGAATCAAAGTGGTTACAATTTTCCCGCCTCTGTTACATGATAACCATGGTCAAGATGGGACGATATTTCTGGAAAATGATCGAGAGCGCTGCGCCAGATACCGACATGGAAATTGACTCTCTTGATGTGTTGGGCGAGAACCCGTCTGCAGGGCGGACATTTGGAGAGATCAATGGAGAGACCAGGCCGAAGGTCGATGTTTGAACCACGTTATGTTCTTGACCTTGAATCTCTCTAGCCACATCAACTTGCTTCACTCGCGGTCCAACCCCATACAAGTGACATGTATATTCCTCGATGCCAGTGACAATGTGATCATCATTAAATCTCAGCAGCGAATGCACGTTCTTCGAAAGTTACGAGCTTTCTACGTTGATCCACTACTTCTTCTACGTTTTTACCGTAGCATAATTGAGCCTCTCATAACCTACTGCAGCATTTGTTACTACCCTGCTCTTTCGGTGAAAAACCGTAACAGGCTTCTGAAAATCTCACACGTTTCCGCCAAGATCATTGGCTTACCTACACCAATGCTCTCCGAAATAATCGACCATGCAATTTTGAAGAAAGTCTGATCACCCGCTCTCTACGTTCTTCCATGTACTTCCGTCTCGAAGGAGATACCGTTGTATACAATGTAAAACATCTCGGTATAGCAGAAGTTTTGAGCCTGTGGCCATTAGAATGTTGAATGCTAAATGATTCATATTGCTGTCAACCGGTTGAACTGTTCTTATAGTGGATACATGTGGAATTCACTTGCATTTTGTTGTGACCATCCCATATATTGTAGATCATGAGTTGTACAATGCATATCCTTTTTAAGGACAATAAAGTGATTGATTGATTGATTGATTGATTGATTGATTGATTGAGTGCGGGTGTGTATGTTTACATGTGTGTTATTGTGTGGGATCTTTTTACGTTGTCTAGCTCATTTTAAATACTACATTATCCCACACCAGTAGAAACAACCAAACAATTATTACACGATATGTGTTTAGAAACTCTCAGAAGGTAAATTATTGTTAATATTTATACATATTTATTAATTTGCTTAGATAAACTGAACGACACCATTGAATGTTGTCGGAATATTAATTGCATGTAAATCTTAGTATTGTGTTGTTTGTTTTTTGTATGTTCAGTTTCATAGTGAGCTAAGATTATTCAGTTTAATAAGCAGGTGACTGGTCGATTTTGTTGCGCGTTGATTGCCGAATCAGTTGAACGGTTAAATGGTCAGTTAAGGTTGAATGGTCAATCGATCAAGCGAGCGGACAGTCATTTGTCTGGTTCTTTTCAATGGCATTATCTGTATTCTAAGTTAAAGTAGAGATAGAGTTGTTTATACGCTCTACTGAAATACATGTTATTGTCAATATATCATGCGTTTCTGATTACGTTATTGTCGTTTCTGTGTCAACCAGCTGCTGTTCGGCCGACGATTGGAACTCTGTTTATTGTTCAAAACCAACAGATATTGACAATAAAAGATGATTCTTCAAAACCTCCGAGATACGCGGAATTCACCAATTCTGGTAAGTACAAGGTGCATTTTACTAAAGTGTTTTTATCACGTCGTGCGCATGCATGTTAAGTTGATGGAAAACCTCTTTATACCCAGCCACACAAATGTCACGAGTGTACGATTTATGCCTGAATGCGTACGTTTTACGCGACGGCGTGATGTGACAGCGGACGTTTCGTTGAAGACTACCATAGTCGTCAAAACCTTTTCGACAAGTTTGACACGTGGAGGTTTTCTCATCCGTGTGAGAATGCATATATGCAATATTATAGCATCATCTATCTCAAACGTTGTCTCACAAATGTTACACAGGCATGATTTATTGTTCATGTCAGTGCGTGTTTATGTTGACCTAAATATCCACTTTCCAACACTGCACCGCAAATGTTACGATCCAAGCATGGTTTCTCATCAGTGCCCATACGCAAAACTCGATGTTATCCGTATTCCAACACTACACCACACTTGTTACACGTGCATTGTTTCTCGCCTGTGTCAATGTGGGTATGGATAAATCGACTATCCCCAGTTTCCATCCGTGTCCCACAAGTACGACACGTGCAAGGTTTCTCGTCAGTGTGCACATGTGTAAGTCAATATGTATGTCATTTATCTCCACTCTCCAACACTGCCCCGCAAGTATTATACACTGTCACGTCCCTTACTGCGGCCACCACAGGCCTAGGCAATTGGACACCGCTGGAGGTAGCCAGCCGTTGTCTCCAGGACGAAGGACTGTTGACAACTGGACTGTGTACTGTCAATCGCTGTGATCGCTGACACCACATCAGATGTGCCTGGAATATGAAATGATTTTATTACAATTACACATGACACTAATTAGTAGAGTAGTTCACTGTAATTTGTAGTACTAAATCATTGTCAAGTACGTTAGGAAATTAGTATAAAGTTTCCAGTAGAGAGCTCCACCGTACATCATTGGGCCCATGTCCTCGGTGATAAATAAAATTGGTAATGTTAAACTAAAATAAGGTATTGATTACTTCTTACCAAACGTTTACAGTTACAGAATGAGGTATTTGCTGTCATAAATAGCATTTAGCCTTTTTGTTTAAATTACCTGTGGCACTCTAATTTCAGCGAAATAATGCGTTCATATATTGTTGTTAATCTCTGGCTCTATTGTATCATGAAATGGCATGGCACCAGAACAAGAGTTTACGGAGTTCACATACAGTGTTTAATATTGTATAGAGCAATGTGATTTGCCTGAACAACTTAAATTAATTTAAATCATAAGCGATCGATAAAAAACAATGTTTAATTTGGGCATGTTTAATCACATTCAATTCAATAATTATTGTTCGGTTAAAACTGTACAGTAAAACGGATATTTTGATTTCACATTTCAGTAATACGATTGTTAAAATACACAAAAGCAGTAAAAATGGTGTTTGCAGCACTGAAATGTGGTACAACGCATCACAATGAATAACTATAATTTAATAAATAAAATAAGTATACAAATAATAAATAACACTACACATCATCCAGTATTTCATATATTATCTGTTCTAAGCTGTTTACTTAAACATCCATTCAAAATATATTCCTTATCATAATATATTATATATTATGTAATTTCACATTTTACATTTTATTATTTTATATTTATACTATATAATATCAACTACTATTTATCGATGTTATAAAGAACAACTTTATATTCGGATCTATTGTATGTGATTGCTCTTATTTATTTAATTTAAAATAGTAGTATATTTTATCATAATCGTTTGGTGCATGCGAGTGTATTGTCATAGAAAATAGTTGTTCACCTAACGCTATTTGAACATACTGTTTTCGGTTTTATATTGACGACTTCCTCTTTGAAATGTGTTTCGTTTGTTGGCGAAAAACGAGCGTTATAAATAAATTATATATTTGAAATATTTGTCAAATTTCACAAACAAGAGTGACGCCACGTGCCGCGTGCATAACAATAAACGTTTTTACGACAGAAATGGTTTAAGTTTGGTATTACTCACAAAGAACGTTGCATGTTGAGGTTGTCATTCCTGCTACTACGTCGGTATGTCTAAGGTAATGGTCAACGCACTACAACTATATTCGGTCGCTTGATTCCGATATCGAATATGACGTGTCGGTGTCAATGTCGCCTTTTACCCGCCCATCACGTCAACAGCATTACACCACAAACACAAACTGTCAACGTCAAGTCCTCCGTGGCCGTTGTTCCAATGAAAGGGCTGCTTTCTGTTGTACTTTCTTCTATCAACAAATACATAAATAAACGTCCATCATTATAATAATGAACATTTCGTTCGTCTAAACGTCGTCTTTCCTCCTACCCACAAGTTTGAACACGCAATCCTCTCATCGTACCATCAGAAGTATAGAAATTTCGTAACTGTTATGGTCTTACCCATGTAGCAACATTGTTTTCTCTGTTGTATGTCGTCGTATCACAACAAATCGACCCCGCTGAACCACGAGTCCCTTCGGCTGACGTGAAGTTGTGCTCGATAAAGCAAGAGAAGTCCAGTTCCCTAGACGACACCAATGACACTCAGTCAGTGACATCTTCTAAATGCCCTCCTTGGTGACGTCGAGGAGACGTAGTCTGTCAACGAGTGAAGCAACAATAGCCTCGGTTGCCCAGACGCCGTGAGGTGGCAGCACCTTTCAGCTCCTCAACTCCGCCTGAGGAATTAATGGGCTGCCGTTGTAACCGCTAGGGCGGCCTTACCCCAGATTAAGGTGGATATGTTGATTGGTTGTCAAGAAGAATTTGAAATAATAAATTAAACAGGATACCTTTTCATCATATAATGCTGTGTTATAAACACTATTCAAAATTAAACTTATATTAACGAAGAATAAAAATAAATACAAATTTGCAGTTGTTTATAACAAATTAGAATTACAGCAGGATTAACCAGTATCCGAGAGGTGGCAGCATTGTTTAATCCACACGGATAGCATTCAAACGCCGGTAAAGTCACCAGACTTCTCAGTTCAGCGAAACTAAAGCAACAATTGAAAAAGAGCGTGGGACGCTGTGAAACTTTACCGCGCAAAGTACTATCCCTGTTACATATTATTCTGCCAGATCCGAACATTTACAAGAGTCACTCATCGACAACTTCTTCACCCAACTTAATAATCTAAATACCAACCAGAATGGTGAGGAATAATAAGTGTATTGACGGATGCAGGTCTGCATTTCTGCATTGACAGTACTATCTAAACGTTTTATTTACTGGAATAAAATATGCAAACCGTATTGCTTGTTCTTTATCCTGTTATGACTAACGTCCACCCAGGTCGCCGTTGTGATAAGTAGGGTCACTTTAATTATTTTGTCTTGCAACCACCCACATTGTCATGTGACAATATTCATACCACGGAATAGGCAACAAGACGATCGTCTTCATATATACATACATTTGAAAGGATGCGCAGCCGTCATTCAACTACGTTTCTACGCAACTCAAGCCCGTCCACGAGTCGAATATTCCTAAGTAGTTTAGGAACCTAATCGGATGAAGCTTAAATCTTACATCGCGATGGTACAGACAACATTCTCGATGTCTTTAGAAAGACGACAAGTGCCTCTCATCTCGATGCTAGACTTCGGCTTCTAAAGCTACAAAAGTGGATAAATGGCATTTCCCACTGACATTTGTTAGACACACCAGATGACAACCACAAGCTAACAATCCCACCCTCCAATACTGACATTTATCTCCACTCATTATCACTCATTGATTAAATTTACGACGATGGCTCATGAAAGAAGATGTCCCCATTGAATTATATATATATATATATATATATATATATATATATATATATATATATATATATGTAAATATATATATATATATGTAAATATATATATATATATATATGTATATATACATTGTGTTTAAACATGCGAGGAGTTGCACAATTACGCCTACACGGGTTCACCGGAAACCAGGAAATTACTTATCTGTCATAATGCGGCTGAAACGTGACATTTGCGCTTACTTCTGTCAGGGCAAAAAAGTCAGGAAACAAAATGCCTTTGTGCATTGAGCCAGAATGTAATTACACTGCTTCCACGAACCGTGGAACGACGCATACTACTAATGTATGTCAGTCAGCTATTCGAGTTGTATTTATTCAACTACGAAATATAAAATGGACATAGCCGCTTTGCAATCTTGATGTAAAAGATAAATTTGAAGCGATAATCCCTGAACACAGCAACCACACAAAGAACGACTTTAATAGATGCGTGTGTAAATATACGAAATACACAGGTGTTTTATTAAAGAAACATGATCTTTGTACGCGTAGTACCATAGTTTGTATTGCCGCATCAGCTATCTAGCCGTTGTTTTCTGCCGGTTCGACAAAGGAATTACTGTTATGTTACAGATTGCTTGAAATTAAGAATAGCTTGTAGAGTTTCAAAACGGTAGCAAAGAACTCCACTTGTTCCACAATGGGCTGCTGGCACGATGCGCTTCAATTATTGTGAAGATGTTTCCTCTTGGCGATTTTCATGCTTTGATATTCGTGAACGCATAGGTTATCTAGACAGTGTAGCTGGTCTTAAAACAACAAATGGCAAAGTAAAAATGGTATGGTTATCGACGAATCCCTGGAATGTTGACATCTTACTCCACCCGAGTTTATTGATTGTTGAACCAATCCTCTCCAGTGGGTGTCAGAGTAATCTCTACCTTTAAAGCGACATGGTCCGTTCGTGGCTTTTTACTTTTATTGCAAATTCATGTTCATGTATAAATTATATCTATTATAGCGTAGAGACGATGTTATGTATGTTTTCATGTACCATTTAGGAGTTACAAATAGACGCAGTAAGGGGTGCTTAACTATGTTTACACATCGACCAAGGGACGTTTTCGAAACCGTTGTAGGCGTGGCTAAAACCCCAGAAGGAAATGCATGATCACGCGATGCAGTATCACGTGAACACAAGTTGACGCCACTAACGCCACACCCAGCCAGGTGCACATCTCCCAGTTGGTAAAGGTCAAAGGGTGGGTGTCACTCGCGGCGATTTGAGTGACAGCGTATATAAACATTCGACGTTTAACATTACGAAGTCAATTCTGTTTCGATAAAACATTTATTGTCGGTCAGGACGCTACGATAGTTATAACTTATACTAACATGATTTTGCAATACAAATAAAAAGCCACGAACAGACCATGTCGCTTTAGCAAGAACAACTTCTATATAATGACGTAAAAGCTTGTTTTGTTCCAGAAACTTTCCGCTGTTTTAGCTTCTTAAGTGATCGACTGCAAGCCATTTTCAATTTGATGAAGGTAATATAAATGTGAAGGTCTACATACTAAAAGGGTCGACTAGACGTATGTACCATGTATGAATATCAGTAACGTGTGACTATCAGTAACGTGTGACTCTCAGTAATATGTGACTATCAGTAAACAACAACGACTTGAACAAAACGTGAATCACCGCTTCGTGTTTATTATTATCAGCATCTAAATATATCACAAGGATACTGCACTACTACTCTTGGATATGTTATGTATGTTTTCAATGCTCATAGCTTTTAACACTTTACCATACACACAGTCTCTTCTGTAAAATATACAGTCTACATCAGTGCCTTCTCTCATATCAGGTATTCTGGATGAGACACGATTTAATATTTACGCGACGAGTTACATTTTCCGGGTGTTTTTGCAAATTTGAGATTACAGCTAAAGGAACAACGAAAAGTAACTGCGTATATATTCAAGCGTTAGCATTTTCAAGTAGGATAACTATTCAGATTATTACAACTAAAGCAGCGTAATTATTCAACTGATAACGAAGTAGTAAGAATGAATACATTTCAAACGTGATACCAGTTCAAATGAAAACTTCCAGCAGGATGACATATCAAACACTGTACGAGTTCAAATGATGATAATTCAGGTAAGAAAACATTTCAAATAATGACTGTCCAAGCAGGATAACAGCTCATTCGTAACAGTTCAAGCCAGATAGGCTTTTTCAAGTGAATACAGTGCAAGCATGATAACAGTTAAACTGACAACAATTTAAGTATAACACCAGTTACTATCATTGCAGTGCAACCAGGAAAACAGTTCTAATTATCACATTTCAAGCCAGATAATAGTACAACTGTTACTAAATCAAATAGAATAAGCTTTCATTTGATTCCAGCAAGAGAACAACATGTCACGTACAGGGGCGTCGATCCGGTTTTAAAAGTGGGGGGGGAACGGAGGACCAATTTATATACACATATATGTATGCATAATTATATATATATATATATATATATTATAATATGTCATATATAATAAATTATATATATATTATATATATATATATATATATATATATATATATATATGTATATATATATCATATAATATATATATATATATAATAATAATATGTCATATATATTATATATATATATATATATATATATATATATATATATATATATATATATATATAATATATATGACATGCATAATTTATATATATATATATATATATATGACCTGAAATACACATAAGTATTTTTTTAAATATAAAACATAATTCATTGTTGGTCTACTGTTAATTCTAAACTAAAAAGCCTTTATGTTACGATATTTATAATAGCTATGTTTGCAACATATATTTGAAGAGGGGTCATGGCCTACCCCAATCACTGAACATTTGGGGGTAGACTTTGGACCCAACACTGCTTGCCTTATTCATAGAATGACAAGATGCAGAGGTTACAGGGGTGCCTGTGTCGAACTGCCCAATCCCACCGTTTGGCAAAGAAATTTGTCATCACTAAATTGAGATCAAATTACACAAAGTGCATAAATCCTCTGGTTCCGCCGTAGGCGATATAAATATCCACCAGAGCGACCAGGCTGCAATCCAAGGGGTGACAGGGCAAACCAAAAATAATAATCTAGTATGTGCTTGATGGCTATATATCAATACAAGGGTGCAAAATGACAGAGCCCGGCAAGATGAATATTTACTGGAATTAGCTCAAGTTGCGGGCTGCTGCCAACCAAGCAATTTATTTTATTATTAATTTTACTACTAGTCAGATGTAGGGTTTAAATTAAGAGAGGGGAGTGATCAGTCTCGCTATATATGCCTATAAATTTGTTTTATGAACTGAAAAAGTATGAGGACATTTCCTATGCTGACCCCCTCCGGCCGTGGGGTGGTCAGCGTCCCCTTCTTCCCCTATTGATCGACGCCCATGCTGTGCCTGTGTAGAACTTCCCAATCCAACATTTTGGCAAAGAAATTTGTCATCAGTCAAGTGGGAATAGGTTACAAAAAGTGCAGGAATCCGCCACTTCTGTCGTAGGCGATTAGCAACAAGCAAGCGAGGGGTGAAAGTGCAACACAAATTGTATCATTTAAAATGTGCATAATGCCTAGAGCCTATTAATAATATCAACATAAGGTCGATAGAGCCCGGCAGCGGCTTACATTTTCCCGGTAGTTTTAAACTTTCCGATTGGCCTTTCTGCGTATGCGCGACAAATTTAAAATCATCAGTGTGCAGCGAAATAACAAATAATTTTTGGTATAAATGCTACGGGCTGTTCGATAACTCTCCTGTGATGATTGCTGTGAAGAGTTGTCTAAAATTTCGTTCAATACATTAAAAAATATTACGTTTGTTTAAATAACTACCACGGATTATGGCGCAAAACTTGCCTCAAAACTGGTTTGCCTCGTGTTAATTTGCAATAACTAGATTTACTGAACTTTATATCG
>OZ024864.1:39250729-39345729 GCA_964017155.1 Oasisia sp. SBJ-2009 | reverse complement strand
CTGTACCTGTACCTGTACCTGTACCTGTACCTGTACCTGTACCTGTACCTGTACCTGTACCTGTACCTGTACCTGTACCTGTACCTGTACCTGTACCTGTACCTGTACCTGTACCTGTACCTGTACCTGTACCTGTACCTGTACCTGTACCTGTACCTGTACCTGTACCTGTACCTGTACCTGTACCTGTACCTGTACCTGTACCTGTACCTGTACCTGTACCTGTACCTGTACCTGTACCTGTACCTGTACCTGTACCTGTACCTGTACCTGTACCTGTACCTGTACCTGTACCTGTACCTGTACCTGTACCTGTACCTGTACCTGTACCTGTACCTGTACCTGTACCTGTACCTGTACCTGTACCTGTACCTGTACCTGTACCTGTACCTGTACCTGTACCTGTACCTGTACCTGTACCTGTACCTGTACCTGTACCTGTACCTGTACCTGTACCTGTACCTGTACCTGTACCTGTACCTGTACCTGTACCTGTACCTGTACCTGTACCTGTACCTGTACCTGTACCTGTACCTGTACCTGTACCTGTACCTGTACCTGTACCTGTACCTGTACCTGTACCTGTACCTGTACCTGTACCTGTACCTGTACCTGTACCTGTACCTGTACCTGTACCTGTACCTGTACCTGTACCTGTACCTGTACCTGTACCTGTACCTGTACCTGTACCTGTACCTGTACCTGTACCTGTACCTGTACCTGTACCTGTACCTGTACCTGTACCTGTACCTGTACCTGTACCTGTACCTGTACCTGTACCTGTACCTGTACCTGTACCTGTACCTGTACCTGTACCTGTACCTGTACCTGTACCTGTACCTGTACCTGTACCTGTACCTGTACCTGTACCTGTACCTGTACCTGTACCTGTACCTGTACCTGTACCTGTACCTGTACCTGTACCTGTACCTGTACCTGTACCTGTACCTGTACCTGTACCTGTACCTGTACCTGTACCTGTACCTGTACCTGTACCTGTACCTGTACCTGTACCTGTACCTGTACCTGTACCTGTACCTGTACCTGTACCTGTACCTGTACCTGTACCTGTACCTGTACCTGTACCTGTACCTGTACCTGTACCTGTACCTGTACCTGTACCTGTACCTGTACCTGTACCTGTACCTGTACCTGTACCTGTACCTGTACCTGTACCTGTACCTGTACCTGTACCTGTACCTGTACCTGTACCTGTACCTGTACCTGTACCTGTACCTGTACCTGTACCTGTACCTGTACCTGTACCTGTACCTGTACCTGTACCTGTACCTGTACCTGTACCTGTACCTGTACCTGTACCTGTACCTGTACCTGTACCTGTACCTGTACCTGTACCTGTACCTGTACCTGTACCTGTACCTGTACCTGTACCTGTACCTGTACCTGTACCTGTACCTGTACCTGTACCTGTACCTGTACCTGTACCTGTACCTGTACCTGTACCTGTACCTGTACCTGTACCTGTACCTGTACCTGTACCTGTACCTGTACCTGTACCTGTACCTGTACCTGTACCTGTACCTGTACCTGTACCTGTACCTGTACCTGTACCTGTACCTGTACCTGTACCTGTACCTGTACCTGTACCTGTACCTGTACCTGTACCTGTACCTGTACCTGTACCTGTACCTGTACCTGTACCTGTACCTGTACCTGTACCTGTACCTGTACCTGTACCTGTACCTGTACCTGTACCTGTACCTGTACCTGTACCTGTACCTGTACCTGTACCTGTACCTGTACCTGTACCTGTACCTGTACCTGTACCTGTACCTGTACCTGTACCTGTACCTGTACCTGTACCTGTACCTGTACCTGTACCTGTACCTGTACCTGTACCTGTACCTGTACCTGTACCTGTACCTGTACCTGTACCTGTACCTGTACCTGTACCTGTACCTGTACCTGTACCTGTACCTGTACCTGTACCTGTACCTGTACCTGTACCTGTAATAATATAATAATAATAATAATAATAATAATGGTTTATTTCATTCTCTGGGCAATCAATACAGATTGAAATAGTTACATAAAACATGCAAAATATATTTGTTAAAATAGATTGAAATAATATATAATTGAAAACATTAGCATAAATATAAAATTAATTAAAAAAGTAGAGAATAATTTATTTGAAATACATCTATAAAGGTAATTTAAATAGGTTAAGACATTAAAACATATTTTCTGTGGTTATTTAACTAAACTTATAAAAATACTTTAATAAAATATTTTTATAAATACTTTAAAACATTAAAATAAATAGATCTAAAGAATAAATTAAGGTTTTACAATATTTTACACATTTCCATCTATATCAGCATTCACGAAAGTTTGCAAAGTGTCACTTTGAGTTCTTTTGATTGAAAAGGCACCAGTTAATGAAGCAGTTCTTGGTCCTGTTGGTTTTGACTCTGGGATAAGGATATCGAGTACGGCATCTTGTATTGTATGTTGCAGTTCTTGGTGTTGGTATTTATGCAGTTTGTGCTGCGGCTCTTCAATTTGTGTGAAGAAATGTTCACATATCTGCGCACGTCTTTGTTTCAGTGAAGGCAGCTGTGCATTCGCTAATGCTTCGGTATAGGTAGTGTTCGGGTATATGATGTTCATAGCACGTCTTTGTACTCGCTCCATATCACTTTGGAGACCCAATGTGAGTGAGGTCGACCATGCTGGACATGCGTATTCCAGAGTAGGCCGGACCACCGTTGTATATACCGTCAGAAGGTCTTCGACGGGAATGCCTGATCGTTTGAGTTGTAGCAGTAGAAACAGCCTCTTGCCTGCCTTTCGTGTTATCTCATCAACGTGTACGTCCCATGTCAGGTTGCTGGTGATGGTAATGCCAAGTATCTTCGCCTCGGTTACTCGCTGAGTGTCTGTTCCGTCGATACGTATGGTTGGGAAGTTTGTCCTTGTTTTAAATAAATCAATAACAAGCTCTTTTGTCTTACTTTTGTTGATTTTCATGTCGTTTTGGATTGTCCACAGATTGTCGGCTGCTTCCTGGAGATTTGGCGCTTGGGAGTCTGATCCAGTATAGACGATGCACGTGTCATCAACATATTTGTAGGAGTCGCACTTTGTTTGTACATCATTTATCATGAGGACGAAAAGTACCGGGCCTAGCTTTGTGCCTTGTGGCACTCCTCCATGGATGTAATTCCAGTCGGATTGTGTGTTGCACAGCTTAACTTGTTGGGTTCTTTCGGTAAGGAAACTGGCGATCCACTTCATTAAAATATTCGGGAGGCCAAAACTTGCAAGTTTTTGAAGAAGAATGTCATGATTGATTAGGTCAAATGCCTTAGAGAAATCAAGCAGTAGTATCCTGGCATACTGTTTCGATGCATCTGTGCTTGTATAACACTGATGTAACAGGTCAACAAGGGCATGAGTAGGGGATGACTTCTTTACGGAGCCGTATTGGTTTGGGTCAACTCTGTCTTGAACGATGTCCCAGACCCATTTAACAACGAACTCTTCCATTTGTTTACAGAGCACAGCAGTCAAAGATATTGGTCTAAGGTCCGTTTCGATATGTTCTGGCGGTTTCTTTTTCGGAAGGGGGCTGACGTATGCAGCACGCCAGATACGTGGAACATGCCCCTCTCGAAGTGAGCTGTTGTAGATTGCGGCAACTGGGCCGGCAAGCAATTCAGAGAACTCTTTAAGGACCCAGCTTGGTATAGAGTCCGGGCCCGGAGCTTTACTCGTGTCTAATTTGCGTAATTGCTTTTCCACTTTCTCAACTGGGATGACATATTTAGATGGCACACATGGTATTTCAAGCTGTAGGTAGTCATTGTCAGCACTTAGGGCAGGTAGGTGATCACTCACTGATTTACAGAAATTGTTTATGTGCCTGTGCCTGTGCCTGTGCCTGTGCCTGTGCCTGTGCCTGTGCCTGTGCCTGTGCCTGTGCCTGTGCCTGTGCCTGTGCCTGTGCCTGTGCCTGTGCCTGTGCCTGTGCCTGTGCCTGTGCCTGTGCCTGTGCCTGTGCCTGTGCCTGTGCCTGTGCCTGTGCCTGTGCCTGTGCCTGTGCCTGTGCCTGTGCCTGTGCCTGTGCCTGTGCCTGTGCCTGTGCCTGTGCCTGTGCCTGTGCCTGTGCCTGTGCCTGTGCCTGTGCCTGTGCCTGTGCCTGTGCCTGTGCCTGTGCCTGTGCCTGTGCCTGTGCCTGTGCCTGTGCCTGTGCCTGTGCCTGTGCCTGTGCCTGTGCCTGTGCCTGTGCCTGTGCCTGTGCCTGTGCCTGTGCCTGTGCCTGTGCCTGTGCCTGTGCCTGTGCCTGTGCCTGTGCCTGTGCCTGTGCCTGTGCCTGTGCCTGTGCCTGTGCCTGTGCCTGTGCCTGTGCCTGTGCCTGTGCCTGTGCCTGTGCCTGTGCCTGTGCCTGTGCCTGTTCCTGTTCCTGTGCCTGTGCCTGTGCCTGTGCCTGTGCCTGTGCCTGTGCCTGTGCCTGTGCCTGTGCCTGTGCCTGTGCCTGTGCCTGTGCCTGTGCCTGTGCCTGTGCCTGTGCCTGTGCCTGTGCCTGTGCCTGTGCCTGTGCCTGTGCCTGTTCCTGTTCCTGTTCCTGTGCCTGTGCCTGTGCCTGTGCCTGTGCCTGTGCCTGTGCCTGTGCCTGTGCCTGTGCCTGTGCCTGTGCCTGTGCCTGTGCCTGTGCCTGTGCCTGTGCCTGTGCCTGTGCCTGTGCCTGTGCCTGTGCCTGTGCCTGTGCCTGTGCCTGTGCCTGTGCCTGTGCCTGTGCCTGTGCCTGTGCCTGTGCCTGTGCCTGTGCCTGTGCCTGTGCCTGTGCCTGTGCCTGTGCCTGTGCCTGTGCCTGTGCCTGTGCCTGTGCCTGTGCCTGTGCCTGTGCCTGTGCCTGTGCCTGTGCCTGTGCCTGTGCCTGTGCCTGTGCCTGTGCCTGTGCCTGTGCCTGTGCCTGTGCCTGTGCCTGTGCCTGTGCCTGTGCCTGTGCCTGTGCCTGTGCCTGTGCCTGTGCCTTTGCCTGTGCCTGTGCCTGTGCCTGTGCCTGTGCCTGTGCCTGTGCCTGTACCTGTACCTGTACCTGTACCTGTACCTGTACCTGTACCTGTACCTGTACCTGTACCTGTACCTGTACCTGTACCTGTACCTGTACCTGTACCTGTACCTGTACCTGTACCTGTACCTGTACCTGTACCTGTACCTGTACCTGTACCTGTACCTGTACCTGTACCTGTACCTGTACCTGTACCTGTACCTGTACCTGTACCTGTACCTGTACCTGTACCTGTACCTGTACCTGTACCTGTACCTGTACCTGTACCTGTACCTGTACCTGTACCTGTACCTGTACCTGTACCTGTACCTGTACCTGTACCTGTACCTGTACCTGTACCTGTACCTGTACCTGTACCTGTACCTGTACCTGTACCTGTACCTGTACCTGTACCTGTACCTGTACCTGTACCTGTACCTGTACCTAAACACACGCACATGCACATATACATAAATATACATATATTAATACCATATGCATAATATATACATAATATACACATAAATACATATACACCCTTGTACACACACGCACATATATATGGATATATATATATATATATATATATATATATATATATATATATATATATATATATATATATATATATATATATATATATATATATGTATATACATGATAGAAAAATTACGACAAAGTGTAAAAGGTGTAATGGTTATGCAATGTTCGCAAGATATCATCACTCACCACAGTTCCCCAAAACATACATCATCCATGCATGCTTGTCTACCTGGACAGTCAAGGTCGTCTTTACATTCTGCAAATTATGTAATACCATTTAGCTAAGCATGTACATATATTTTTGAATTTTAACAAACGTTATAAAATGTATCAAACGAAGTTGCATCTCGCATCAAAAATTATCATCCGAAAGACACTAGTTATTCCCGATGTTGTGAAATCCGTAAAAGCAAAAGTATTGATGGCTTGAACGGCCTTGTGATGTGTTGTATGAGTTAACATCATGCCTTTCATTTTTATTTACATTAATGTTTATTCACTATATATATATACATATACATATACATATACATATACATATACATATACATATACATATACATATACATATACATATACATATACATATACATATACATATACATATACATATACATATACATATACATATACATATACATATACATATACATATACATATACATATGCATATGCATATGCATATGCATATGCATATGCATATGCATATGCATATGCATATGCATATGCATATGCATATGCATATGCATATGCATATGCATATACATATACATATACATATACATATACATATACATATACATATACATATACATATACATATACATATACATATACATATACATATACATATACATATACATATACATATACATATACATATACATATACATATACATATACATATACATATACATATACATATACATATACATATACATATACATATACATATACATATACATATACATATACATATACATATACATATACATATACATATACATATACATATACATATACATATACATATACATATACATATACATATACATATACATATACATATACATATACATATACATATACATATACATATACATATACATATACATATACATATACATATACATATACATATACATATACATATACATATACATATACATATACATATACATATACATATACATATACATATACATATACAACAAAATGCATACCTTTTTTCATTTCTCAGATTAAAGTCATGAGTACCGACGCTAGCAGGAAATCGCGGCAATTTGAAAATATCTATCCTACTGGCTTTAAAATAATCCACATATGTGTGTTTTAGTTTGCTTTCCCACCCGTGTTGTTGTTGGGCTCTTTCACTATTGTTGGTGTCTGCAGACCTGCCATATGATACGGGTTACCCGTATACGATACGGATTTTCGCGTTTTTGTATGCGTCACAAAAGTATACAGAATAATAGAATAATCGTTTATTGTTAGTGTGTTAGTGACTAAATAAATATATTCCAAAAAGGGAACGAGCTAAACTACCAATTAATTTATTGTAGCGTGGAAAAGATGACGTGCTCCTAAATTTTAGTTCTGAAAACTACGGCTGCTGGCACAACTGATGGGAATAGTGCAATCTGCTAGGCTCGCGCTGCCGATCGCCAATTGCGCCATAAGCGTTACAGTTTAGTATTTGGCGAAACTAAATAAAACCTCTTCCCCTAATTAGCTAAAAGTTATTTCAGTTGCTATTAGTGACGTTATCAGTTCTATATTTCTGCGTTATTTCCTGCCCGCCTCCGTTGAAATTACCTAAACGATCGGACATCAAACCGACTCTAATAACCAATCGTCGTGATGTGCCTTGCACGTTATACAATAGATCGCTAATCCCTTCAATTAGACAAGTTCACAGACAAAAGGAGGCCTGAATACAATCAAGCATTTGGTTGTCTGGACAATGGAAACCCATCTTGCAATGCCGTTGTAGCGCTTACATTTTACCGGCGTTATAAACATTCCGATTGACGTTTCTGCGCATGCGCGATATTTGTAAAATCATCAATGTGCAGCGAAATGACAAAGCATGTATGGTATAAATACTACGGGTTGTTCGTCAGGGTGTATATAACCTCTCAGCAAAATTATTTGTCGCAAATTTACACGAGGCAAACAAGCTTTGAGGCATATTTAGATAGGAAGCGTAACTGACGTCACTGTTGTGCGCCATAATCCGTGACAGTGATTTATAAAAACCGTAATATTTTATTGCATTGAACGACATTTTAAGAAACTCTTCACAGTAATCATCACATGAGAGTTAACGAACAGCTCGTGGCATTTATACCGAAAATGCTTTGTTGTTTCGTTGGACATTGATGATTTTACATTTATTGCGCATGCGCAGAAACGTTAATCGGAACGTTTTTAACGACTGGAAAAATGTAAGCGCGACACCGTCTCTGACTGGTTCCCTATTAGCGCTCAGTACAGGTTGAGACACAAGGCGTTAATCGAAGTGCCATCTGGTAAATATTCAACGCAATGCCAACATAGGTTTGACATAATTCATTTATATTTGACAAGTCTCATCAGCAGAATATACTTCAGATAGAAATATGCATGTTAAGACATATATTAGTAATTTACGTTATTTCTTTTTTTGTTATTTTGGCATGCATCTTCTACGCTAGGATTACAGCTGATCTCTAGATTAGAATAAATAAGAATAGTATTCGGAGAATTATTCTATTCAATTAAACAGTTACTGAGCAGACAAATGATATTTTGAAATGCGTAATGAATATTTTAGAATAGGGTAGAATAGATTGTTCTGAATTATTTGGGCAATGTCATAAAAGTTTATCTTTCAACTTTTCTACATTGTAGATTTTTATGAAATTAATAGTAGATGCTGTTTGTCCTTTAATAACTGAAAGATGCCTCATTAATGATATATGGGTGTTTTCAACAATTTCAACTTTCTTTTTACGGTTAAACAACGTTTGTATTAAATTATATGGGGTGTTTATTTGCTTCATATGTTTTATACATGTGTTGTTATGGTATGCACGACACATATGAATACGAGTTAATTTATGGGCATTGATACAAATACTTACAACGTTTTACGTCATAAATACAGATTGTCATCCCCAAAATGTGGCAGGTCTGCTGTGTGCGCATCCCAATTATATCAGTACTTACTCTTTCTCTTTATTGTCGTTGGTTCAGTCATTTCGGTATCTACGATTTGAATAATACCTAGTTGAGAAAACATGAATGTAATTAAGCCAACGAAAAATGATGATGATAGTATATATATATATATATATATATATATATATATATATATATATATATATATATAATATATATATATATGTATATATATATATATATATATATATATATATATATATATATATATATATATATATATATATATATATATACATGTGTGTGTTTATATGTATGTATATATATATATATATATATATATATATATATATATATATATATATATATATATATATATATTATAGTATTTGCCATATGAATTTATTATACAAAACATAAATTACCACATCATTGCGTATGCATGAAAAATAACACTGTATACATACATATATACGCTGTTTTTATGCTGACAATGTCGATTCCTATTTTATTGTAAGTAGCGTAGTTGATGAATAAATACAAAGAACTTATTTTGTGCAGAAAAATATTAATGAATTATACTATTTTGGAAAATAAATCTGTAGAACTTGTGTTCCCACCCTACTTCTGTCGCCGAATTTTGCTTTATTGATGACCCTTTTACATATTTATGTCATTTCTGAAGAACTTGTCCGTTGACGACATCATTGTATACGTTATTAAACTGTTATCACTTACATCAGTCCGTCATTGCTAATTGAAAAATCGCCGAGACTACAAAAGTCGACCGAAACGTTCGCCACTTACCACAATTGGCTCCCCCGTAACCAGCGGCACACTCGCAACTCGCCCTGAAGTACTCGGAACATTTCGTGCAGTTGCCCTCGTGAAGACAGTCGGTGTCTGTTTTACACTGACACGCTGCAACGAGCGAACTCACACGCTTAAACTGATGCATCATAACGTTATCATGCCGATATTCGCCTTACGTTATCGTTTGCTTGGCTATTTCGTTCGATGTAGGTTGTTTGATTAATTCTAGTTATCCGTAAATATTTCTCAAAATACTCTTATTCACAGAACAAATTGTCATTATCACGGTTTTAGCCAATAAGCTAATATTCATGCATTTATTTGCTACCAACAATTGTTTATATTCTATTAGTCTATCTAGTGTGGTTTTATTAGCAGGTTTACATGTGGTATTTTCTTCACAAGCAACAATAACCAACGGCAATTGTTTGGATGTTTTATAAGTATTTATGATTTGATTTTTTTATATGTTGTTTAAATATTTTGTAGGCACCATTTTTATCAATATTTTATATGGCGAAATTTAAAAGCTCTGGTAAATAGTATATTCAAACCTGCTTTAATGGAACATATCCTATTCACGAAGTAAATATTTCACAGGGAAGTGTTTTTCATAAAGTCGATATTAAAGGAAATACAAGTTATTAAATTAAATTAGGTCATACGTATTATCTGCTAAACTATTTGTGTTAAATTATTTCTAGTTCATGTGCTCATATGTCTGACTAATAATGGAATTACTGTGAGGTGCAGAAACATTTCGAAATATAGCAACATATCAAAAAGGAGTCAGCAACATAGAGGTAGAACAAACCAATACAGTGTACAGGCATAGGCAGACACATATTGTTTCCTGAGTTATCTCTCAGGACGTTATAATGTAAATGTTAGCATCATATTAAGTGTTACTTTTTAAACAAATGCTTTATCTTTAAATACAAACAACGTTTGAAATAAAGGGGTGTTTCGAAATTATAGAGGTCATTCGCTCGTTTTGTGAAGTCATACATTAAAGTTTGGCGCCTGATATTCATACCGTTTTCGAAGAAACTGTTATAATATTCCCATATAGGCAAACCCAATTACAGTTGTATACACAAACAGTGTTCGTACTGTTGACACCACAGCAAAGCTAAGCCAATGACGACTCAGGTGTGGGTTGTCCGTGTTTTGAGTGTCATTTATTTGTGCGATATCGCATTTTTCTCTTCACATATCATTTGGGGTGGTTGGTGTGGTTGAGGTGGTTGGGTTGTGAACCACAACAAGCAGTGGACCACGTTCTCTTCTCAGTAGAATTCTATACAACATGTAATGGTAGATTTACGATACACGTAATGGTGACAAGTGTTTAAATAAGTATGTTCTCACGTGTTTCGCAGTGGGATCCGATGTAGAAAGGTGGGCAGCGGCAGAGGTTCTGGGAGCAGGTTCCGCTGTTTTGGCAGTCGCTCGATGAGATGCATGTTGCCTTCGGGTCTGTATGGTAAAATGTAAAGTGCTTAGAACGGACCTGCGGAATGCATACTGAGCTACATAATAACTTGCCTTTACTTCTTTAACACAATATGGCTACTTTTCTGTAGGCTCTACAATGCCTGTTTTAATTTCCACATACTAGCAGCTGATATTGTGTGTCGCAATTCATCAGTTCCGAAATGTCAAGATAAGAAAACTGTAGACCTATATAAAATTTGAAGCTGAGTTGTGACGCAATACATACACACACACACACACACACACATATATATATATATATATATATATATATATATATATATATATATATATATATATATATATATATATATATATTTACCTTGTTGGTATGGTATAAGGTAGATTACGCTATGTTGGAAGTTGCACTTTTGAGAATGGTTTGATTGAATTGGACTGTTCAAATCGGAATTGTGTTTCCTTATTACACAATTTATTTAACTTTTTATTTATAGCGCTGTCTGATAATTTCTTTTGAAACTATCGATATATGACAAGGATTGTCATAATATATGCATTTGTAAAATCGCCACGGGTTCTCACCTTGATTCACATGATCATGAATTTCCCTTGCAAAATATATTTGTTACCTCTCCCTGTTGACCTCCGAGTTACCACTCACTACATGTTCCTACACCAGACTGCTGTAGGCGCAAGCCTGGTAATTATAAATCATACGATATACATGATCTATATTGGCTGACGTGTGCGTCTTATGTGTTGCCGTGTTAAGTTATTTTGTTATGCTTCTTGACATATTTTTCTTATGTCTGAAAACGCTTCAGAATATTTAGAAGACGTAGACGACTACACAAAATCAGGCGCCACAAATCAGCCATTACGTACGACAATATGTGGAAAACTTTTCATACAGCATATATCCATGCTTTACAAATAGCGCTTGTACGCGCTCTGTTGAGGCCGTGCGGTCGGCCTAATCAATTCAATTTCTTAATTTCTGTTTATAGTTCATTTCAAGTGCTCGCCGCAGTAACACCTGTCCGTTTCGATTGCAGCTGGAACAAATCACACAGCTGTTTTGGTCTCCAAATATGTCTAAGATGCAATACCAGTTCATTTCAAACCGACCTACAAACTGCTGCTACTTACCAATTGTGCATTGAATGGGCTAGGGCCGGAATACTTGAATGAGCTAATTAGCTATCGGCACATCAACACAATTCTACGAACTGACTCGCAGCCTCCATATGGTTCGCACCGGCAGCACAAACTGTCACACACGGTAATCACTGTTTTCGCTGTCTGCTCGGCGGTTCTATGGAACAATTGTTTTCGTTTAAATTGATAAATGTAAAGTCTTTTATTTAACGTGTGTTACAAATTATTAATAATGTTAACGTAAAATGTATTAAAGACTGTATTTTAGGTAAATTTTACGCTTTCGTTTATTAATATGTCATTTTATGTGCACGTACATTATGTGTGCAAAGTGCACGAGAGCAATGTTTTTAATTGTTCGGGCGCTATATAAGTATTAGTTTATTATTATAATAATTGTCAAACATTGATACACCTGGAAAGATGTTGAATTACCGAATTAGCGAAATGACATATTAAATACACAGAAAAGTACGGTTATTTACGTAAATATGAGGTGTGTTCGAATATCAGCACAAAAGCTCAATGTCGAAAGCATTGCTGGAAATAGCAAACCGAGGCTACATACATTTCGCAAATAGACTTACAATTTATCTACGTCATCAACAGAAAATGTACGTACCTAGAAAGCATGCACCGAGCGTAAGATCAACACAGGCGACGATGACAACGAAAGGCACGAAGAGAGACATCTTGCCACTTGCTCTTGTTGATGCAGTCAGGATATTCTCGGTCGTTTGTTGTGAAGACAGTCATCTAACTGAGTCAAACCCCAGTATTTAACGGTTGAGCCATGACTATTATTGCTCGAACTTGCCTACTTAGTTGGGTATTGTTGTGACGCACAATTAGTCATACCGTTAAAATATGTTGTGACATTCGGTGAAACACCCATTATGTGCAGGTGCATTGAGGTGTATTTATCAGGGCGCTATTGCCACAGCAGACATATCCTTTGCAAACCCAAGTATTTAGCGATTGCACCACGACTATTATTGCTCGACCTTTTTGAGGTGCCTACTTAGTTGGGTATTGTGTGACGCACCATCAGTCATGCCGGTAAAACATGTTGTGACATTCGGTGAAACACCCATTATGTGCAGTTGCATTGAGGTGCATTTATTAGGGGGTAATCGCCACAGTATATATATCCTTTGCAAACCCAAGTATGCAACAGTTGCGCCAAGACTATTATTGCTCTATCTTATTGACGTGCCTACTTATTTGGGTATTGTGTGACTCATCATCAATGACACGAAGTGTACTATGTAGAAACATTTATAAAGAAAATATTTCGTCCTAATACGCGTTGTGTTTGTGGAACCAACATTGTTTAACATCGAAACTTTCGTAAAACCTATTTTCAAAAACGTCTTCCGTTTATTCGGCATAGACATTATCCATTTTGACATTTGACTCGGTATTCAAAATGTTTACCGAATATGAGAATGGTGTTTGATAATGTGTCACCTTTGTTAGGAAACTCACACAAGACGTTGATAATTGACAATTGACATCAGTCGTTATATGGAACGAATGTCTCCCCTGCGCCATACTGATTGTTATGCTATTTTGCGATTGTCATTCATCATCCGGTTCCCAATGGCTCAAAAGTATTCCTTCGCATTTATTCGGGCGTAATTGCCACAGTGGAAATATTCTTTGCAAATTTCACAGGGTTTCACCCGACAAAAATATAATGTGGAAGATTGGAACTATTATGGAGATAATTTATTGTTGCCGATTTTGTTGCATATTGCATTAGCTTTAACTTTGAATCCGTAAAAAACAACGTAAGGCATTTTTGTAAGGTGGCTTATCCGAATTCAGTTTTGAGTGGAGTACCGCAGGGATCAGTATTGGGACCTATTTTATTCTTAATATATATCAATGATTGGGATGATGGTATAACAAGAAAGGTGTTGAAGTTTGCGGACGGTACAAAAGTGTTTAGAAAAAGTAAAAGTGATGCAGATAGACAGCAATTACAAGATGATCTGATTAAGTTGACCGAATGGTCGGAGAAGAGAAGTGGCAAATGCTATTTAATCATAGTAAGTGTAATTGCCTCCATTCAGGACATGGGAATGAAGACGCACAATATACAATGGGTGATACTGTTCTAAATACTACCATAAAAGAAAATGACTTATGTTTAATTATTAGTGCTGATAGGACGGTATCAGAGCAGTGTGGAATTGTAACTGCGAAGGGAAACCAAATTATTGGATTAATTACGCGAAATCAAATGTACAAGGAAAAGGAACTTATAATCCCGCTGTACAAAACAATAGTTAGGCCTCATTTAGAATATTGCATACAGGCATGGAGGCCATATCGCAAGACATATATTGATATACTAGAAAGAGTACAAAGGACATCAACCAAAACGATACAAAAACTCTGAAATATTAGTTATGAAATGCATCTAAAAAAATGTGGATTAACAAAACTAGAAACCAGGAGACTGAGAGGAGATCAAATAGAAGTGTTTAACATATTGAAAGGGTAAGAAAATATTGACAGAAATATGATTTTGTCGGTTAAGGAAGAGAGAAGGACTAGTGGACATGGAATTACATTAGCAAAGACGCATTCACAAAGAGCAGTAAATGAATTGAACACATTATCGGTTGATTGTGTAGTAGTTTTAATACGTTTACAAAAAAATCGACATAATTATACCTAAGAAGGGCGGGGTATATTTAAATAGATAGGTTGGACTCCAAAAGGCTTACTTGTAGAGTTGATTCTCTAGGAGGCAATCTTGTTAAATCTTGTTAAATATATTCAACGCAATGACAGTGTACACCTTAGCAAGACATGTTGGCAAAAAACACATGCATTAATGCATTCCTGCTGCTCACAGACGACACCGGCAACCTATTCAACCCAGTTGATAAACTTCTTTGCTTGCGTCCATAGAATTATAAGTTGACCTTGTTTGGTTGTGTTTACGGTTTCCCGCAAGAGTCCTGTCACAAGTGAATCAATGATGAATGTTAGGTGGCGATTCCTACCGGGCCAAGATGTAAGACGAGTCGTCATGATGTAGTTAATTAACCTCTTGGATCCTGAACACCGATTTTTCGGGTTTTGACACCAATGTGTACTATAATCGCTAGATGTCACTCGTTTTTCGGAGAAACTTCGTCAAATTCTACCCTGATATATACAGAAGATTTACCGATAGTTTGACACCAATTTTGTATATATCTATCAAGAAAAACGGTACTTTCTAGCAAAATCAAATCAGCAGTCGATAGTAGATGTTTCACTATTCATGTTAGCGATGTTCATGAGCAAGAATGTCAGTTGTTTAGTTAGCATGTCCGATGATTTTGATGAAAATGTGTAAAGCAGCAGCTATGTTGACAGCCGTGTTTGACATCGGCGACATTTCATTCGATTCTGAGCTGTCAAAAATTGCGCATTAGCCAGAAAATAAAACAGATTTTGATGTATCTTAACGTCCATCTTGTTTCTTGTCTGGATTGTTGACGTAAATAACATTCTGTTTATTTTCAATATGTTTTGTAGTCACGCCACAGTAATCTGATGACACTGTGTCGGCAAATGTATTCTGATTTACATAATATAATTTTGCTTTGTACTTGCATGTGCTATATTCCACATAGCACTTGTGATGACAGTGTCATTTGCTGTATGTAATATTTCAATCCTGATTTTAGAAAAACAGTACTAACTTCTTGAGTGACATTACATAGAACCTAGTTGATGTATATGTGTTTGTTTTTGTGGTTCTCATTGGCGACATTATATTATATCTTGCAATGAGAATTATAATAGTTGAGAAAATAATTGCTTACAATTATGGAGGAATCAACAAAACAAAATTGATTTTCATATATATATTGTCGGCCATCTTGGATTTTTTTAATGTAAATTATATATTAATTAGTTTCAGTTAGTCATACAACAATGATATGTACATCAGTGTATAGATAATTCCTTTCTAGTTCAGATTATATACACTTTTATATAATTGTGATGAACAGTTTTTACGATATGGTTCATTATGTGAACCCATGTTTGGTCATAGTGCTGAGGCCCTCAGAAACTCAGGGCTTAATAGATTAACGCCTACTGCACCCTTCATGAATAAAACATGGCGCGGAGAGAGAAGGACGGGACTTGGAACAAGGCAGTTATTCACGTTTTTATGGTGTTGTTCACATTCAAATTAGCAACGGCCTACTCCAGCCGTCACATCAACATACCTTGTGTCCGTAAACGTGATTGGTACCTGTGTCGTAAGTATGCGTTTTTAAGCGATATGTTGTTACAAACCAATTAAGTTCCAGAATAAAAACCACATCAGACACAAAAAACCCACACGAACCAAATCAAGCGTTATGTAAAATTGTGTTTGCGTGTACACACAATGTGCTATTATAGGTAATTTATATAGGTATATTAAGTATATGTAAAATAGGCATACAGTTGTCTTGTCTGCTGTCATATGGCGTTTATGTTATGTGGCGTTTCAGTAGTGGTAATTATGGTCCCCAATCACTCGATGGAGCAACGTGTTCTATCGCATACGGATGCAACTGCCACAGCATAAACCTCCGATCTAAGGTGTAAGTTTCCAAATCATGCAGGATACCAATGCATAAACAGCTGTCCTACGATGTTGTCCGTAAATCCCCTAAGGACGTAACACTTATAATCTCAAACATAGTGTATGTTTAACTATTATCACATATATATATATATATATATATTTATATATATATATGAATTATATATATATATATATATATATATATATATATATATATATATATATATATATATATATATATATATGAATGAATCGACGCGTGAGAATATTAATAGTCTACCGCAGACTTATGTATTGTGCGTTATCACTCCGAAAACTCGATACAGTAAGTTTGTCTCTTGTGTGGGTTTTCTGTGTTATGACTAAGCAAGTATTTTCCAAAGTTATGCTTAGTTGAAAAAAGAACTTCACAGGATTCGAAAACGAATGCGTTTTCCTTGCTTTGTGGCATTTTTCACAAACATTGTGACACTACCGGGCTCATCACGGTCAAGAGAGCGTCTGTGAGCCTGACGATTATGACTCCGCCGTCTCCACCCGATTAATGCAACACAACACCCAGTGTCACAAACTGAGCTAGAGAACCCAAACATTGTCTTTGCTTTCGAACGAATTGCTTTCTAACAAATGTCACATACTAAAGTGTTTTATAACGTCGCGCGCATGCATGTTATGTCGATGGAAAACCTCTTTAGGCTCAGCCCCACAAATATCACGAATTTACGTTTATGGCTGAATCAGTACATTTTACGCGACGTTGTGACGTGACAGCGAACGCGTCGTTGAAGACTACCATAGTCGTTAAACCCTATTCGACAAGTTTGACACGTGAGGTTTTCTCATCCGTGTTAGAATGTACATATGTACAAAATGTACAAATGTACAAAACTAGAGCATCATTGATCTCAGACGTTGTCTCACAAATGTTACACGTGCATGATTTATTGTTCGTATCAGTACGTGTTTGTGTTGGCCTAAGTCGGTTATCTCCTCTTTCCAACGCTACACCACACTTGTAACAAGTGCATTGTTTCTCGCCTGTATCAATGTGGGTATGAATACATCGACTATCCCCACTTTCCATCCGTGTCCCACAAGTACGACACGTGCAAGGTTTCTCGTCAGTGTGCACATATGTAAGTCAATGTGTAAGTCATTTATCTCCACTTTCCAACACTGCACCGCAAGTGTTACACAATTATCTACACATGTCAATCGTACACTGTTTCTCGTTGATGTGGTTCAGCCCACTGTTGTTTGAGTCATATTGGTGGATGACCGTAATGCCGAGGTGGTCACTCCTAGCAAACACCGCACACACTGTCATGTCCCGTAGTGCAGCCACCACTGTCCTAGGCAATTGGACACAGCTGAGTGTGGCCAGCCGTTGTCTCCAAGACGAAGGACTGTTGACAACTAGTCTGTGTACTGTCAATCGCTGTGATCGCTGAAACTACATCAAATGTGCCTGGAATATGACATTACGTTATTACTATTACATGTGACACTAATGAGTAGAGTAGTTTACTGCAACTTGTATTACTAAATCATTGTCAAGTGCGCTAGGAAATTATTATAAAGTTTCCAGTAGAGGGCTCCACCGTACATCATTGGGCCCATGTCTTCCGTGATAATTAAAATTGGTAATGTTAAACTAAAAATAAGGTATTGATTACATCTTACCAAAGGTTTACTGTTGCGTTACAGAATGAGTTATTTTCTGTCATAAGTAGCAGTTAACATTTTTTTAAATGTTTTTTTTGTTTTAAATTACCAGTGGCACTCTAATTTCAGCGGAATACGGCGTTCATATATTTTTGTTAATCTCTGACTCTATTTGATCTTGAAATGGCATGGCACCTAAACAAGATTTTACGGAGTTCACATACAGTGTATAATATTGTACATGTGATTTGCCTGAACAACTTAAATTAATTTATATCAAAGGCGATCGATAAAAAATAATGTTTAATTTTGGCATGTTTTATAACATTCAATTCAATAACTTTATTGTTCGGTTAAAACTGTACACTAAAATGGATATTTTGATTTGCCATGCATATTTGAATGGCAGTAATACGATTGTTAAAATATACAAAAGCAGTAAAAATGTTGTTTGCAGCACTGAAATGTGGTACAACGCATCACAATGAATAATTATAATTTAATAAATAGGATAAGTATACAAATAATAAATAATACTACACATCATCCAGTATTTCATATATTATCTGTTCTAAGCTGTTTACTTAAACATCCATTCAAAATGTATTCCTTATCATAATATATTATATATGAGTTAATTTCACATGTTACATTTTATTATTTTATATTTATACTATATAATGTCAACTACTATTTATCGATGTTATAAAGAACAACTTTTTATTCTGATCTATTGTATGTGATTGCTCTTATTTATTTAATTGAAAGTAGTAGTATATTTTATCATAATCATTTGGAGCAGGCGAGTGTATTGTTATAGAAAATAGTTGTTTACCTAACGCTATTTGAACATACTGTTTTATGTTTTATATTGACGACTTCCTCTTTCAAATATGTGTCGTTTGTTTGCGAAAACCGAGCGCTATAATTAAACTATATCATTAAAATATGATGTTTTCAAATTTCAGAAATACAAGAGTGACGTCAAGTGCCGCTGTTTTACGAGAGAAATGGTTTACGTTTGGTATTTCTCCCAAAGACCGTTGCATGCTGAGGTTTTCATTCCTGCTACTACGTCGGTATGTCAAACGGTAATGGTCAACCCACTACAACTATATTCGGTCGCTTGATTCCGATATCGAATATGACGTGTTGGTGTCAATGGCGCCTTTTACCCGCCCATCACATCAACAGCATTACACCACAAACACAAACTGTCAACGTCAAGTCCTCCGTGGCCGTTTTTCCAATGAAAGGGCTGCTTTCTTTTGTACTTTCTTCTATCAACAAATACATCAATAATCGTCCATCATTATAATAATGAACATTTCGTTCGTCTTAACGTCGTCTTTCCTCCTACCCACAAGTTTGAATACGCAATCCTCTCATCGTACCATCAGAAGTATAGAAATTTCGTAACTGTTATGGTCTTACCCATGTAGCAACATTGTTTTCTCTGTTGTATGTCGTCGTATCACAACAAATCGACCCCGCTGAACAACGAGTCCCTTCGGCTGACGTGAAGTTGTGCTCGATAAAGCAAGAGAAGTCCGGTTCCCTAGACGACACCAATGACACTCAGTCAGTGACATCTTCTAAATGCTGTCCTTGGTGACGTCGAGGAGACGTAGTCTGTCAACGAGTGAAGCAACAATAGCCTCGGTTGCCCAGACGCCGTGAGGTGGCAGCACCTTTCAGCTCCTCTTTCTTTTCTACTTTCTTCTACCAATAAATACATAAATAACCGTCAATCATTAAATAATGAACATTTCGTTCGTCTGATCGTCGTATGACCTCCTACCCACAACTTTGAACACGTAATGCTCTCATCATACCATCAGAAATATAATAATATCGTCACTATTATGGTCTTGGCCATGTAAGTAGCATTGTTTTCTCTGTTGTACGTCGTCGTATCACAACAAAACGACCCCGCTGAACCACCTTCGGCTGACGTGAGGTTGTGCTCGATAAGCAAGATAAGTCCAGTTCCCTAGACGACTCCAATGACACTCAACCAGTGACACCTTCTCCATGTTACGTGAATGCGGTCCCTTGTGACGTCTATGAGTGAGCTGAAGCAGCAATAGCCTCGGCTACCCATACTCCGTGAGGGGGCAGCACCACTCAGCTTCTCAACTCCGCCTGGGGATTTAATGGGCTGCCGTTGTAACCGCCAGGGCGGTCTTACCCCAGATTAAGGTGGATATGTTGATTGGTTCTCAGGAAGAATTTGAAATATCAAATTAAACAGGATACGTTTTCGTCAGAAAATGCTGTGTTATAAAAACTATTAAAAATTAAACTTATATTAACACAAAGTAAATAGAAATACAAATTCGCAGTCGTTTATAGAAATAATAATTACGGCAGGATTAACCAGTATCCGAGAGGTGGCAACATTGTTTAGTCCAAACTGATAGCATTCAAACGCCGGTGAAGTCACCAGACTTCTTAGTTCAGCTAAACTAAAGCAAACATTGAAAGAGAGCGTGGAACGCTGTGAAACGTTACAGCGCAAGGTTCTACCCCTTAAACGAGTCACTCATCGACAACTTCGTCACCCAACTTAACAATCTAAATACCACCCAGGATGGTGAGGAACAATAAGTAATAAGTATATTGACGGATGCATGTCTGCATTCCTGCATTTACTGGAATAAAATACACAAACTTGTTCTTCAAGTCCACCTAGGTCCCCGTTGTGTGAAGTAAAGTCACTTTTATTATGAAAATAATTAGTAACTTTGTTGTCGTGCAACCACCCACATTGTCAAGTGACAACATTCATGCCACGGCAGAGACAACAAGACGATCGTTTTCATGTAATACATGTCTTGTTGCCTCTGCCGTCGTATGCATATTGTCACATGATAAAGTGGGTGGTTTCACGACAACAAAGGTTTCTGTATATTATACAGAAACCTGAAAGCATGCGCAAACGCCATTCAACTAGGTTGCTATGCAACTCTAGCCCGTCCGCAAGTCGAGTATTCCTAAGTAGTTTGGGTATCTCACCGGATGAAGCTCAAATCAAACATCGCGATGGTAGAGACGAAATTGTTGAGGTCTTTAAAAGACGACAAGTGCCTCTGATCTCTATGCCAGACTTCGGATTCTAAAGCTACAAAGCATACGAAAAGTCGATAACGTCTGCATGATGTACAAAGTCATAAATGCCCTTGTCAAAAAGACACTTCCTAATGAAATTCATCAGACACACCAGAAACCAACCACAAGCTTACCATCCCACACTCCAATACTGACACTTATTTCCGCTCTTAATCAGTCATTGATTTTAAACATAGGTAAATTTACGACGATGGCTCATGAAAGAAGATATCCAGTTGACTATATATATATATATATATATATATATATATATATATATATATATATATATATATATATATATATATATATATATATATATATATATATATATATATATATATATATATATATATATATATATATATATATATATATATATATATATGAAATGCAAATATACGCACAGGCCGAAGCTGCATGGCGGTCTTTTACTTTCTGACGTAACTAACAACACGACCATCAAAGCCGCCAAACCTTTCCTCACACATCTTATGTATTCTTATATATATATATATATATATATATATATATATATATATATATATATATATATATATATATATATATATATATATATATATATATATATATATATATAGTCGTGTTGTTAGTTACGTCAGAAAGTAAAAGACCGCCATGCAGCTTCGGCCTGTGCGTATATTTGCATTACAGAAAGCGGAGGGGTTTGCACTGAACACACGAGGCGGTAGTGGACGCGTGGTGTGACATTAACAGGGGAAATGCCCCCATATAGGCCCAGTAATATTCTTTCAACATTTACTAAGTTATATAAAAATATACTAAAATGATAGCATGTGATACTGTAGACATGCTTAGTGGTATTAGCATTTCCTATATGTGTGTTGCTTTTTGTTTAAAATGCGAGGGGTTGCGCAATTACGCCTACATGGGTGCGCTGGAACCCAGGAAATTACGTAACTGTCAGAATGCGGTTTAATCTGGACATTTCCGCTTACTCGTGTCAGGGCAAATCAGACAGATAACAAACTACCTTAGTGCACTGAGCCGGAATGTAACTGCCCTGTTTCTCGAAGCGTTGGAGGACGCATACTACTTGGGCATGTCAGTGAGCTATTCGAGTTATATTTATTCAACTTCGAAATATAAATAGGACATAGCCCCATTGCCACCTTGATGTAAAAGATAAATGTGAAGCAGTAACCCCTGAACACAACAACCACACAAATAACGACCTTAGTAGATACGTGTATAAATATAGGAAATATACAGGTGTCTTGTTAATGACGTCTGATTTGTGTATGAATTGTGTGATATATGTTATTGACGCATTAGTTATCGAGCCCTAGTTGTTCTGCCCGGTCGGTTCGGCAATGGAATCACTGTTAGTTTGCCTGAAATATAGGAATAGTCTGTAGCGCTTTAAATATGTAGCAAGGATCTTCCCTTGTACAAAAAGTGGGCTGCTGGTAAGATGGGTTTCATCTATTGTTTACGTGAAGACGTTTCCTCATGGCGGCTTTCAGGCTTTGATATTCGTGAACAAATATATCATCTATATAGTGCCGCTGTTCTTATAACACCAAATGGCGAGGTTAAAACGCAAACTAAAGGTGTCAGTTTTCATAAGGTCATCGACCAATCCCTGAACTATTGACGCCTTTCTTCAACAGAGATAATTGCTTGGTGAACCACACCTCTCCAGTCGGTGTCAGCGTAACCTCTACCTTTAACAACAACAGCTTCTGTTTAATAACGGGAAATCCTCATTATCTTGTTTGGTTCCAGAAACGTTCCGCTGATTTAGCGTCTTAAGTGATCGACTGCAAACCATTTAAAATGTGCTGAAGAACAATCTAGACGTGTGTACCATGTGTGACTATCAGTAACGTGTGACTATCAGTAAAACAGCAATGACATGAACACAACGTGAATCACCGCTTCATGTTTATTATTATCAGCATCTATATATCAGAAGCATACTACTCTTGGATATTTTATGTCTGCTTTCAATGCTCATAGCGTTTTACACGGTGAGGCTTGATATAGTATTCACCAGACGAGTTACATTTTCCGGAATAATGGAAACAAACTGCGTATATTTGTGTAGCGTTAACACTTCAAGCAGGATAACTATTTAGATTATGACAACTCAAGCAGCGTAATTATTCAGATGATAACGATTTATGCAAATTAACAGTAAGAATGATTACATCTCAAACGTGATAACAGTTCAAAGGAAAACTTCCAGCAGGATGACATATCAAACACTACACGAGTTCAAGTGATAATAATTCAGGTAAGATAACATTTCAACTAATGATTGTTCAAGCAAGATAACAGCTCATGTCGTAACAGTTCAAGCCAGTTAGGTGTTTTCAAGTGAATACAGTGCATGTAATAACAATTCAAGCATAATAACAGTTCATATTATAGCAGCGCAAACAAGAAACCAGTTATAGTTGTCACTTTTCAAGCCAGCTAATAGTACAAGTGATAAGAAATCAAACGGAATAAGTGTTCATTTAATCCAAGCAAGATAACGGTTCAAATGATAACAGTTCAAGCAAGATAAATGTGGAGTAATAACTGTTTAAAAAGCAACTCTGCAATATAATGTGTCACATACATCGTTGTCGACACCTTTGATATGACGCACTATTATTCTCACGCATGGTGTCGAAGAATTCGTTGTATTTCGTTCACAAGAATGGTGCACTGTGTCGTAGAACACCAGTTCAGGTTTGCGTGACTAAATATAATATATACGTTTTTTTTTCAAAGCCGGTACACCGGATGAAATGTTGATTGTTCTGAAGGTAAAATAAAGGCAATACATGTCTTCGTATTTTCGCTGAATCATGGTGTTCGTCTTCCAGATTATCTGTACAAATCACACAAACGTAAACTACATTTCTTTATATAAAAGAAACGGTCATGATACCGGGGGAAGCCTAACCTTTTTTCCACACACATACAATTGGTTTCTTAATAATCAATTCCAAAATAATCTTACATGTACTCACATTTGTGTCAGTAAATATGTTTTCTCTTAGACAATGGTGAACAATGTCGAATGTTTGATGGACACTGGTCATGAATCCACTGATTGATGCACTGCTTTCTGACTTAATGCTATGAGCTATTCTCAACGTAGTGAAACTTTTATTATCGATGTTGGCATTTCGTCTCAATCACATATATAATCAACCAATGAAAATAATCTAATCAAACGTATCGCCGTCGATTAAAAGTAAACGATATGACATCAAATACCATGCCAGCTTCTTTTTTTGCAAAGGAAGCGTAGCAGTAGGAATATTATAGGACTCAGTATATTATCCTCCACGAACAGCATGCAGAATCGTACAAAATGCCGAAAACTACACGATTGTTGATCCATTCATATAAATAGATAATATTCAGAAAGGAATAATATGCAATTGCTCCAAAGGTGTACACTCTTGTCTCAGGACATTGGTTTGTTTTCAATAGTAGTCAAACACTAAGTACATATGAAGGACACCCGGCGTATTCGTGACTGTTTCGTAATATATATATATATATATATATATATATATATATATATATATATATATATATATATATACATATATATATATATATATATATATATATATATATATAATTACATATCATGTAGTTATATATCATATAATTATATATATCATATAAGTATATATATATATATATATCATATAATTATATATATCATATAATTATATATATATATATATTATCATATAATTATATATATATATATATATATATATATATATATATTATATAAAAATACATGTAAATATACCTACACATGCACATGCACATGCACATGCACATGCACATGCACATGCACATGCACATGCACATGCACATGCACATGCACATGCACATGCACATGCACATGCACATGCACATGCACATGCACATGCACATGCACATGCACATGCACATGCACATGCACATGCACATGCACATGCACATGCACATGCACATGCACATGCACATGCACATGCACATGCACATGCACATGCACATGCACATGCACATGCACATGCACATGCACATGCACATGCACATGCACATGCACATGCACATGCACATGCACATGCACATGCACATGCACATGCACATGCACATGCACATGCACATGCACATGCACATGCACATGCACATGCACATGCACATGCACATGCACATGCACATGCACATGCACATGCACATGCACATGCACATGCACATGCACATGCACATGCACATGCACATGCACATGCACATGCACATGCACATGCACATGCACATGCACATGCACATGCACATGCACATGCACATGCACATGCACATGCACATGCACATGCACATGCACATGCACATGCACATGCACATGCACATGCACATGCACATGCACATGCACATGCACATGCACATGCACATGCACATGCACATGCACATGCACATGCACATGCACATGCACATGCACATGCACATGCACATGCACATGCACATGCACACATATATATATATATATATATATATATATATATATATATATATATATATATATATATACATACCATATATATAATATATACATATATTCATACATACTCTATATATATAAATATATATATATATATATATATATATATATATATATATATATATATATATATATATATATATATATATATATATGATATAATAACTATGACAAAGTGTAAAAGATGAATATGTAAAGTTAACGCAGTGTTCACTCACCACAGATTTGTTATTCCTCCTCATGACACACATAAACATCATAAATGTTCTCCTGGCACACTTTTCCGTCTGGACAGTCATTGTTGGATTCACATTCTGCACATTATATAATGCCATTTAGCTAAGCATTTACATATATTTGTGAATATTACAAAATACAATGTACAAAATGTAAATAATATAATATAATGTATCATTTTAAAAACTATGTTATGTATACATCCTAGAACGAAGTTGCATCCCGCTTAAAACATCCCCATCCGAAAGACACTGGTTACCATTCCCGAAGTTGTGAAATCCGTGAAAACAAAATTGTTGATGGTGTCAACGGCCTTGTGATGTGCTGTATGATTTAACATTTTAACTTAACTATATTTATTAATTTATTTACCTATTTGTTTGTATGTACACACCCGTGAACGGGACAGACGTCCCGGATTTGACGGTGTCTAAATAAAGTGTTTTTATTATTATTATTTATTATCTTGCCTTTCATTTTCTTTACATTGATGTTTACAGAAACGATATATATATATATATATATATATATATATATATATATATATATATATATATATATATATATATATATATATATACACACACAGACACACAAGAAAATGCGTACCTTTTTCTTTAGTCAGAATAAGGTTATGAGAAGCGCCGCCAGGAGGAAATCGCGGCAATTCGAAAAAAAACTATATCCAACTGGCTTTACAATAATCCTTGACACAATATTCATAATCACACTATATATATGTATATATATATATATATATAATCGAGACAATTTGAAAAGATATATCCAACTAGCTTTACAATAATCCATACATGTTTGTTTTAGTTTGCTTTCCCACCCGTGTTGTTGTTGGTCCCTTTCGCTAATGTTGATATCTACATATGATACGGTTACCCTTATCCGATACGGATTTTCGCGTTTTTGTATGCGTCACGAAAGTGTACAGAATAATAGAATAATCATTTATTGTTAGTGACTAAATAAATGTATTCCAAAAAAGTACGAAATTAACCCCCAATACATTTATTGCAGCGTGCAAAAGATGACGCCTGTCCTAAATTTTAGTTCTGAAAACTGCGGCTGCTGGCTCAACTGATGGGAATGGTGCAATCTGCTAGGCTCTCGCTTTCTATCGCCAATTGCGCCATAAGCGATACAGTTTAATATTTGGCGAAAATAAATAAAATGTCTTCAACTAATTGACGAAATTTTATTTTATTTGTTATTAGTGACGTTATTAGCTCTATATGTCTGCGTTATTTCCTGCCCGCCTCCGTTGAAATTACCGATCGGACATGTCGCTAATCACTTCAGTCAGTCAAGTTCACAGACAAAAGGATGAATTAATTCAATCAATAATTATGTTGCCTGGACAATGGAGATCTATTCTTGCAACGCCGTATCTGACAGGTTCCTATTATCGCTCGTTACAGGTTGAAACACATGGCGTTAATAGAGGTGCCATATGTTAGATATTCAACGCAATGCCAACATAGGTTTGACATAATTCACTTATATTTGACAAGTCTCATCAGCAGAACATATTACATATAGAAATATGCATGGCAAAAACATATTTTAGTAATTCATTGGTTTTTTAGTTATTATTGCCTGCATCGTCTACGCTAGGATTACAGCTGATGTCTAGAATAGGCAAAGTTAGAAAAGTCTTGGGATAATTATTCTATTCAATTAAACAGTTACTGAGCAGACAAATCATATTTTGAAATGTGTAATGATTATGTTAAAGCTACGAATGAATCATTGCAAAACATCAAGGGTAGAATAGATTGATCTGAATTATTGTGTCTATGTCATAGAAGTTTCTCTTTCAACTGTTCAACATTGTACATTTTTATGACATTAATAGTAGATGTCTGAATAATTATATCTGGGTGTTTGCAATAATGTCAGCTTTCTTTTTACGGTTAATCAACGTTTTTATTAAATTATATGGAGTGTTTATTTGTTTCATATGTTTTATACAAGTGTTGTTATGGTATGCACGACAAATATGAATACGAGTTATCTTATGGAGATTGTTACAGATACGTACATATTTTTACCCCAAAAATACAGATTTCCATCCCCACAAATGTGGCCGATCTGCTGTCTGCGCATCCCAATTGTATCAGTACTTACCCTTTGCTGGTGTCGTTGTCGTTGGTTCAGTCATTTCGGTAACTCCGATTTGAATAATACCTTGTTCGGAAAACATGAATGTATGTAAGCCAAAGAAAAAATGATAACGATTTAAATCTATATATATATATATATATATATTTATATTTATATGTATATGTATATATATATATATATATATATATATATATATATATATACATATATATATATATATATATATATATATATATATATACATATATATATATATATATATATATATATATATATATGTGTAAGAAAGCCACAGAAAAATGATGACGACTTATATCTAAATATAATCATATGTATATATATATACATATATATATATACATGCATACATATATATATATATATATATATATATATATATATGTTCATATACATACATATATATATGTATATATATATACATATATATATATATATATATATATATATATATGTATATATATATATATATATATATATATATATAATTATATGTATCTATATATAAATATATGTATATAAGACACTTAATATGTGTATAAGACACTTAACACCATGAACTTGTGTGTGATAAACAATGTGTACTGAATATACGGAGATTTAACAAAGAATAAAGTCAATAAGGTGCCGGTATATAAGAACTAATTTATACGTCATGCGCAAAGAATACGACAATAGTCACATTGCGACATTTCTCATCCGATCGCAAACTATTCGGCTGTTTTGATGTTGACAATGTCGACACCAATTTGTATTGCAAGAAGCGCATTTGATGAGTAATTACAAAGAGCATGTTTTGTGTAAGAAAAATATGAATGAATAATACTATTTTGAAAACAATATATGTAGATCTTGTATTCCCACCCTTCTTCTGTCGCCGAGTTTTGCTTCAGTGATGACCCTTGTACATCTTTATGACATTACCGAAGAATGTATCTATTGACGACATCATACTTTATGATATTAAACTGTTATCATTTACACCAATCCGTCATAGCTAATTGAAAAATCGCCCTGACTATAGAATTCGACAGAGACGTTCGCCACTTACCACAATTGGCTCCCTCGTAACCAACGGCACACTCGCAACTTGCCCTGAAGTACTCGGAACATTTCGTGCAGTTGCCATCGTGAAGACAGTCGGTGTCTGTTTTACACTGAAACGCTGCAACGATTGAAGTCACATGCTTAAACTGATGCATCATAACGTTACAATATAGATGTTGGCGGTAAGCTATCGTTTGATTGGATAATTCCTTCGATATTTGCAATTTGAATAATTCTAGTTGTTTGTAGTCATTTCTCAAAATAGTACTAATCACGGCACAAATTATTATAATCATGGGTTTACCCCATAAGCTAATATTCATGCATTTGTTTGTTATCAACACCTATTTTCTTATGTGGATGTCTTTGTCCTATTAATCAACATGTTATGCTTTTGTTACATGATATATATATATATATAAACTGTCATTCATTCGTTCATTCATTCATGTTCTGTTTTCGTCACTAGCAAAAATAACCATACGGACATTGCTTGGTGTGCATTATAAGAAACAAAGCATGCATCTTGTTGAACAATGTTCAACAGTCAGGTCTGCAAAAAACACTCGCTTTAAAAAAACATGGACATTATTACGATGTATCAATATCAACCAGATGCCCTTACTGATGAAATATTAATTTTAATGTTTTACCGTACATATCGGGTATAATTATTGCGAATGATTTCGTATCAACGCAGGTACATAATTTAAAACGATACGAAACAGGTTACTTGAAACATTGTAACCGCTAAATTGTTTGCACAGATTCATGATTAAAACAAATATTTTATAGACACCATTTTTACAAATACTATAAACGACGAAATTGAAAAGCACTGGTAAATATAATAGTAAACCCTGCTTTAAAGGAACACATTGTGTTTCACGAACAAAATGTTACAATAGGCAAGTTTTGTGCATACAGTCGATTTTTTGTAATAATTCCAGTTATTCAATTAAATTAAGTTCATACGCTAATTTATTTGTATAAAGTTATGTCGAGGTAATATAGTCATACATCTGATTAATGAGATATAGCAAAATATGGCAAAATATCTAAAAGGAAACAGCAACAGACAGGTAGCATAAACTAATACAATGAACAGGCATAGGCAGATAAAGATTGTTTCCTGCGATATATTTTTATGTCAGGACGTTATGACGTAAATGTTAATGTCAGAGTAAGTGTTAGGTTGTAACCAGGTGCAATTTATCTTTAAATGTCAACAACGTTTGAAATATGGGATATTTCGAAATTATATAGGTCACTCATTCATTTTATGGAGTCATACATTAAAGTTTGGCGCCTGATATCCATACGTTTTTGAAGAAACCGTTACAATATTCCCACACAGGCAAATCCGATTACAGTTATTTACAGACATTGTCCGTATTGACGACATCAAAGCGAAACAACGCCAACGATGAATCAGGTGCATATTGTCCGTGTTTAGAGTGTCATTTTATTGGGCAATATCGCATTTTTCTCATCATATAACATTCGGAATGGTTGGGGTGTATAGCATAACAACCTTTTGACCACTTTCTCTTCTCAGTAGATTTGTGATATAATGGTAAATTTACGACACAACACGTAGTGGTTATATCTGCTTAAATAAGTATGTTCTCACGTGTTTCGCAGTGGGATCCGATGTAGAAAGGTGGGCAGCGGCAGAGGTTCTGGGAGCAGGTTCCGCCGTTTAGGCAGTCGCTCGATGAGATGCATCTTGCCTTCGGATCTGTATGGTAAAGTGTAAAGCGCTTTGAACGGTCCTGAGGACTGGATATTACGCTATATAAGAACTTGCCTTTACTATATGTGACGGGGCGATGTTGTACACACACAACAACCAATCGGCACCAGTCATTACTAAGTTCTTTATTGTGGTCTTATGTGGTTAAAACAAAACCAAAAAATAAAACCGCAACGCAGCTCTGGAGATGCAGTGACGCTCACATTATTTATATGAGGTCTGACTCCTTCCTGTAGTGGTTCTTCCCTACACTTGTAGCCTTGTCAAACCAACCCAGACGACCGACAGCGCGACCAGCCGCTGTCGGTGCACGCTGTCTGTTGCGTGGCTCAGTCAGCCACCGGTCAGCTTTTAAAGTCTGGCCAAACGGATGACTCGCTGTGACTTGCTAACCACCCCCATCCTTGTAACACTCCCTACTTCCTTACCAGGAATACTGCTATAAACACGATCTACAGGACTTTCCTAGTAGGAAGGCTACAGTACACAGGATCTCGTGGGTGGTGATTCGCTGACCGCAGTAAACAGGATCTAAACAACTGGTCAACCTACCCCTTTTTGGAACCTGAACCACTATTATATGCATATATGTCTACATCCAATCTATTACCATACAATCTTCCCGGCTAAATGTCTGCCGTCTCGGTAGACACTAATGCTATTAATTAAATCTACAATAACTCTACCAGACGTCAACTATTCGTACAATTCTTGACATTCTGGTTTACGCTGGTTTACGAAATGAACGAAAATTGATATAGAACTGTCAAGAATCTTCTTTTGGTCTGGGATTCTTCTTTTTCTTTGTCTTTGTCCCACCGAGCAAAGCGTTAAACGGAGCGACGCGATCTTAGAAAATCCAGGTACCATTCGCCTATAATACCCAGAAGTCTCAAGAAAACTCCTCAGCTCTGTCTCGGAGGTTGCAATTGGTGTCGGCCAACTGTCTATGGCCTCAGTCTTCAGTTGTCTCAACACGTTTTGAGATTCGCTGCATTGCACCATAGAAGACCAGGAACTGATTCTTAGCTGCTCTCTGGGAATTATTCGGAGAATCTCGTCTCGCACTATGTCGAGCATTCCTACTCCCTCGCATCTATCATCACTTGCAACAAGAATCTGGCTAGAAGTAACCGATATGTGGTACGCTGAGCCCATTTGCTGCTGCGAGATGTAGAACTGTGTCTATACAAGTATCTGGATCAGCCAATATCCCCCTGGTTCTAAGAATCGACGATTCTGTCACCATCGATACGTACCTCTGATCCAGAGTCCAACAAACACCCACTTTCTACATCTCCTTGATAGCTGCCTCTGGACAGCCTATTGCCCTGGAGTAAATCTTCTCCGAATCAATGCCATCTGGCAAGCCTAAGACGTCCCCTTCCCATGCTACAGGGCTTGTTTTAACAAGTCTAGCGCTCCTCTTGTGCAATGCGCAACTGAGCCATGTTAGCATTAATGACATTGCAGCTAGAAAGAAATCTATAGTGACAGACTACTACAACATTAATACAGAACAATCATGACATTCAGCATAGTTAATAACATTCATCAACTTAACAAAATGGTAGTTAATAATGTTCGTCAACTACAAATTGTGACGGGGCAATTACATCCAATATATTACCTTACATATATAAGATGGTTACTTTTCTGTATAGACTACAATAACTGTTTTCATGTTCACGTACAACTAGCTGATGTTGTGTGTCGCAGTACATGAATTTCGATAAGTAGAGATAAGAAAACCCTACACGTATATAAATAATGAACCTGACTTGTGACGCAATCGATCCCTACTATTATGGTATGGTATTAATTGATTACGCTATGCGGTAACTTATATTTTTGAGAATAGTTTGATTGAATTTGATTGTTTAAATCGGAATATTGTTTCGTTCTGTCACAGTTTATTTAACGTTTTACTTATAACGCTGTCTGATCATTTCTTTTGACAACTATCGATATATAGCGACATGGTAGTCAGTCTGCTCAGCGCTGTCATCGACAAGGACTGTCATAACATATGCATTTGTAAAACCTTGAATCACATGATCATGAATTTCTCTAGCAAAATATTTGTTATTTCTTTCCGAGTTACCCAACACTACAGTTCCCTGCCCCAGATTGCTATAGGCGTAAGCCTGGTAATAATAAGTCATATGATACCTATGATCTGTAAAGACTGACGTGTACATCTTATGTGTTGTGTTGAGTTAAGTTATGTTTCGATGCTTCTTTACGTATTTTTGTTATGTTTGAACACGTTTCACAATATTTTAGAAGACGTAGACGAGTGCCTCGACAAAAGCACATAAATCAACAGAAAAAGACAACCAGGCGCACAAATCAGCCGTCACAGAAGACCATAAACAACTATTCACACAGCAAATTGAAAGATGGCCTCCTTTTAAAACATGAGAGAAACGTAGGAAAAGAAGCACAACAGAAGCACCATGTTGTTCTCCTCTTTGCATTACTGACGTCAGGAGGGAGGTTGGCTGTGACTACCGTCGTCTTTCTTTTCCTCTTCTCTTTTCTTCACAGAAGCTATGTAGACAAGAAAAACAAACTGAACCTGACTTATCTGCAACTGTCTCACGAAAGCCGCCAAGACCAGCAATGAATACCGTGTCGCCATCTCATCTAGGTAGTCATAGAAACGTTGCAAAAAGAACTAGATTGCAGGGAAGGTCAAATCATACCATCATCATGTCGTCTTAACACTGTTTTATTATATTAAACGGTTGTTTTTGTCTAACCACATTTCTTTAGTTATGAATAACTGCAGCCAACTATTTATATTATATGGCAATGATGTTCTAGATACCGCGTATATGTCAACACCTCATTGTGGTTACAAATTGAAAAATTGTTCCCGGTGTGAATAACATTCACGACCACATGACTGCACGGCGATAATTTGTTTGCCTACAAGTGATAACTCATTGCTTTATTTGAATAATTCGGCACCATCCGACGCATATTCATTCTTTACAAATAGTGCTTGTTCGCGCACTGATGAAACCGTGCGTTCGGCATCGTCAATTCAATTTCTGAATTTATGTTTATCGTTCATTTCAAGTACACGGTGCAGCATAGCCTCGGTTACCCAGGCTCCGTGAGGTGGCAGGACTTTTAAGCCCCCCACCTCTGCCTGGGAAACTAATGTTCTGCATTTGTAACGGCCAGGGCGGCCTTACCCAAGATTAGGGTAAAGACGCTGATTGGCTCTCAGGCCAACTATGAAATACAAATTGTAAAAACGATATAGGTTTACAAGATAATGATGTCCTATGAAAAGTATTCAACATTGAACTTACAATAACACAAAGATAAGCATAATTTCAAATTTGCAGTTGTTTATTAAAATATAAATTCCGGCAGGATTATCCAGCATCCGGGAGGTGGCAGCATTGTTTAGATCACGCAGATAATATTCAACAGCCGGCAGAAACACCAGAGTGTCTTCTCGACGTAGTTACGCAGCCGACCGACAGTCGGGTATGCGAGACTAGGCGCAGTAACATTTGTCCGTTGCGCTTGCGGGTGGAACAAATCATAAAACTATTTTGGACTCAAACAATACCTAAGATGCAATATCAGTTCATTTCAGACTGATCTACAAAGTGCTGTTTACTAAGTATGCATTGAATGGGTAAGGGCCGGACAACTTGAATGAGTTAATTAGCTACCGACACATAAACACAACTCTACAATCTGTCTCGGAGCTTCCCTTTTGTTCCCCTTTGTTCGTACCGGTCTCACACGGTGATCACTGTTTTCGCGGTCTGCTCGACGGTTCTGTGGACAAATCTTTTTTGGTTTAAATTAATAAATGTACTGTACTTTTCCTTTCCTTATTGTTTTAATTTGTGTTCCTAAGTATCTAAAATGTTATCTTAAAATATTTTAGAGACTGTATTTTAGGTGTTTTACGCTTTCATTTTTAGATATGTCATTTGAAGCTCGCGTGCATATGTTTGTAAAGCGCCCGAATTCAATGTTTAATTGATCGGTCGTTATATAAGATATTGTTATTATTATTATTATCGCCAAAAATTGATACACCTGGAAAGATGATGAATTACAGAATTAACGAAATGACATATTAAATATCAGAAAAATACGGTAATTTATGCAAATATGAGATCTGTTCGAATTTCAACACAAATGTTCAATTTCGCAGCCATTGTTAGAAATAAGAAACATAGACTAAATATGTTTCGGAAACGTACAATCAATGTATCTATGTCATCAACAGAACATGTACATACCTAGAAAGCACGCACCGTGCGTAAGATATACGCATGCGACGATGACAACGAAAGGCACGGAGAGAGACATCTTGCCACTTGCTCTTGTTGATGCAGTCAGGTTCTTCTCGGTCGTTTGTTGCGAAGACAGTCATCTAACTTCGTCAACCCCAGGTATTTAACGGTTGCACCGCGACTATTATTCATCAAACTTTTTGACATGCCTTCTTATTTGGGTATTGTGTGACGCACCATCAGTCGTGCCGCTAAAACATGTTTTGACGTTCGGTGAAACACCCATAATGTGCAGGTGCAGTGAGGTGCATTTATTGGGGCGTAATTGCCACAGTAGAAATATATGTTGCAAACCCAAGACTATTATTGCTCAAATTTACTGAAGTGCCTACTTATTTGGGTTTTGTGTGAGTCACAATCAATCTTGCCGTTTAAACATGTTGTCACGTACGGGGGCTGTGAGGGGACTTCTATACGAACAAAGGAAAACACGGAAAACACATTATATGCAGGCGTAGGACCCAATATGCTAAATTTGGTTTGATGTTAGAATATGCGTTTAATGATAAAAGCCCGCCATGTGGTATCCATCAAAGCGACTAAAAAACATTGATGTCTCAACACAATGTCGCGAAATGTATTATGTAGAAACACTTCGGGAGGAAACGTTTTCATGACAAAATGCGTAGTGTGTGTGTGGTATCAACATTGTTTAACATTGAAAGATTCCTAAAACCTATTATCATCAAACAGATTTCCCTGTCCTGAATTAAAGATGGGGGAACAATAGGCTTTATCCATTTTTCATATTTGACTCGGAATTGCCACCCATTCCTTTTTAAATGATAAATAAGTTCGAGGTATACAATTAAATATTAACCGAATATGCGAATCATGTTTGATAATGTGTCATGTTGTTCGGCAAACTCACACAAGAAGTTGATAATTGACAATATATAGCGACATCAGTCGTTATATGGTACGCATGTCTCGCCTGCGCCATACTGATTTCTATGCCATTGTCATTCAAGATCCGGTCCCCAATAACACAAACGTATTCGTTCGCATTTATTCTGGCGTAATTGCCACAGTGGAGATATACTTTGGAAGTTTCGCAGGGTTTCACCCGACAAAATATAATCTGGAAGTTTGTAACTATTATGGAGATAATTTATTATTGCCGATTTGTTTGCATATTGCAGTAGCTTTAACTTTGAATCCGTAAAGAACAACTAGGTGGGGCCCAGTTGTGTATGTTCTCGTTAAATGTCGCTCAAAACATTTCGGAAACGAGTCACCTGCGTGACATTTTGTCAAAGTGACAACGGGCGTACACACGAGTTGTAAATTATGAATCTCCTGGCGAATTCTTGTAAGACATATATATATATATATATATATATATATATATATATATATATATATATATATATATATATATATATATATATACATATATATACATATATATATATATACATATATATATATATATATATATATATATATATATATATATATATATATATATATACACACATATATATACATATATATATATATATATATATATATATATATATATATATATATATATATATATATATATATATATATGTATATATTCAACACTATGACAGTGTATATTTTAGCTAGACATGTTGGCAAATAACACACGCATTAATGCATTCCTCCTGCTCATAGACGACACCGTTTACCTATTCTACCCAGTTGATTAACTACGTTGCGTGCGTCCGTAGAATTATAAGTTGACGTTGTTTGGTTCGTGTTGACGGTTTCGCGCAAGAGTCCCGTCACAAGTGAATCAATGATGAATGTTGGGTGGCGATTCCTACCAGGCCAAGGTGTAAGACGTGTCGTCATGATGTAGTTAGTGAACGCCCACTGCAACCTTCATGAATAAAACATGGCGCGGAGAGAGAAGGACGGGACTTGGAACAAGGCAGTTATTCACGTTTTTATGGTGTTGTTCACATTCAAATTAGCAACGACCTACTCCAGCCGTCATATCACCATACCTTGTGTACGTTAACGTGATTGGTACCGTTGTACAAATGTTACATGTGCATGATTTCTTGTTCGTATCAGTGCATGTTTGTGTTGGTTTAAGTCGGTTTTCTCCATTTTCCAACACTGTATCACAAATATTACGACGTGTGTATGGCTTCTCATCAGTGCACATATATGATAATCGATTTTATCCGTATTCCAACACAACCCCACAATTGTTACACGTGCATGGTTTCTCGTCTGTGTCAGTTTGCGCAAGTATGAATCGATTATCCCCTATTTCCATCCGTGCCCCGCAAATATGACACGTGCAAGGTTTCTGGTCAGTGTGTTCATGTATTAGTCAGTGTGTACGTCATTTTTCTCCACTTTCCAACACTGCCCCGCAAGTGTTACACATTTATCTATACAGGTCAACAGTACGCCGTTTCTCGCTGATGTGGTTCAGCCCACTGTTGTTTGAGTCACATTGGTGGATGACTATTGGTGGTCATTCCTGGCTAACACCGCACATGTCCCGTATTGTGGTCACCACTGTCTTGTGCCGGTATCATAAAGCCTCGTAACATTACGAGGAGTTATGCGGTCTACTGGTTGCAGCTAACAACGACTATTCAGTGTAGCTTACAGCCAGTTTCATGAGACCAATTTAGCATTCTCGTAAACAAATCGACGTTGACTTGACCTAATAAGGTCGCGGTGGGAATCCCTGTATTTGTGGTGTCTGTAGACACCCTTTTTGACTTTAGCTGCTGTCTTTGCCGTTCGTATAGCAAATGACAAGCTATGATGAATGTATAGGATATCCAGTATAATAGTTAACAATAATAAGTTGAGAGTGGGCGTGTTGGGAGCATCAACGAATTTGGGGAGCATCACGTTCATTTTAACTAGCGTAACGTTACACCTACTCGATACTCGCAGCCTAAGTGCAACTATGGATCAGACTCGTGAAAGCAATTAGGTATACTCCGCAGAACATGCAGCGGAAGAAAGGCAAATTGCCAAACCTCGTGTATATAACGAATGCAGGGAAAAGCGTCAAATAAGTGAAAACTGTATACGGCCTATTCGTGAGTGATGGCGCACAAGCGTACACAAATAACAACGGTAAGGGATATAGAAACATCCAGGGAGATAACGACAAGCGTGTAAGACGGAAGCGGTAGCTGAAAATAGGGGTAACTCAACCCCATCAAGCCACAACTTAATGAGGAACGCATTAAAGTGCAGACATATACAAATAGTCGTCGTATGTGTAAACACAAGTGCACACGGAAGACACGAACACACAATGTAGCACCAAACATGTAAAACGGACACACTAGTCGAGGAACAGGGAGGGCGGGCGGGAAATTTCGTTAAAACCAACAGAGGTACCCAAAATACCCTGTTGCATTGTCAACGAATACAGCGGAACTGCTCGTTCGAGGTCACCGGCCAGATGGCTGCGCCTCGGGCTCGGGCTCAGGCTCGGGCTCGGCGACGGCCGACGGTGACCTTAGGAGTCCTACATTCGTATCGTATGCCTGGCTTCATTCAGGGCTGGCCTCAAAATTATATTGCATCCCTCTGGACACAATATCGTTTTTGCGTGCCTGCGCCCTTCCCGTTCGTAGGTGTGCCCTAATATTCCCTAATAAACTACTGCTGGGCCTGGCTCTGTTTACGGTAGATCAATAAGACACAAAATACCTTGTAATGGTAATATGGCAATCTAGATCTTTTATTTACAACTGGATTGCCTGGCGCTAACTTGGCGTGTGCGCCCGGCTGATTGTACCTTGAAAGACATACAGTGTTATGGTAAATGATAAGCATCCAAGTACAACAAAAAGCCTATCGTACAATCAGCTGCTTGCATGTATACTGATACAATATATTGCATAATCGTGTATCGACAGAAACACATGCGTTAAGCGAATGTATACATTGACAGAAACCGTAAAGGGGGGAAAACAACCCCACCCTCCACTGGAACAGTGGAGCCTACCCCCCCAGGCACAGCAAAATAAACAAGACAAACAATTGCATGTCGGAGACGTTACGAACGCAAGACCTACTACCAGATCAGCCGAGTATCCGCAACTAACCCCAACACACATAACAACGCGCTGTCAGACCACGAACTAACAAACGCAGAAGTCCAAGGTCGGCTTGTCAGCAGATACGCTGGCAACGACACAGTCAGTGAACGGCACCGGCCGGAGACAAGGCAGTACGGCGTAGAGGGTGACATGTACCAGCTGCATCCAGGTGGCGTCGCATCGCGTGTATCCGGTCAAGGAGTCGCGGTAACGACATACATAACAGATCCAGCTCGTAGCAGTGTGGCAAACCATCACGGGCGAAGTCAATAATCAGTGGTGTAATCCAGGTGTCACCCGAGTTCCCCAGCCAGGACGTCGGCAGACTGTCGCAGGCCGACCAAGTCGTCCGAACTTCCCGTGAGGCATAGCTGTAACAAGAAAATACCAAAGCAGATTCCGCACATATGATGAAACGCAAGCGACACAATGACATATTCGCTGCTGCAATGTGTCCAAATGGGAGAAAATGCGCTGGTGCGCGCCAGGTCAGTCGGTGTACACAACTGCCATAACAACGGAACAACCTAGGTAATGAGTGACCGGTACCGGTAGGTCGCAACGTCTGCTGACGAATGTCCCCTCGCCCACGGCAGACCTACAACTAAAGAAACCACCACAATGCAGAGGCCAACACGATGGCTGATCCGAACCTAGGGAAGACCACGTACACACAGCCAAAACCGTGAGACGGCGATAAAGGAAAGAAAAACGCGGCTGTAATTATGATAAAGATGATCAAAGCACTCAAACACGGCATATTTACACATGCAGACGTGCACGAAATCATGACAATGCAAGGGAGATTAATGTGACCCCGGTATGCTCCGAAACAGTGCAGTCAAGGTACATATGCATGGAGCAAGTCGCACCAAATCACGCGCACATACAACTAGAATAGCGTCACGCGAGCCAATGATGTCACACCACCCAAGGGTCACGCACACGGGAACACCCATGTAAACGTCAAGACATGAACCCATTAGCACGCAGCCGATATTAACTTGACGCCTGTGGCTCCTCACATATGTGACTTATATGTTTAAAATTGTTGCTTGCGCCATTGTCTTTGCTCTAGCGCCTTTAACGGTCAAGTAGCGCAATTGCATGTTGTATGCATGTTGTAGATAGTAAAATTACCTACACAGTGGTGTCAACACTGTTGTTATAACTTTAAAATATGTTGACCATAACGGGATTGACACTATAACATTTAGAAAACAAAAATGTTGCTTGAATTTCTACCGCTACAAGTTGAGTTTATTGAAAAGAACGTGAAATAAACCACACACTGGCATAACACTTGTTACAACATATTACACAGTTTAGCTGTACGCGCGGCCCACTCCTGGCTGGAGGACATTTAAAAACCAAACACAAAACCTATGGCCGTTAAAGTTCGCAAACGCGGTAACTATATCGGAGAACTGAAGTATCCAAACTAGTCACAATGTACTGTTATATGTCTAGATAGGTGTCGCAGTTAGTGCATGTCTTAGTCACTAGATGCAACCACGTAAACCGAAGCCAAACGTTGTGATGTAATCGCTGGCCGACTATGGCCGACCGGAGGAGAATATTGGTGACCGTCAATGTCTGACTTGAGTGCTAATCGGTGAATATTTTCATAGGCAAACACAACACGAAACATACAAGATTACAACGACAAAGGAACATGTGTTGTGTGCATGTATTTATGTGTTGTGAAACATCGTCATGATAATCAACACTAACAATTGCCACTTAACAATTCAATGAAAATGGTTCACAGGGGAAGACACACAGTGTTGAACTTCATGACTACTCCTCGTCAAAACATAGTCCTTGATAGTATTTCATGCGTACCAAGTGACTGACGAGTTGTAATTGGATGGCTTGCTTGTTAAAGTTGCGTGTTTCGAAATAAATTGAAAGGAAAATAATTGAAAAGTAAATAAGATCAAACACACATAAGATGTGACACCATATCAAGTGACCAAAGATGTTAGATAATGGTCGGTTATAGCCACTGCTAAACCGTAACAAGTGCTCAAACATGATGGAAGAGGCCATGGTCATCGAACATGTTATAACGAAGCATGCGGCAACATAACGTAGAAAAGAGCCGGAAGCGCATAATGCATCATACTTTCTCATGTGAGAGAACCACGTGTAAGCACAGGAAGAAAAAACCCAATACCATGCGCCTAAACCAGGAGGCCACGGAAGGTGAGAAAAGTGTTGGAAAACAAACACCTACCATAACCCGCTGCATACAGCTGAAACACCGGCAATTAACCTCACCGATAAGATATGCAACACCGCTTTCACGACTGGCATGTGACGGCCGATTAACCGGCACCAGGTAACAACGGTGTAATATGCCGGCAAAACTGCACAGGTAACTGGCTTTTGACGGACGGTGAACCGGCGCCAGAGTACAACGGTGTAACATGCCGGCAAAACGGCATAGGTAACTGGCGTGTGACGGCCGATAACCGGCACCAGAGTACAACGGTGTAATATGCCGGCAAAACGGCCTAGGTAACTGGCGTGTGACGGCCGATAACTGGCACCAGAGTACCACGGTGTAATATGCCGGCAAAACGGGATAGGTAACTGGCGTGTGACGGCCGATGGTCACTGTGTTCGGAGGACAGCAGTGAAACAATGCCGGTAAAATCGGTACAACTGAAAAAAAAACGAAACCACCCGGGCTTGTAGCGGCCAAAATTATTAGCGCCGCGCCACGAGAATCCTCAGTGAAGTGAACAAGGAACTGAAAAACAAGAACAGAGAGGGCCCAAATTTGGCGCCCACTAACCGCAGAGAGAACGCGCAAAGAAGATAAATAGCCCTGACATGCCGGAGGCGGTAACCTAAGCTGTGTAACTGGCCGCCTCTTGATGACGTGAAAAATGGGATAACACGAAACTACGCACAAAAACGATGGGTGCGTGTACACCGACAGAACCAGGTAATAACTAATGCATACAGGCGTGCCCACACGTGTACACACGGACATACATAAATGTATACATACACACAGACATGTATACATACGTAATACATGTATATACACGCATACAGACGTACGCGTATACACACACATAAACAGGACCACACACATACACATATGGAAACACATACGTACCTACTTACAAATACACACGCACACAAACACACAGACCTGTGTGTGTGTCGTGCATGCAAACAGGTAAACACACACCACGCCAACACAGCCAGTAATACAAAACAGAATCAAAGTTAAGCAAAACGGGAAAAGCTGCCAAGTGACGCTGTAAGGAAAACAGAAGACCAGTAACACAGCATGCCACTACCACACCCCAAAACCAGGGCGCCCCGTGCGTCGCAGCCTGGGGTAGCTGACGTAACCACCCGCCGGTGTTAATCCAACCAGAACTCTAAGGCAGCGCGCGCGGCGATGGTCCAATGGTGATTAACCTATCGTAAGTAGGGGCGGAGACCCTCAGTCAATTAGCCGTACGTACAAACAACGGCGTACGCCGGCGGCCACCTGACCAGCTGCCAGCTGACCCGGTCATACCGCGCCCAGTGTGTGGACGCGCCCATGATACGATGTTAAAAAAACCTTGCAGACAACATGAAACCTTCAGGGAGACTTGATTAAAGGCAAGCGTCACTTCAGTTACTTCTCACCGGCACGAGGGTAACAAGCAAACAACACATCTTGTACCGACGCACCTCACGCCAAGGTGAGCCGCATAAACGCAGAGAGTGAGCGCAACAAACACCAATGAGGCGTCAAATATGTGCACAAGAAGATAACGTGTGTGACATACCACTACACGTAGAATATGTCGCACGAAGAAAGAAAACTCACGCGCCGTCGAGAAGGTCCGTAGAACTGTGTCCAATTAGCACCACGTATCTCAGATCCAGCCAAAACGTTAAGCTGATATCGCAGAAGCCAAAAAGCCGTGGTGGCTAGTCAAGGTAGACAGCGGGACTCTGCACTCGACACCGTTTAATAGATCGGATTGGTTGGCGCTCACCCGTTGTGAGTGTGCGGCTGATAATCATCTTAATTAATCTAAGTACGCAAGGAAAAACAGATGTATAAAATACATGACATTCTGTAGTATAAGTATTAGGACATATAACAATAGGTATCTGAAAAGGTACAATGCAGTAAAGTTACCCACTCTGCCACTTAATCCAGATGGTTGTGTTGAAAATAATGAATACTTCTGTAATCTGATACTGTGATTATTACTTGTAACATTGTTCAACACTGCCAGTCAAAGTAACAGCAGAGATAATCGTCTTGGCAGTCTCATCAGAAAGTAATCGGACAAAACTAGCACCTGGGACGTCTCCTTCACATAGAGTAACCGAAGGATTAGCGTAGCTGCAGGCCATGTTGCCTTTACGCCGTACGTAGTTGTGCCGACTAACTACCCGGATGTGACATCTATGAATAGTCAAGAAGGCGCGTGTCGTCAATCGCGACAAGCGCTGTTAACTGCACGTATCTCCGACTTTAGCACCCGCCAAGAGTAATTAAGCCGTATCTCTAAGGCAGGCCCCCGCAGCGAAGTTCCAAGCAGTAATCAACCCGTCGTCAAATAGGGGCGGACCCGCTAACCCGCCGGCGGCTGGGCAGCGTCAACATGTCAAGCGGTCCCCCGGCCGGGAGGGGAAACGTACACAGCCCGACATTCAAAAGCTGTTATCGTACCCAGGGCAAGAGGGAGAATAATTGGGTACACATATCGTACCTACAAGGGACGTGAGGATATGTTAGCGTCCCCTAAATGACACCTCACCGGCACTTAGACTACTGGCAATCAACATATCTTGTACCGACGCAACCGTAGCTAAAGTGACTCGCATAAGGAAAGAGAACAATGGTAACAAACACCGACCGGGGTGTCGAATCACGCGAGTATGATTATACGACGAGGAAGGCATACTACAACAGCATGATTATGTCGCAAAAAGAAATAAACTTACGTGACGTGGAAGGAGTTCCGCAGAGCAACGGTCCAAATAACTGCACGTAACTCAGCTCAACCAGGAAATGTATGTGTTGATCGCAGAGATACAACACCACGCTGTATAGTCAATGAAGACAGCGGGATGAGAAATTTCGTTAAAACCAACAGAGGTACCCAAAATACCCTGTTGCATTGTCAACGAATACAGCGGAACTGCTCGTTCGAGGTCACCGGCCAGATGGCTGCGCCTCGGGCTCGGGCTCGGGCTCGGCGACGGCCGACGGTGACCTTAGGAGTCCTACATTCGTATCGTATGCCTGGCTTCATTCATGGCTGGCCTCAAAATTATATTGCATCCCTCTGGACACAATATCGTTTTTAGGCTTTCGACGAGTTATCGCCCGCTACGACGTCGGTAACGAGCTCTGTGAAACTGGCCCAAAGTCAGTTGTACACTGATGTGTGTGGTCAGTAATATATTGTGGATGTACTTTATAATAGTTTCCTAGGAAATCATTATACAGTTTCCAGTAGACGGCGCCACTGTACATCAGTGGGCCCATGTCTTCCGTGATAAATAAAAATAGTAGTGTCGAACTAAAAATAAGGTGTTGATTACATCTTGCCAACGGTTGAGGTTTCAAATTGGAATGCCAGTAATCAGATTTTTAAAAGACATAACAAGAGTAAATATTTTTCAGCACTGAAATTATGCAAAACGCTTCACAATGAATAATAATAATTTAATTAATAAGATAAGTAAATAAATAATAAATAATACCACACATCATACAGTGTTTCATATATGATCTGTACAAAGCTGTTTTCTTAACAAACATTTAAAAATGTATACTTTATCATAATTTATTATAGATTATTTTATTCCACATTTTACATAATGTTGTGATTTTACATTCATACCTAGATCATGTCAACCATTACCTATCGTTGTTATAACAACTTTTATTCGGACCTATTGTATGTGATTGCTCTTGTTTATTAATTCAATTTCATGTAGTAGTATATTTTATCGTAATCGTATGGAGCATGCGAATCCTTTGTTATAGAAAATTGTTGTTGAACTAATGCTATGTTAAAATAATGTGTTCTATTGACAACTTCTTCTTACAAATATGTTTCGTTTGTTACCGAAACACGAGCGTTATAATTAGAATGTGCAGTTATAATATGCGGTTTTCAGATTTCACAGTTACGTGATGTCACGTGACGCGTGCATTTAGAAAAAAACAATTTTTCGACATAAATCGTTTAAGTTTGGTATTACTTCCAAAGACCATTGCATGCTCAGGTTGTTATTCATGCTATTAAGTCGGTATGGCTAACGTAATGCTCAACGTACTACAACTATATTCGGTCGCTTGATTCCGATAACGAATATGACGTGCTGGTGTCAATGTCGCTTTTTTTACATGCCCATCACGTCAACAGCATTATACCAGAACAAAACCAACTGAGAACGTCAAGTCTTCCGTGGCCGTTGTTCCAACGAAAGGGCTGCTGGACACTTTCTTCTACCAATAAATAAATAAATAGTCGTCCATCATTATAGTAATGGACATTTCGTTCGTCTAAACGTCGTTTGGTCTCCTACTCACAATTTTGAACACGTAATACTCTCATCATAACATCAGAAGTATAGTAATTTCGTCACTCTTATGGTCTGAGCCATGTAGTGACATTTTTTTCTCTGTTGTACGTCGTCGTATCACAACAAAACAACCCCGCTGAATCACCAATCACTTCGGCTGACGTGAGGTTGTGCTCGATAAAGCAAGATAAGTCCGGTTCCCTACACGACACCAATGACACTCAACCAGCGACATCTTCTCCGTGTTACGTGAATGCGGTCCCTGGTGACGCCTGTAGGTGAGCTGAAGCTACAATAGCCTCGATTACCCTTACTACGTGAGGTGGCAGCACATTTCAGCTCCTCAACTCCGACTGAGGAATTAATGGGTTGTGGTTGTAACCGTCAGCCGAAGGGACTGGTGGGTCAGCGGGGTCGTATTGGTGTGATACGACCACATACAACAGAGAAAACAATGATACTAAATGACTACGACCAAAAGAGTGACGAAATTATTACACTTCTGATGGCATGATAAGAGCATTACGTGTTCAAAGTTGTCGGTATGTGGTAAGACGACGTTTAGACGAACACAAATTTCATTATTATTATGATGGAAGTCTACTTGTTTATGTATTGATTGGTAGAAGAAAACTAAAACTTACCACAACGTCATCCAAGTGTGCAGCAGACCTCGTATTGGAACAACGGCCGCAGAGGACGTGACGTCGGCAGTTGTTTTTCTGGTGCAATTCTGTTGACGTGATGGGCAAGTAAAAGGCGACATTGACACCAGCACGTTCGTTATCGGAATCAAACGACCAAATATCGTAGTAGTACGTAGAGCATTTCGTTAGACATAGCGACATAGTGGCAGGAAGGAAACCTAACTACACGACGGTCTTAAGTACGTTTTGGAGAGAGAATAAGGTCACGTGGAAGACATACCAAACTTAAACCATTTCTGTCGTAAAACAGTTTGGTCTAAATGCACGTCACGTGACGTCACTCTGAAACCTGAAAAACGCATTATTATAATTATATACAATAATTATAACGCTCGAAACATTTGAAAAAGGAAGTCATCAATAGAAAACCGTATGTTCTGGCTATGACAGGTGACCTGGCATGGCTATGACAGGTGACCTGGTATGGCTATGACAGGTGACCTGTCAGGTTAGGACAGGTGACCTGGCAATGCTATGGCATTATGACTGGCGTGGCTATGATAGTATACCTGGCATGTCGATGACAGGAAACATGGCTTGGCTATGACAGGAAACCTGGCGTGGCTATGACAGATGACCTGGTATGGCTATGACAGGTGACCTGGCATGGTTGTGAAAGGTGACCCTGAAATCGGTAAGACAGGTGACCTAATATGGTCACAAATATCCGACACTGTTTATAGCGGGTACTCACTTTTATAGCTGGATAAACTGTAACAATGTAGTGAAGGCATCAGACATGTCGCATTCATTTGATATTCGATGAAAGGCGACTGATAAAATTGAACCGTATACGTATTCGTTTGATGAGGAGGTGATCACCGCAGACATAACGGTGAAACAAATCAAATTTGACAAGCGTATTGCATGCATTAACATACCTTAGAAAACGAACACACAGCTGCTTTACAACAGTAGCGCCAATCGGGGAAACACTACTTGATGATGATCGCTATTAATTATATTTGCAAGTTGATTACGGGTCTACACTACACACACATACACACAGTATTACACACACACACACACACACACACACACACACACACACACACACACACACACACACACACACACACACACACACACACACACACACACACACACACACACACACACACACACACACACACACACACACACATACACACACATACACACACATACACACACGCATATATATATATATATATATATATATATATATATATATATATATATATATATATATATATATATATATATATATATATATACACATACATATATATATAAACAGCAGTGGGCATAACATTGTTCCTTGTGGTACACCAATGTGCACAGTAATTATGCTTGAAGTTGTACTACCAAAGACACCATTCTGCCTACAATCGCACGGTACGACTCCTCCGAACGGAATAGAACCACGGCAAGTTCAAACCGGGGTTGTGAAAGTTAGATAGGTACCGTACGCTCTACCATCTCAAATGCAACGCTCAGCTCTACGAGCAAGACGTCAGCGCGTTATCTACCGTCCAGCGCTGTCGGGATAGTTAACCACACACAGCAGTGCTGCTCAGTGGAGTGATTACGTTTGTTTGCAAATTGATATGTATCTGTCAGAGATTCATTGATAAAATGTTGAATCTGATGGCAACCACATTTTCTATCATTTTCCAGAGGTGACGTAGATTGCTGATTGGACGGTAGTTGTATTTCTTATCTTAACAAAGCGATGTTTTCTTCAAATTACTCCTGACCGAATATCACTCTTGCGTGCCGTAATTAACGAGACCATGCAGAACTGTTCCCCACCTCGTTGTCTGTAAGTGTATTGAAAGTAGTCAATATTGTAATACGACACCGATTTGAAAATAACAACTTATCTGTATAATAGTTTCCATCTTCTATAGCAGTTTTTGATGGGAGGAAATGTATAACTTGGAACGGAGGGTAATGCTGTGGCGGTTGCACCCGTATGCGATATAACACGTTGCTCCAACGAGCCATGGGAATATATCGCTAATGAAATTGGCAACTTAACATAAACACCGTGTGACGGCAGACGAGACAAGTGAATGCCTATTTCACATAGATTTTTATGTATGTGAATCGCACCCAAATGTGATCTATAATGGCTCATATGTGTATACGCAAACACGATTTTGCATAGCTTTATTTAGTTTGAGTGGAGTTTATGTGTCTTGGTTGCATGTGGTTTTTTATGCTGGTTCTTTGTTTGTTTGTATCTACATATCACTACATATCTCTCACAAACCCATACTGAAGACACCAGTACCAATAACTGTTACGTACACCAGGTCTATTTATGTGACCGCTAGAGTAGATTATGTTGCTAATTTGAATGAAAACAACACAATAAAAACATGAATAACTGCCTGTACACGATATGGACGTGTCCTACCTCTGCACATAAAGGGTGTTTCACCGAACGTCATGGCATGTTTTAACGGCTTGACTGTTTCTGCGTCACACAATACACAAATAAATGGGCAGGTCAATAAGGTCGAGCAATAATAGTCGTGGCGCAACCGTTAAATACTTGGGTTGACGCAGTTAGATGATTGTATTCACAACAAACGACCGAGAAGAACCTGACTGCATCAACAAGAGCAAGTGGCAAGATGTCTCTCTTCGTGCCTTTCGTTGTCATCGTCGCCTGTGTAGATCTTACGCTCGGTGCATGCTTTCTAGGTACGTACATTTTCTGTTTGTAACATAGACACGTTTTTACTATTGCGAAACGTATTTAGTCTAGGTCTGTTATTTCAAACAATGCTTACGAGATTGGGCATTTGTGTTGAAATTCGAACACACCTCATATTTGGATAAATAACCGTATTATTCTGTGTATTTAATATGTCGTTTCGTTAACTCGGTAATTCAAAATATTTTCATGTATATTAATGCTTGACAATAATAAAAAAAAGCCTATGTATAGCGCCTGATCAATTATAAATTGTTCTCGGGCGCTTTACAAACACATACACTAGCACATAAAATGACATATCAAAACATGAAAGCGTAAAACGCCTAAAATACAGTTTCTAAGACATTTTAGGACAACATTTTTGATAATTAGGAACTCTTAATAAAAGTAAACATACTGTATCTTTATTAATTTAAAGGAAAACAATATTATTCTAAAGAACCGGCGAGCAGACCGTGAACAGACTTATTTAAAAGTAGTCCGGCCTTAGCGCATTCAATGCACAGCAAATAAATAGCAGCATTTTGTAGGTCGGTCTGAAATGAACTGGTATTGCAACGTACACATATCGTTATACCAAAATAGCTTTGTGATTTGTTCAAGCTGCAAGCGCAACGGACAGGTATTACTGCGCCGTGCACTTGAGATGAACGATAAACTAAAATTCAGAAATGTAATTGACTATGCTCAATAAAGGTTCATGTACAGCATAATCGACCTAACACCATTACAACAAAAGTAGAGATCGATTACGTCACAAGTGATGTTCCTGATTTATATTCGTCTAAGGTTTCTGATATCGACTTATCGAAACGTGTGTACTGCGACACACAACATCAGTTGGTTGTAGGTGAAAATGAAAACAGTCATTGTAGAACATAGGTAAAAAAGTAGCCATCTTGTGTTAAAAGGAAAGTTCTTATACATAGCGCAATATCCAGTCCTCAGGAACGTTCAAAGCGCTTTACACTTTACCATACAGATCCGAAGGCAACATGCATCTCATCGAGCGACTGCCTAAACGGCGGAACCTGCTCCCAGACCTTCTGCCGCTGCCCACCTTTCTACATCGGAACCTACTGCGAAACACGTGAGAGCAGACTTATTTAAGCAGCTACCATCATTACGTGTTGTATTGTAAATCTACCATTTACACCCGAAACACCACAAATGATATGTGATGAAAAAAATCCCATATTGCTCAATAAAAGGACACTCCAAACACGGACAACACGCTCCTGATGCATCATTGGCGTTGCTTCGTTTTGATGTCGACACTACGAACAATGTTTGTATATACAACTGTAATCGGGTTTGTATATGTGGGAACATTTTAACGATTTCTACGAAAACAATATGAACATCAGGCGCCAAACATTAACGGGCACCACAAATTGAACGTATGACCTCTGAAATTTCGAAACACCCGTCTTTCAAACGTTGTGGGTATTTAAAGTTTGCAACGTGATTAACTGGAATTTCCTTTGACGTCGAATCTATAAACAAACCTTGCCTATATAACATTTTGTTAGTGAAAACAATACGTTCCATTAAAGACGGTTTTACTATTATATTTACCCGTGCTTTTAAATTTCGTCGTTTTCAGTATTTGTAAAAATGGTGTCTACAAAATATGTTTAAAAAAACAATAATTGCATAGAGCTGTGCAAACAAATTACCGGTTATATTGCTTAGAGTAACCTATTTCTGATCGTTTTAAATAATGTAACTGCGTTGATGCGAAATCAGAGTAGTGCAATAATTATAGCCGATATGTACTGTAAAACGCTAAAATTAATATTTCAAAATTAGGTATATCTGGATGATCTTGATACGTCGAAATAACATCAATGTTTTTAAGCGAGTGTATTTTGCAGACCTGACTATTAAATATATATCAACAAAATGCATGTTTTGTATTATAATGCACACCAAGGAAGTGCCGAATGATTAGTTTTGCTAGTGAAGAAAACAGCACACATAAATCAGCTAACAAAACCATAACATGTCGATTAATTAATAGGACTAAGACAAGCACATACAAAAACAGGTGTTGATAGCAAACAAAGCATGCATATTATCTTATTGGTTAAACCTGTGATTATGATAATTTGTTCTGTGATTAATACTATTTTGTAAAATGTCTACACATAACGGGAATTAATCAGATTGCAAATATCGAACGAATTAGCCAAGCAAACGATAATATAAAGTCAATATCAATATTATAACGTTATGATGCATCAGTTTAAGCCTGTGAGTTCACCCGTTGCAGCGTTTCAGTGTGAAACAGACACTGACTGTCTTCACGATGGCAACTGCACGAAATGTTCCGAGTACTTCAGAGCGAGTTGCGAGTGTGCCGCTGGTTACGAGGGAGCTAATTGTGGTAAGTGGCGAACGTCTCTGTCGACTTACGTAGTCACTGCGATTTTTAAATGCGCAATGACGCATACATGTACATGATAACAGTATAATCACAGACAAAAATGATGTCGTAATATCATAAACATTTTCAATGGCCTTCCTTAAAGCAAAATTCAGCAACAGACGTAGGTTGGGAACACAAGTTTTACAAATGTCTTTTTCAAAATAGTGTTATTCATTAATATTTTTCTTGCAGAAAATATGATATTTGTGTTTATTCATCAGATACACTTCTTGCAATAAAATTGGTATCGACATTAACAACATAAAAATTGCCAAGTGTTTTGGGGTCGGCAGAGAAATGGCATAACGATACTATTGTCTTTTTCTTAGTGCATGACGTATAAATTCGTATTGATATACCGGCACATCATTTACTTAATTCTTTGTTAAATCTCCGAATATTCATAACTGTTACCTCCACGTAAACATTGTTTATCAAAAAAACGTTCATGTTGTTAAGTGTGTTATATGTTATATATCAAAATATAATTAGTAAACTACATCATATATCATCATATATCCTTTGGAATGATTTGAATGATTGGGTAATAATTCCGTATGGCAAATACTTTTTTCAAACACCTTAACATGACTGCGCTATAAGTATGTAATGTATGTATTCATTTTTCTTTGGCTTACTTAAACTGATGTTTTCTCAACAAGGTATTATTCAAATTGAAGTTATCGAAATGACTGAATCAAAGACAACAGCACAACAGGGTAAGTACTGATACAACTGGGACGCGCAGACAGCAGATCGGCCACATATTTGGGATGGCAATCTGTATTTTGACGTAACATTATGTAAGAATATATATCCATCTCTACAAATATGTACCCATCTCTACAATTTTCGCGCATACCATAACAACATATGTATACAACATATAAAACAAATAAACACCCAATGTATTTTAATACAAACGTTCTTTAACCGTAAAAAGCTGATTCTTTTGCATACACCCATATATAATTAATGAGACATCGTTCAGTTATTAGAGGCCAAACAACACCTACTATAAATTAACAATGTACAACATTTGAAAGATAAACGTCTATGCCACATCATTCAGAACATGCTTTTCTTCTTTTGATGCTTTGCAATGATTCATACATTACATTAACAAAATCATTACACATTTCAATATATGATTTATCAGCTCAGTAACTGATTCATTGAATAGAATAATTCTCGCAATACTTTTCTTATTTTGCCATTTCTAGATATCAACTGTAATCCTAGCCTGGGTGATGCAGGCTAAAATGACTGTAAACATGTCGACATGCACCTTTGTATCTGTAGTATGTTCTGCTGATGCTACTTGTGAAATATAAATGAATGAGATCACACCTACGCATTGCGTTGAATATTTACCAGACGGCACCTCGAATAACGCCAATGACGATCTACAGCGCTAGCCTAGCAGACTGCACTATTCCCATCAGTTGGGCCATTTGGGTATATATTTTCAAATTGCCGCGATTTATTGTTAGTATCGCTACTCATAATTTTAATCTGAGAAATGACTAGTGTATGCATTTTGTTGAAACAAACTCCAATATATGTACTCTACAATATTATATATATATATATATATATATATATATATATATATATATATATATATATATATATATATAGGTATATATATATATATATATATCTTATGTATCGTGTATCGTGTATCGTGTATCGTGTATCGTGTATCGTGTATCGTGTATCGTGTATCGTGTATCGTTACGTTACGTTACGTTACGTTACGTTACGTTACGTTACGTTACGTTACGTTACGTTACGTTACGTTACGTTACGTTACGTTACGTTACGTTACGTTACGTTACGTTACATTTCATTACATTACATTACATTACATTACATTACATTACATTACATTACATTACATTACATTACATTACATTACATTACATTACATTACATTACATTATATTATATTATATTATATATATGTGCACTGTACAATATATAATATATATATATATATATATATATATATATATATATATATATATATATATATATATATATATATATATATATATGTGACCCCGGCTTACCAAACCAGTGATAAGTAGGAAAATTTGGATTTGCAATTTTTTACATTTTTGGAAAAGGGATTCATCCTACTTTACAGTGGTAGAAACGTTAAATTGCTATTCCAAATATTGGTGAAGTTATGCCACTTTGTATACGGTAGGGGTAAATACGTAAAAATGGAGAAAACGGCTGTTAAAGATTTGCATACTCCCTCTGTGTGGCAAATATGGATATAATGTATCTAGGACAGCGATGTTTGGCACACATCATGTATATTATGTTGTAATGACATTGTGTAAGTGAATATATGATGTCTTGAAAATTAGCAAAGTTATGATAGTAATAACACATTGTTCACAGTATGACGTAACATTAGTGGAGTCGCTTAAGTCCAAATTTTAATGGAATCGTGATACGCTGGTCTAAAACACAAAATCTGGCCCAGTAGTACTTTAAGACCATATAAAACATTTAGAGGGGGCTGCCCGATTTTAATGGCCAAGTTCAAGGTCAGTTCAAGGTCAAATATCAGTAATTATATAATCATCTTATCTCGAGATTTTAATGATATTTTAAAATGTTTTCAAAAGCTAAGTTATATACGGACCAACATATTTCCAGGAGATGATTATCTAATTTGCATAAATTAAAAATGGCCGATAAATGAGCAAATATATAAATATCGTTATTCTTTATCACAGCCATTTTCACAAAGTATCCAAAACACATATTTTGCACACATGTATCTTATGGCCATATACAGCTTCCGAGATGGGGCTGCCCGGATTTAAATGAAAAAGTCAAGGTCAAACGAAGGTCAAAAACAAAATATAACGTCTCTTGTAACCTTCCGAAATACAAACATTGTCAGTGTTAGTAGATGATAACAATGGAATTATGAAATATTTTATCTTTTGACCTTCATCTGACCTTGACCTTGAATCTTTATATCCGGGCAGTTCCATCTCAAGTTATATTTGTTTTGGTACCTTTGTGAAAATGGCTTTGATAAAGAATAACGATATTTACATATTTGCTCATTTGTTGGCCATTTTGAATTTATGCAAATTAGATAATCATCCCATTGAAAGAAGTTGGTCTGTAAATAAATAGGCTCTTGAAGACATTTAAAATCTCATTAAAATTTCGAGATATTAGATAATATGATGATATAATTAATGATCTTTGACCTTGACATGACCTTGGCCTTTAAAATCGGGCAGCCCCCTTTAAAAAATGTTATATGGTCCTAAGGTACAACTATGCCAAATTTGGTACTTTGGCTCAGCTTGTAACGATCATACCTCTAAGCGAATGCAATCAATCGAGAAAACGACTGTTTAAACACTTCCACAGTTTATTGACGCCGAAAACATACTGATCAATGATCATGCAACATACACACTTGGAATACATCATGGTTGTAATGGAATAGATGCACAGTAGAAATAAAAAGCTGCTACTGCAAAACTAAAATATCAAAGATATGCAAAACTACACATTAAGAACAGCTGTTTCGGTTGTGAATTTGTTATGTTCACATAATACTTACTGTATGACATTTCTATTTGGCATAGATTATCTATGTTATAATAAAACTACACCATAGTAGAACAAACATGATGCAAGCAAATTAACATGTAACACATTCGATGCAGGTGAAAAAGGCTGTTAATTTGCCTTAGTCACCTTTTCACCTTGTCCCATCGAGCCGAGACTTACTGCTGGTGATTATTAGTGTTTCAGTCAGACAAACAGTCATAACAAGTATATCCATACCTATTGCATGATTGAACATTCACATTTGTCTCAAATACTGTACATGTTATGGTATAGCACACTAGAGGTACAATATAGCTGCTGCTGCTGCAATTGGTAAAATAATGTCAGTGTTCATGGAATAAAAAGTGAAAATAGCTGTACAATCTGTACACTAGCATTTTGAAAACACTATTAGACAAGACAAAATCTTATTTACACAACATTACAAAAATAAGAAACGTATGTGGCAGCAATGTGAACATTCTACCAGACTCGCTTTGGAGGAGTTGGCCCACCAGCACTCTTTCTTCCCTTCCCCTTATCTGGTACAATTGTAGAAGATGTGGCTTGCATGGTTATTTGCAGTGTTTCAGGGTTGGGGATACCTGGAAGAGGGCACAACATGTCCTTCGGTTCTCTTTGTATCGTCAAACCTATATGCCCTTAGATTGTTGTGTCTCTCAGCATTCCGTTTCTCCTTGGCTGCAGACCATTCTCATGATACCACTTCACCAGTGCTGTCAGTCGGTCACTGCTGATGCTGTAAGCATGCAATAATGACTGTTACTGTAGATGTCAACATAGTACACTAGTCATGTCACACAAATAACATTATACTAACTTGAATACTGACAGCTGCATATCAGTCTGTGAAATATGCTAAACATGAGTTACACAACTTTGATAATAATCATATTAGTATCAGCATTTTGATGGCTATGCTGAATTTAGTAAATCTTCTCTTCCAGGTAAAAGTACAATTACATTGGCCCACATGGTGAATAGTCACAAATGGTAAATCATAAAAACTTTCATTATCATTCAGCTATAATACAATAATTTGTATTCTACTAAGTTTACATAGTGAGGCAGTTATTAGTGCATCAAACATATAATATAAACATGACAATAATAACTTACGCATGCAGGAACTTGAATGTGTTGACACACACGTGGCGACTCTCAATTGTGTATGTTGCCCTCGGGAGCTCTCGAACCTTCCGCGATCCTTCGATACGATGACTTGAGCATATCTTCTCAGAGAGGTTGATGCCGCACGACAACTTCCCAAGAAGAACCAGCATCTGATCACCTGATAATGCATAAAACTTTGAAGTGAATCCTGACATCATATATATGTAATACTATAAATTGTGCACAACTTGTTTTGTCGCCCATATGTTATTAGTATAAAACTGTAATTCATAGTTAAGCATAACGAATCAAAGTCCATTATTTACATTCACTTTTATTTGTGTGCAAGACAGTGCATTGGTTACGTTATAAGGTTGAATTCCAAACTATTTCGGAACTACTAACATTATTATGGGATCATAGTAATACAGATCCACTAATTTAGTGTGTTAAACTGGTAACCATACACAGCAAATTACAGTTAAATGCCAACATGATGTTACTTATCATCCGAGCCGATGTGCTGAAAAACTTACGTGGAGACTATCATGTCCAGCCGTTTAGCCATGATTTCCTGCGGTGAAACCTGTGTGTAGCATGGGTTGCCGCCATTTAGTTTACATCTACACCTGCAAGTTAATTAGTAAATAGCATCAATTTTTTTTACAAATCAAAGCCATGCCAACCAAAAGCAAGTATAATTATTTCATTAGAATTTTACTGCACAAATTGTTATTGCAAACCATTAATTTTATAATCAACATTGCTTAATAGATACAGTAAACATATTTAATTGACATAACTTCTCCCTTAACTACAGTAGAAGTACAACCTAGGGCTGAGCTAATGCTCTAAATCTAGGACTAAGGGCCAAGCCCAAGGGCAAGGCCAAGCCCAGGGTAACATGATTAAACTTAGCCACACGTAGTCGTAGGTTATGATGAATGTTTACGCTTAAGAGTACGGATAGCATAGACTAAATCTAAATCTGTTCAACTGAAACATGCTTATCAACTAATAATTTATTAAAAGAGAAAGTGTGCAGACCTCTTTATATTTAGCGCATAGCCATAGATAACTACACTAGACTAGCTGTCAAACAGACGCAGCCGCAGGTTTATTTATTAATTTAATGTGATGCAACGCAACAAACCTGAAATTCAGGCTGAATGCAGTAGCTCTGGCGATGTCGTCTTGGTCCTTCAGCACATACACTGGCAAAACCTCACGTTCAATTGCGACCTCCGCATCGCTAGTTATCATGTCAAACTCGTCGACGTCAGATTCGAATTCGACATCAGATTATAATCCCTCCATGACAGCACCATGTAGTGATGTACCGGGAAAGGGGCACCATCGCCCCATGTCGAATCGCTGTCAGTGTCACTTTCAGCATCTTTCGCCAGGTCGTATTCATCCCACAACCGCGTTAACGCACGTTCGTTGTCGATAGGAGCATTTGACATGCGTATTAAATTATCCGACATCGCTAAGTTTTATCAACAATCGATTTAAACAACTTCTAACCCCGAAAATAACGTCTCTGCGTCTGACAGCTCGGATAATGGCGTGTTTATTTTGGCGCTAGTTGCGGAAATGCGCATGCGTGGTTGCGCTCGCCCAATCAGCATACGCAGAGCGGCACGTGATGCTCATTAGTATGCAAAAATCATGAACAGGATGACGGCTTATTGGTTGAATTTGAGCTATTTCTGTAAAGAAGACATGGATATGTAAATATGCATTTGAAGATTGAGGTCATGTCCTTTCCGGTGGTACTAAATATAATAGCGACACCCCACAGCAGCATGGCTAATTACGTCGGAGAAAACCGACCAATTTTCTTTTGTTTCAGAAATTCCGTCGCAGATCATTGATAGGGCTCGTTGTAAATTGCGCTAAAATGCATATTTTATTAGTATTTATTCCCTAAGATAAGAATACACTGGTAGGGAAAAAAAAGAAAATTGCATTTCTTAAAAAATCCCAAAATCACTATTGTACACCATATTCGGGTTCGAATCGCTGTCACGCCAAATCTCAAATCCCGACTTAACACTGATTTGGTCAGCCGGAGTCACATATATACTATATTTATATATAATATATATATATATATAGATATATAGATATATAGATATATATTTATATATAATATATATATATATATATAGATATATATATATATATATATATATATATATATATATATATATATATATATATATATATATATATATATATATATATATATATATATAGATATATAGATATATTAAATGTATTATATATATATATATATATATATATATATATATATATATATATATATATATATACATACATATATGTTATGTTATATAAATATGAGTCTGAATGAATATGTATATATGTATATATGTATATATATATATATATATATATATATATATATATATAATATTATATTATATTATATTATATTATATTATATTATATTATATTATATTATATTATATTATATTATATTATATAATATTATGTTATGTTATGTTATGTTATGTTATGTTATGTTATGTTATGTTATGTTATGTTATGTTATGTTATGTTATGTTATGTTATGTTATGTTATGTTATGTTATGTTATGTTATGTTATGTTATGTTATGTTATGTTATGTTATGTTATGTTATGTTATGTTATGTTATGTTATGTTATGTTATGTTATGTTATGTTATGTTATGTTATGTTATGTTATGTTATGTTATGTTATGTTATGTTATGTTATGTTATGTTATGTTATGTTATGTTATGTTATGTTATGTTATGTTATGTTATGTTATGTTATGTTATGTTATGTTATGTTATGTTATGTTATGTTATGTTATGTTATGTTATGTTATGTTATGTTATGTTATGTTATGTTATGTTATGTTATGTTATGTTATGTTATGTTATGTTATGTTATGTTATGTTATGTTATGTTATGTTATGTTATGTTATGTTATGTTATGTTATGTTATGTTATGTTATGTTATGTTATGTTATGTTATGTTATGTTATGTTATGTTATGTTATGTTATGTTATGTTATGTTATGTTATGTTATGTTATGTTATGTTATGTTATGTTATGTTATGTTATGTTATGTTATGTTATGTTATGTTATGTTATGTTATGTTATGTTATGTTATGTTATGTTATGTTATGTTATGTTATGTTATGTTATGTTATGTTATGTTATGTTATGTTATGTTATGTTATGTTATGTTATGTTATGTTATGTTATGTTATGTTATGTTATGTTATGTTATGTTATGTTATGTTATGTTATGTTATGTTATGTTATGTTATGTTATGTTATGTTATGTTATGTTATGTTATGTTATGTTATGTTATGTTATGTTATGTTATGTTATGTTATGTTATGTTATGTTATGTTATGTTATGTTATGTTATGTTATGTTATGTTATGTTATGTTATGTTATGTTATGTTATGTTATGTTATGTTATGTTATGTTATGTTATGTTATGTTATGTTATGTTATGTTATGTTATGTTATGTTATGTTATGTTATGTTATGTTATGTTATGTTATGTTATGTTATGTTATGTTATGTTATGTTATGTTATGTTATGTTATGTTATGTTATGTTATGTTATGTTATGTTATGTTATGTTATGTTATGTTATGTTATGTTATGTTATGTTATGTTATGTTATGTTATGTTATGTTATGTTATGTTATGTTATGTTATGTTATGTTATGTTATGTTATGTTATGTTATGTTATGTTATGTTATGTTATGTTATGTTATGTTATGTTATGTTATGTTATGTTATGTTATGTTATGTTATGTTATGTTATGTTATGTTATGTTATGTTATGTTATGTTATGTTATGTTATGTTATGTTATGTTATGTTATGTTATGTTATGTTATGTTATGTTATGTTATGTTATGTTATGTTATGTTATGTTATGTTATGTTATGTTATGTTATGTTATGTTATGTTATGTTATGTTATATTATATTATATTATATTATATTATATTATATTATATTATATTATATTATATTATATTATATTATATTATATTATATTATATTATATTATATTATATATGTATATATAGTTTGTGTAAACATTTATGACAACACAAATGAAAGGCACGATGTTAAATCATGCAGTCATTTTAAAATATTTTTATGCGAGAAGCAACTTCGTTCTAGGATATATGCATAACGTTTTTTAATACGTTTTACAACATTTGTTTTTAAATTCAAAAATGTATGTATATGCTTATCTAAATAGTTTTACATAATTTGCAGTATGTCAAAGCAACGCTGACTGTCCAGGTGGAGAAACGTGCATTCTAGTAGATGACACTGATCTCAATGGAGCTAGAAAGTGTTTTGTAGTAACAAGTTTGTGGTGAGTGATGATATCTTGCGAACACTCTATAACCTTTACATCTTCATCTTTTACACTTTGTCGTAGTTATTCTACTATATATATATATATATATATATATATATATATATATATATATATATATATATATATATATATATATATATATATATATATATATGTGTGTGTTTCAGTATTGTGTATAGTTTTGTATTATGTTGGTAGACGATATTGAACTCTAGGATATTCCTATTGCTTCGCTTGCTTTGGAAAAAAAGAACCAGGCATGGTCACTTCAACATATTTTATTTCATATTGATTAATCCAACCATGTTTAACCGACGACGATACTTTTGATGAAATCATTTCAAATGGTTGTTTGTGATTGTGACTACATGCTAACATAGATTATATCAGTTTCGCTACTGTGAATGGAGCTCACAGCCTTAAGTCAGAAAGCAGTGCATCAATCATTCGATTCCTGAAAAATTTCCATAAGCTATTCGAGATTTTTCACGAGTGTTTAAGAACATAATTACTGACACAACTATAGTTACATATAAGATTATTTGGGAATTGCTTATTAAGAAACTAATTATATGTGTGTGGAAAAATGATAAAGCGTCTACCGGTATCATGACCGTGTCTTTTATACCAACAATGTACTTTACATGTGTGTGGTTTGTGCAGATAATGCGGAAGACGAACACCATGTTTCATCGAAAATGCGAAGACACGGTTTGCCTTATTTTACCTTCCTAACAATCAACATTTAATTAATTGTACCGGTTTTGTATATATTCTATTTAGTCACGCAAATCTGAACTGGTGTTCTACGACACAGCGCAACATTCTTGTGAACCGAAATACAACGATTTCATATACAGCATGCGTGAGAATAACATGGCGTCATGTGAAACTTGTCGACAACGGTGTATGTGACACATTATACCGCTGAGTGGCTTTTTTAAACAGTTATTACTCCGCATTTATCTTGCTTGAACGGTTATCATTTGAACTGTTATCTTGCTTGAATGAAATGTACGCTTATTTTAATTGATGTGTTATCACATGTACTATTATATGTCTTGAAATGTGATAACTAGAACTGGTTTCCTGCTTCCACTGCAATGATATGAAGTGTTACTATGCTTGAATTGATATCACTTTAAATGTTATCGCGGTTGCACTGTATTCACTTGTAAACACCTATCTGTCTTGAAATGTGACGACATGAGTTGTTATCCTGCTTGAACAGTCATTATTTGAAATGTTATCTTACCTGAATTATCATCACTTGAACTTGTATACTGTTTGATCTGTCATCCTGCTGGAAGTTGTCATTTAACCTGTTATGAAGTTTGAAATGTAATCACTCTTACTGTTAATCTGCATAAATCGTTATCGTCTGAATAATTACGCTGCTTGAGTTGTTATAATCTGAATTTTTTTCCTGCTTGAAATGTTAACGCTAGAAAATATACGCTGTTTGTTTTCATTGTTTCCTTAGGCGTAATCTCAAATTTGCAAAACCCGGAAAATATAAATCGTCTCGTAAATACTAAACCAAGCCTCATCCAGAATACTTGATATGAGAGAAGGCATAGATGTAGACTGTATATTTTACTGAACAGATTGTGTTGATGGCAAAGTGTAAAACGATATGAGCATTGAAAGCAGACAGAACATATCCAATTGTAGTGTCCTTCTGATGTATAGATGCTGATAATAATAAACACGAAGCGTTGTATCATATTTTTTTCATTTCGTTGTTGTTTTACTGGTAGTCACACGTTACTGATAGTCATACGTTTCTGATAGTAACACGTCACTGATAGTGACTGACCACACCAGATACTTGTCGCTCCCTAAACCAGATCAGGGATGGTCTCCAAGATGTCTCCCTTTGGATGAAAAATAGTAAATTAAAACTAAATGCAGATAAGACCGAATTTCTCATCATTGGTACCTCAACGCAGCGGGCAATACTCGATGGCTTTTTCCCGACACATATTCTGAGTCACAGTATCACACCAGCCGCCTCTGTTTTAAAAATCGGAGTAACGTTTGATGAAAACTTCAATTTCAAACAACATACCTCGAAAACATGCCGTTGTTGTTTTTACCATATCCGTGATCTTCGTCGTATCCGCCGGTTGTTATCACTTTCCGATGCTAAAACCATCGCCACAGCTCTAGTAAGCAGCAGACTTGACTACTGCAATTCCCTCCTTTACAATACCGCAAACAAGGACATCGCAAAACTTCAGCGTGTCCAAAATTGTTTAGCAAGGGTAGTCACGCATTCTCCTCGTTTTTCTCGCTCAGTGCCGCTTCTAAAATCATTGCATTGGCTACCTGTGCACTATCGCATCATTTTCAAAAGAGCTGTACAATAGCCTATCAAGCACTCTCATCTACACAACAGGCATATCTAAATTCAATGCTAACTCCAGCAAGAAATTCCAGACAGCTACGCTCAACCAGTAGTAACCCTCTTTAGATCCCTCGGGTGAAAATGAAAGCCGGGACCCGACCTTTCTCTGTTGCCGCACCAACGGTGTGGAATTCGCTTCCTGCCAGTGATACATCACAAGGTAACATAGTTTCATTTCGCCGACGTCTAAAAACCTATCTCTTTAATGCTGCCTATCCTCCTTAGCCTCCTAGCTTCTTCATCCATCCGTTGACGACTCATGCATTGCTTTCGATTATGAGATTGATTAATCCCTTGGTTTTGTCGCGCCACTGAGCTTGATTTTCGAGGATATTGGCGCAAAAGAAGTTACTATTATTATTATTATTATTATAGTCATACGTGCTACACATGTCTTTATTTTTCAGTCGACCATTTTATTATGTCGATCTTCAATTTTTTATTATCTTCATCAAATTTTAAATGGCTTGCTGTCGTCCACTTAAAAAGTTAAACGGCGGATTGTTTCTGGAACAAAACCAGCTAATGAGGATGTTCCTTCATTAAACAGAAGCTCTTGTTAAAGATATAGATTACCATGACACCCACGCCGACTGGCGAGGAGTGGTTCACCAATCGATTATATCGGGTGGAGTAAGGCGTCAAAAGTCCAGGGTTTCATCGATGACCATACGAAAATTGACACATTTAGTTTGCGTTTTTAACCTTGTCATTTGTTGTTTTAAGAACTGCGACACTGTGTAGATAATCTATGTGTTCAAGAGTATCAAAGCCTGAATGCCGCCATGGGGAAACGTCTTCACATATAAACAATAGGTGAAGCTCATCCTGCCAGCAGCCCACCAATTTGGCACAAGTGAAGATCCTTGCTACAGATTTAAAACTCTACAAAGTATTCCTAAATGTTAAGCAAACTATAACGTAAAAGTGGTTGCATTGTCAAACCGACCAGGCAGGACAGAATGTCATAGTTTTTATTTCCGCATCGGCTCGATAGCAGATGCGGCAATAAAAACTAAGACACAATACATACACAAATCAGACGTCATTAGCAAGACACCTGTGTATTTCGTATATTTAAACACGTATATACTAAGGTCGTTCTTTGGGTCATTGCTTTGTTCAGGGTTTATCGCTTCAAATGTATATGTTATATCAAGATGACAATGGGGCTATGTCCTATTTATATTTCGAAGTTGAATAAATACAACTCGAATAGCTGACTAACATACCCTAGTAGTATGTGTCGTCCCACGATTCGTGAAAGCAGTGTAATTGCAGTCCGACTGAATGTAGTAAGGCATTTTTATATGTCTTCTTATATATGTCTTCTTATATCGATATAAGAAACACCACACGTATATAAATAGGAACCTGTCTTGTGACGCAATATATCTCTAGTATATTTGAATGGTGTTAGGTAGACTATGCTATGCGTGAAGGTGTAGTTTTGAGAATAGTTTGATTGAATTGGACTTTTCATATCGGAATGTTATTTCCTTATTTCACAATGTATTTATATGTTTTACTTATAACGCTGAATGATGATATATGTTGACAACTATCGATATATGGCGACGTAGTAGTCTGTCTGCTCAGCACTGCACCCCCAAGGATTGTCATAACACTTGTAAAATCGCCTCGGGTTCTCACCTTGATTCACATGATCATGAAATTCCTTAGCAAAGTATGTGTTACCTCTTCTTGCAGATGAGTTACCCACACTACAGTTCCGTTCCACAGAGTTCTGTAGGCGCAAGTCTGATAATAATAACTCATATGATATGTATGATCTGTAACGGCTGACGTGTTCGTCTTATGTGTTGCCATTATAAGTTATTTGTCGATGCTTATTGACGTATTTTTGTTATGTCTGAAAACGCTTCGCAATATTTAGAAGACGTAGACGACTATTTCGACAAAGAAACACAAATCAACAAAGGAACATCACAAAATCAGGCGCACAATGCACCCATCACAGAAAGATGGCCTCCTTTGAAAACGTGAGGGAAACTTAGGAAATACAATTGTAAGAGAGCGTGGAACGCTATGTAGCCTTACAGCGCAACGTCCTATCCTTGTTACATATCATTCAACCAGCCCCGAACATTTTAAAAATTCACTAATCGGCGACTTCATCACCGAACTTATCAATCTAAACACCACCCAGAGTGATGAGGAACAATAAGCATATTGACGGATGCATGTCTGCTTGTCTGTATTGACAATACTTTCAAAATGCTATATTGTGTTTTTCTGCAATAAAATGTGCAAACCGTATTATTTGTTCTTTATCCTCTTATGACTAGCGTCCACCCAGGTCCCCGTTGTGTGAAGTATGATAACTTGTATTATTAAAATAACTAGTAACTTTGTTGTCGTGCCACCATCCATGTTGTCATGTAACAACAACCATACAACAGCAGAGCAACAAGACGATCATCTTCATATATACAGAAACCTGAAAAGACGCGGAGCCGCCATTCAACTTCGTTGCTAAACACATCTAGCCCGTCCATGAGTCGAATATTCCTCATTACCCCATCGGCTGAAGCTCAAATCCTAAATCGCGATGGCACAGACGGTATATTCGATGTCGTTAGAAAGACGGCAAGTGCCTCTGAGCTCGATGCCAGAATTCGGCTTCTAAAGCTACACAGCAGACGAAAAGTCGACAAGGTATGTATGATGTACAAAGTCATAAATGGCTTTGCCAAAATGACACTTCCCAATGAAATTCTTCAGACACACCAGATGACTACCACAAGATAACGACCCCCACTCCAATACTGACACTTATCTCCAATCTTAATCACTCATCGATTTTAAGCTTAGGTAAATTTACGACGATGGCTTATGAAAGAAGATATCCCCGTTGAATTATATATAGATACACTGTACACACACACACACACACACACATATATATATATATATATATATATATATATATATATATATATATATATATATATATATATATATATATATATATATATATATATATACTACGACGATGGCTCATGAAAGAAGATATCCCCATTGAATTATATATATATACACTGTACACACACACACACACACACACACACACACACACACACATATATATATATATATATATATATATATATATATATAAGTTGTATGAGGAGAGGTTTGGCGGCTTTTGGTGGTCGTCTTGGTAGTTACGTCAGAAAATAAAAGACCACCGTGCAGCTTCGGCCTGTGCGTATTTCGCATATCAGAAAGCGGAGGGGTTTGCACTGAATACACGGGGCACTGCCGGTGGTGGACGCGTGGTGACCCATCAAGAGGGAAATGCCCTAAGTATCAGCCTCTATAAAGGCCCAGTCATTTGTTTTCAACATTTACTAAATTATATATAAAAAAAAAAAATGATGGCATGTGATACTGTAGACATGCTTAGTGGTATTAGCATTTCTTATATTTGTGTTGCTTTTTGTTTTAAAATGCGCCTAAACGGGTTCGCTGGAACACAGGAAATGACGAAACTGTCATAATGCGGTTTAATCGGGACATTTCCGATTACTCGTGTCAGGGCACAGAAAACAGATAACAAAATACCTTAGTGCACTTAGTGCAATATAACTATCCTGCTTTCACGAAGCGTGGGATGACGCATACTACTTGGGCATGTCAGTGAGCTATTCGAGTTTTATTTATTCAACTACAAAATATAAATAGGACATAGCCCCATTGCCATATTGATGTAAAAGGTAAATTTGAAGCGGTAAACCCTGAACACAGCAACCACGCAAAGAACGACCTTAGTATATACGTGTATAAATATAGGAAATACACAGGTGTCTTGTAAATGACGTCTGATTTGTATATGAATTGTGTCATAGTTTTTATTACCTCATCAACTATCAAGCCGTTGTTGTTCTGCCCGGTCGGTTCGGCAATGGAATCACTGTTACGCTAGTTTGTTTGAAAATTAGGAATAGATTGTAGCGTTTTAAATATGTAGCAAGGATCTTCACTTGTGCCAAAGTGGGCTGCTGCCATGATGGGCTTCACATATTGTTTATATGTGAAGACGTTTCCTCATGGCGGCATTCAGGCTTTGTTACTCATGAACGCATATATTATCTAAATAGTGTCGCTGCTCCTAAAACACCAAATGGCAAGATTAAAAAAGCTAAAAAAGGTCTCACTTTTATTATGGTAATCGATGGACTTGTGACGCTTTTCTCCACCCGAGATAATTGATTGGAGAACCACTCATCTCCAGTGGGAGTCAGCCGTAATCTCCACCTTTAGCAACAGCTTCTGTTTAATCACGGTAAACCCTTATTAGCTGATTTTGTTCCAGAAACGTTCCGCTGCTATAGTTTTTTAAGTGATCGACTGGAAGCCATTTTTTATTTCATGAAGGTAATAAAAATGTGAAGTTCGACGTACCAAAAGGGCCGACTGAAAAATTAATACGTTTCTAGCATGTGCGACTATCAGTAAGGTATGACTATCAGTAACGTGTGACTATCAGTAACGTGTGATTATCAGTAAGGTGTGACTATCAGTAACGCGTGACTATCAGTAACATGTGATTAACAGTAAGGTGTGAATATCAGCAAGGTTGACTATCAATAGCGTGTGACTATCAGTCAAACAACAACAACAACAACGACATGACATTTTTTTGAATCACCGCTTCATGTTTATTATTATCAGCATCTACATATATCAGAAGGATACTACTCTTGGATATGTTCTGTCCGCTTTCAATGTTCATATCGTTTTACTCTTTACCACATATACAGCCTGTTCTGTAGAATATACAGTCTACATATATGCCTTCTCTCACATCAGGTATTCTGGATGAGGCATAATTTAATATTTTCGAGACGACTTACATTGTCCGGGTTTTGCAAAATTGAGATTACATGCTAAACTAACAACGGAAACAAACTGCTTATATTTTCTAGCGTTAACACTTCAAGCAGGATATTTTGTTGTAATGGCATGTTAGTCATCAGTCATCTCTTTATATGAAAAGGGTAATAAATATGCCCTGGTCATGCGTGTGTGTTAGATTTACCTAGGTTAGTTTATAACTCACTTTATTGTGTTTCGCTATATACAAGTGTATTACTTTTCTTTCTGGAATACTGATTAATCAATACTACCTATTAGCGATTGGAGCATAGAACTAACCGAGTTGAAAACAGCTGAAATTAAAGTTCATATTTGTGGTACAACAAGTCCCAGTCGTGGCTGTTCTTTGTACAATCCGGAAATAAGTATCTGGTTGTCGCCACGTGTTAAATTGTGAGTGTGTTATGAGAATGTTTTAACAACTGGCTCTTTTATGCATGTGTTTATTCAACAATACATATGTTTAATCATGATGGTTGCATATTTATTATTAAAAAAAAAAACAATTATATAAAGGAAGCCCAGTGTGTTGGTTATAAAAATATCGATATGTACCTCATACGGATGGGATGCACACAGATGGAAATGGTATAATTCTCGTTAAGCCAATCGCTTCCCTGCAAACTGGCTGTATAGTGTTTGTTCGAAGATGTTCAATATAACTCCACGTGTGTTGTGACACCGATGTGATGGTATAGTATTGCCCTTTTAGAATATGGCTCCCACTCGGTAATGTTATACCAGCAATAAATTGCCGGCGGGGCAAATTTATACTGGTATAATGCTGCCTCCTGGCATACGATTATCCCCATAAATTTCATACAAAATATATGTAAATATCAACCATTTACAAAAAAACCTAAATGTAGCCATCAACCTAATCCCATACCCGGCCTCAAATCTAACCCTATTCTTAATTATAAACCTACCTAATCCAAACTATATATATATATATATATATATATATATATATATATATATATATAGATATATATATATATATATATATATATATATATATATATATATATATATATATATCATTAACGCTAAACCGTCCCTGAATCTAAACCGTACCACAATCGTAGACGTAACCTGGATTATTCGTAAACTGTTGATGACGGGAAGAGGAACAGTGGCGTCTCTTTGCGGAGAGTGTGTAATCGAAGTCTGGCTACCCTTCTTGCGATGACATATAACAGCAGATGTACAGTAAGCGTCTTCCATTATCTAGGTCCAAGACACCGGGCAAACATAATAGCTCATAGGCGATGACAAAATGTTACTTGAGTAACAAGATTGATACCTTCATTTTTACAAATAGGTTGTACAACTGGTGTCGACGGCAGGATATGATATGAATGAACGCCTCAGTTGTTGAAGTAGCACCCCAGTCCTTATCTGTCTCAAACGTGGACTGCCACGACAAGCCACTGCGACACCGCCTACTTCCTGTAGTTAAATGTAAATATGGCTCAATCACTGTGTCATAATTTGGCCGCCACTTTTAGCTAGGTCATGGAACGTGGCAGAACACGGTTACAACGTGCGCAAACGTGGAACAACGTGATTAAGCGTGACCAAACGTGAACGGGAAATTAATTTTTTGGACATGTTCATAATTCGCTGGCTTTTCCCCATAACTTACTACAACGTAGCAATAACGTGGCAAAAACGTGGTACAACGTAGTACAACGTAGCTACAGCGTAGCAAAAAAGCGAGAGAACGTGAACAGAACCGCCGGCTGCTATGATCTGTTGTGTTTTTGACACGTTGTAGCACGTTGTGCTGCGGCATACTACGTTGTCTTCTCGTTGCATACACGTTCTCTGTGCCACATTATGCCACGCTACGCTACGCTATGATATGTTGCACCACGTTATGCTACGTTGTGTTACGTTGTGTACGTTTCTGCTATGTTGTGGTACGTTAGGTTACATTGTGATACGCTATGATACGCTCGGATACGCTATGATGCTTTAGACACCATAAGCCAGAGACCACACATGTATAACCCTGCACCAAGGTCCTCAAATCAGTTGTGTTCTTGCTTAGCCTAAGTGATGAACCTATATCAACTTGATAATTCTTGCTCTATCCCTCGGCCAAGACATGCAGGCGGAAATATGCTGCTCCAGACGGAAGAGGAGAGAAGAAGAAGATGAGAGAGTGCCCCATGCACCATGCTCTACAGGGACTGGCTCCTGCGACGCGAAGAATTCGACCAATAACACCAACTCACGGAGGAGCTGAGGAGGGAGAATATGACCGCCTCCAAGAACTTCCTCAGAGCTGACCGCCTCCTCTTCCAGGAAGTAGTGGACAGGCTGACCCCAAGAATATACAAGAAGAACACCTGGTTCCAGATGATGTTACCACCTGGTACGAAAGTGACTGTCATTCTCCGATACCTCGGCACTGGTGTCAGCTACCACTCGCTGGTGTATTCCTTCACAGAAGCCCACAACACCATATCCTAGTCCGACATGGTCAACGAAGTCTTCGAGGCCATCGCAGCAGAGTACTCTAAAGAGGTTCTCAACGTCCCCACTGCCCCAGACGAGTGGCGAGGTGCAGGAGAACTCTTCTACACCATAACGCGCTGTCGGCGCACTGGACGGGAAGCACGTGGCCAAACGAAAACCAAAGAAGGCCGAATCCATGTGGAAACTGCCACCTGAGTGTTTGTAAACTTTAGTTTTGTTTTGTAAACTTTCTGTTTTGTATTTTGTTTTGTAAACATAACGTGTTTGTAAACATTTGCTTTGTAAACATTTGTGTTGTAAACATTTGTTTTGTTTTAAAAACATAAAGTGTTTGTAAACTTTTGTATTTTGTTTTGTAAACATAACGTGTTTGTAAACTTTAGTTTTGTTTTATAAACATAACGTGCTCGTACACTTTAGTTTTGTTTTGTAAACATAACTTGTCTGTAATTGTTTGTATTGTAAACATTTGTTTGTTTCGTAAACATAACTTGTCTGTAAACTTTTTATTTTGTTTTTTTTGTAAACATAACTTGTCCGACATTTTTGTTTTGTAAACATAACGTGTTTGTAAACTTTAGTTTTGTTTTGTAAACTTTCTGTTTTGTATTTTGTTTTGTAAACATAACGTGTTTGTAAACCTTTGTTTTGTAAACATTTGTGTTGTAAAAATTTGTTTTGTTTTGTAAGCATATCGTGTTTGTATACTTTTGTTTTGAAGTTTGTTTTGTAAACATAACGTGTTTGTACTTGTCTGTACATTTGTGTTATATAAATATAACGTGTTTGTGAACTTTAGTTTTGTTTTGTAAACTTTCTGTTTTGTGTTTTGTTTTGTAAACATAACGTGTCTGTAAACTTTTGTTTTGTAAACATTTGTGTTGTAAACATTTGTTTTGTTTTGTAAACATAACGTGTTTGTACACTTTTGTTTTGTATTTTGTTTTGTAAACATAACGTGTTTGTAAACTTCAGTTTTGTTTTATAAATATAACGTGTTTGCAAACTTTAGTTTTGTTAACATAACTTGTTTGTAAATTTTTGTTTTGTAAACATTTGTTTGTTTTGCAAACATAACTTGTCCTAGATTTGTGTTTTGTAAACATAGCTTGTCCTAAATTTGTGTTTTGTAAACATAATGTGTTTGTAATCTTTAGTTTTGTTTTGTAAACTGTCTGTGTTGTATTTTGTTTTGTAAACATAACGTGTTTGTAAACTGTTGTTTTGTATTTTGTTTTGTAAACAGAACTTGTTTTATAAACATAACTTGTATGTAAAAGTTAGTTTTGTTTTGTAAACATAACTTGTTTTATAAACATAACGTTATGGCATGTAAACACTAAAAAACACGTACAATTGACAAAGTGATGGCGTTGAAACGCTGAAAAAGTTGCGAAATGGTACAAAGTTGGCACATGGAGTTAGTAAAATATGAAAAACATGACAAACTTATGGCATGTAAACACTAAAAACACGTAAAATTGACAAAGTGATGGCGGTGAAACGCTGAAAAAGTTGCGAAGTGGTACAAAGTTGGCACATGGAGTTAGTAAAATATGAAAAACTTGACAAAGTTATGGTATATATATATATATATATATATATATATATATATATATATATATATATATATATATATATATATATATATATATATAATGTTTAAGTAACATTTCACAACTGGTCTTTTAATTATTATCATTATTTATATCATAGTGATCAACGTAAGATAATGAGTGCTATTATGCATGCTCGTTAAAAATAGATGTATAATATTTGCAATAAATCGACAAACTTGTCTAACGTTCCTCACACAGACGTCATGATGTTTATCTCAATTCCACACAGCAAACATATACTATTCTGTTTCTATTATGGAACAACATGCATGTTACCTATTTAAATGATATATTCAAATGTCGGTTTATTTACTATATTTTTTCAGGTATTCTAACATGTATATATTGCTGTTGTTTAGACTATTTGTACATATATCTTGCTTATATTCATGTAATGCAGCTTCAACAACTAATTTATCACCGAATTGCACAATAATGTTTATGCAGCATCTTACATTATTGGAAATATGCAGCGAGCGAAACGCATAACGTGTTAAGTTAGATGCGTACACTCAACGTGTTGGTGTCATGTTTATAACCACTCGAACCAGGCATAGTTATTGAGAAGCACTTTGAATTAAGACATGCATTAATCGTAACCCGTGCACCAAAAAAATTGAGGTACAGTGAAAGCAGTTTTAAATCTAAGAATACTCAACGCGAATGTTATTCGTCCACATAGTTTTAAAGTTTTTCGCGATGTACTCTTAAATACAAGTGAGTGCTGTTATTAGTAGAATGTAGGTAGAAGAAATAATACTGCACGTTCGTCGATTGGTATTAAGTCAGTGGATGACGTCGACACTGCAAAAGCGGTAGCAGGAAGATTAAATAGGGCCTGTAAGTGGGTCACGATCAACGGCGAGACTCCTCGCGACTGGAGCTGACTAGGGACTGGACTCAATAATATTCTAACGATGGATGACAGTTGTTGTTTCCGACTGATGAATACTAGGAAAATCAGGTCATACATATCTTGCGTTACACCTTTCATATGTTATTTAGTCCGATTTAATTTTGAGTTTACCATACTATCATAGAGTAGACATGTAGCGATTTATGTAGTGCAGATAATAGACACGACTTTAGGCCGTATGTGTCATTTACGGGATTTGCATTTTATATTGCTGCACGTTGTGGTTTCGATAAGCACTTATATCTGACAAGTCTAAATGCATATACTCATAACACATGTATACGTTTGCCCCAAACAGGTTGTACTACACACAAATGGCAATCTTCATTATTAGCCAAGATCGCCAAACACGAGTACTAACCGGCGATGCCATGGAAACCAACCACACTAATCGATTAATATTCATGATTTCCGTGATCATTGTCACCGGCGAAGTGTTCGGTTGCTTCTATTTGTAATACTCCTTCGCACAATATAACTGAAATACGCTATTTGGGAACAGTTCGATAATTACAACCAAAAACAAAACGAAGAATATGGACTTCCGGCCCCCAACTGCCCCATCCTCGTGTGTTTTATTCTACGTCGTGTTAGAATTAAAGCTCGTAGTTTTACTGAACTGCGTTGACAATACCGAGATAACTGAGTGGTGGATGTATCAAGTGTTACAGTAAAGGTTAATCATGTTGTGTTCTTCATGACTAACTACAACGCGAAGTGGATATGGGCGTCAGCGCAATGCACATTTCAAACCGTTGTGTTTGAAGCGGTTGTCTTACTAAACAATTATATGATAAAGAAACATAAGTTCCTGGCTACATTATTCACACCTTCGTGGAATGCGATACTGACAGATACGTGCGTCATCTATTTCAGAACAAAGACTGTTAAAATCGTGCTTTAATAACAAAGCTCTCCATCACTTTTATGTACACCGTCGCTGTTACCGCCACCATATTTGATCGTCCGAATAAACTTCTACGCACGTGTGTGCAGGCGTATGTGTGACTATGAGTGCCGTATCTACACACCTTGTGTCAGTCCCATTATATAACAACAACTTTACTTAAAATGGCCACATTAACGATATAACGTATACCCTTCGTGGATGGACGGGGATGTAAGCAATATTTGTAAATATGGACGAACGGGTAGATATGTATGCGAGCTTGATACTACTGTTAATTATTCGTTGATAAAGACTTGCTAAATATCGTATTTTTTGGAACGAATATGTAGCTATCAATGCAACTCCTTTTTTCACTTAATATTGGATGAGGTGTTCCAGACTTCCCTTGAATATTGTTAAGGAATTCACCCTAACGAGGACGACTGCATGGTTTTCTGTTCAGTACTTATTTTTAATTGAACGAAACCTTTAACCTTAGCGGCATACTCCCGCAAGCATAATAATTTTCTTGTGTGTGTAAAATCACCCTGAAGGGGACGGCTATACGGTATCCAATTCAGTATTTAGTTTCAGTTGAACGAAAACGTTACCCTCAAGCGGAATTCTACTCCCGTTAGCTTAATTCTTTTCCTTGAACAGTGCGCTGCACTGCTCCGTTTCCATGGTCACTCCTGTGGTAACTCTTAACTATACATATTACCGTCAGATATATGCAAGGTTTTTCTATTCAAAGTGTGTTTGGTGTGTATATAGTAAAAGCAAAGCGTTTCATAATTCCGTGTGTGTCGTGACTTGCCGTGAGGACGTATACGAATGTTATGCCAACCAGTATATTTTTAAGCATTCAAAACAACGACGTTCATGATGCATGTTTTAATGGTGCGTTATTCCATTGACCGTCTTACATGCATATCGGTGATTTAGACAATAGCTGAACTGGCGTTATCCACGTCGATTTCCTCGATGATGATGCGCGATGTTGAACCCCAGCCGGTGAGACTGTCGCCACCTCTGCTCTTCTCATAGAGGCAGTCACCAATGCTCCACTTGACAACCACACGACCGGCAGGCACACCGCGACAGTAGCCCTCCACTGGAATAAAAAATACGCCATAGTTGATGGATACCTACTGCAAATAGGGGAGGACAGTTTATAGACGCAATCTCACCAACCTCTATTACTACTATTGCCACTGATTGTAATGATATTGGTAATCACAAAGTGATGACCTTAATACTAATGATGCTGATTATAATGCTAATAATAGTAATAATAATAATAATCTTCATGATCGTAATGCTCTCAAAGATCATAATGTCCACACTAATACCAAATTAAAACAAATACTAACACTAACATACAAATATAAAATACAACTACACAACTACACATACAACTACAAATACATCAATGTATCAATCATATGTCCCCTCATAGTGTTAGATTAGTTAAACATTACTGCACACGTCGGCCGCTATTAAATAGATTACGCGTTTTCCAGCCTTGCCTATCCACCGTGGCATATTGGTATGAACATCCAATTGCTGACAACTTGAATCCTTCTTATCAAGTTGATATTGGCCAACATTTGTATGCTCCGCTGAGGTTGAATTCCAATGATATAGTTATGATGATTATTGCGATTACTATTATTACTAGTGATATTTTGATATTTATTATCATTAATGTTATGGTTATGCTTATACAACATGGTGTGTAGTACTACTAACATTAGCATTGTTGTTAATGTTTCTGTTAGTGTTATAATTATTTCTATTTTGTTTTTTATTATTATTTTAATCATCATCACCTTCACTTGTTACTTACCATAGTGTGGTTGGTGTATGTTGATGTCCTTGAAATTCAACCATATTTGCGTGTCGATGGTCATCGGCTGCACGCATTCTTTGTCGTTGAGGGTGAAGTACCACCGACGACAAGTCCAGCTGTCGGGGCCTTTGTGAATCAGTCGGAGGGCGCCGTTAAATGCGACCCGAAGTACCGTTTCTGCTCGCTTCTTGTTATATTCACATTCCTAACGAAGAATCAATTTTACCTTATTGTCCTTAAAAGGGATATGCATTGTACAACTCATGATCACATCTAAAATATATGGGATGGTCACAACAAAATGCAAGTGAATTTCCACAAGTACGGGGAAGAACGTAGAGAGCGGGTGATCAGACTCAGTAGCGACAGCACGAGCGAAGTGTCTTCAAAATTGCATGGTCGATTATTTCGGAGAGCATTGGTGAAGGTCTACCAATGATCTTGGCAGAAACGGGTGAGATTTTCAGAAGCCTGTTACGGTTTTTTACAGAAAGAGCAGGGTAGTAACAAATGCTGTAGTAGATTATGAGAGGCTCAATTATGCTACGGTAAAGGCGTAGAAGAAGTAGTGGATCAACAAAGAAAGCTCGTAACATTCGAAGAACGTGCAGTCGTTGAATGCGAACAACGTGGCATTATGAGTGACTTGTCATCAGCGTAATGACAACCGATTATTGTGTTTATGTGCATATTGTACGCGCATTTGAAATACCAACGTCTGTGTTATATGACAAAGTATTAACGAAAACTGATTTTAAAAAACCGGTTGCCTTTAACATGTTGTATATACGAGGAACCCTCTCATGCAATGCTACGGCGTTTACTTGTCGATAAGATACATTCATTTCAAGTTATATGGAAAAACAAATTGTTCTAAAACATGTGCTGGTAACACGTTATCACATCGCTGTTAATCCGCATCTTTACATGTAATTCGGGCATCCAGTCTAAGTGTATAAATGTGATAGAATAGATTATCATGATTAGTGTTGCCAGTGTTCATGTGGCTAATGACACATGTCCTGTGCATATGCCATTTTCTAATACAACAGTTATCCTTACCATGGTGACACCGCTCTCTTTGCCGTCACTGAGGTTACGTTTCGAGCACTGCTTCGTATTGGATACCGATATGATATCTACAAATATCAACAACTATAATTATGATTTATGTTTTCCGTTAACATATTGAACAAAATAATACTATGAAAGCAGATATTTATCAAACAAGTTGAATATAGAGTGCTTTCATAGATTGACATGGGGTGTGCGGTTTGTGTTTTCCGGTGACTTTTTGCGAATCTCACAATTATAATGATATTATCGGACGGATCGGATGTTGGGCGAGGTGTTGTTTGTGAGATTATCTTTTCATACGGTGCTGATATCTGAACTATTATCGGCAGTTGAGAAGATCGAGGATCTGATGAGACAGGAAAATTGTTGTTGTTGAAGTTGTACAAATTGCGATCCACTCTGCCAAATACCACGTTCCGACGCCTAAGCCTAGTTAACCAAAATTGTATAATAGTAATATTACTAAAACATTATGCAGTAAACGTGATAAAACAAAATACTTAGAAAACAAAACATTCTAGCAAACAAGTTGCATTTGATGGGTTATTCTGAGTCCTTTTGACGAAGATGACGATTGACGATTACCTCAATAAATGACAACCAAAGACGTGCTTTGTAGATAAATCTTATAAATCTCCGCGTTGCAGCATAAAAAACAGTTAGGAATATCAAAATTGATATTAAATATGCGATATTTCAGTTGTTAACCGGGGGTGATAATATACGTACATTTATAACGTGTACGTCTGTATAAGGCCGAATAGAGTAACATATTTTGTTATATACAGACAACATTATATAGCGACAACGACGGCATTCGTATCAAAACAGATACGTTCTCAGAGAAAAGAAACAATTAGTATGTTGTTTTCCTCCTGTCGTTTGTTTGTCCGCTGGTACTAAACAACTGTTAACTTATGTATCGAAATAGCATAACATATAACAAAAAGTAACACGAATAACATTATTGTGCTCCTGTTTACTGTAGCACTACATCATACGCCACCTTTCAACTCCTGTCGTAGCGTCTCCATTTCGGCTTGTAGAGAAACCACTGCACTCTTCTTCGCGTAGTTGACATCGGTACCGATGTCGCAGCTAGGCTTGTAACAGTTGCACACACACAGGGGATCCCTCGACAAAGAACTGTCACCCTCAGCTATGCACACAAAGACACATAACAAACACAATACAGTAATTCTCAACATATTGTGTTGTTCTTCGACGTATTGTTGCGGTTGTGGAGTCTGAATTGCAGGTGTCGCATTCTCAGAGGCTTTATATATATTTTACAATGGCAATGCATCATGTTTGTTGTGTGACATCTACGGCAACGCGATTACTCGAAAGGGCGTGACTCTTAGTGCATGTAAGACGATATGTATGTATGTATGTATATATATATATATATATATATATATATATATATATATATATATATATATATATATATATATATAATAAAATAAAAACAGTAGTTATTATAGACATGAAAAACTGTTTACTGCGTAACAAATCATGACAAACGCGATCACTCGCAAGGGTGTGGTACTGCACTGTTGTAAGATGGTATACAGCAGAGAGAACTAACACTTACATTATACTTCAGTTAGAAATAGCACTGCAGTTAACACAGCATAAAGTAAAACTGTAATATCCTTGCTTGCCAACATGTTCATCTAACTGTTGTGTTTATCGGCAAATGGGTCTCGCTAACATTGATATCCTGCAACACGGTATGGGATCATTTCTGAAAAAAGACATGTTGTCCGATTTCGAACGTAATTGTGTTAGTTTGGTGGTCAGAGGCAATTTCGTTTTGGCATCCGACATCAACCTTTATGGTTTCGCGTGTCTTGATGTCAGAAAAGGCCATACATTTTCACTGCTGGGCAAAAGCATGAAATTTGGCACAGATGAACTTGATACCATACTATTTCAGAATTTTGATGGAACCAACCTGAGATGTTGATGCTTCCACCACTTTTTGCAATATTCAAAATGGCTGCCATCGAAAATAACAAACTTGCTTTTCCATATTTCATGAACAGTTTTACATAAAATGTTTCTTTTTGGCTTAATATATACATTTTCTAGTCTTCTAATTTCAAATATGGTGCATTTTGACTTATTCGACATTCATATTCGCCATTTTTAAAGATGGCGGCCATATTCACTAATGTTGCTATATCTTATAAAATATAAATTTGACCTTCACAACTGCCATTTAATAAAATGGCGGCTGTAAAATCGAATAGTTTATGTATCTTTAAAACGAGATATTTAGACGGGTGCTATACGGACACTTTTTCAATACATACGTATATTGGGGTAGCTTTTTACATATTTTACTTTTTGACCTTGACCGACATTCACATTCACCGTTTTTTAAGATGGTGACCCTCAAAACTAATTTCGTTATATCGTGTGGACTTTACCATATAGAATGGATATATTTATACCATGATATAAGTGAGTGGTTAATGTTTACAATTTAATGAAACATTTAGCATTTGACCTTCACTGACCTTCATATCCGCCATTTTACCAAACAAACAACATAGGTTTACCATGCGCTACTGAGATTGGCCAACATCATATTCGCAAGGAGGCGCTACGAGCGACGAACGCATCGTGTTATTTGAGCGGCGTAAGTATTTGTACTACACATTACACGCGGTGGCTGCCAATTCACGTGAAGGAATTATGGTTGAACTTGAGAAGAAGCACCCACATGTCCTAGAAGAATTCCGCAAAGGCAACTTTGTCGTGCAGAAGAGTGAGAAGAAGTTTTCACTCATCCCCAAAGACCACAGTCACGAGCAAACAACCAAGCTCTGCAAAAGTGCATCAGGAGTTGCCAATCTCTTTGATATGCCAGATACAATGGACGAACATGTGATGACACTAAATGAGAAGTTGCAAGCACTCGCTGCCTTCGAGGATGCTGCTGATATCGGTGCCACTGCACAACATCTTGGTCATCACGAAGAGGGTCACAGCCTGCAAATGAGATTCGCCAAGGATGTCCACTCAGTTAGTAGTGTTCTGCGACCGAGAAACCCTTTCTTAGCACACAATGGTCCGGATTTGGGCACGCTCCATACTCGAGAGGTCATGCCATCTGCAATTGCGCAGAAACTGCAATGCGTATAACAGAGGCAAAGATCTCCATGACGCCTTCGTTAGCGACCGTCTGAGGAACGGTCGTGTTGTCATCACAGACACCATCAAGAGGTCAGCTCTCCAGACGTTCACAAGACGTACAGATGATATAAAGACCAGAAGAAAAGTCATTGCACTGAAAAAAGACATATCACTCGTGTCCACTCTTTTCCTGTCACTGCAGTCCCGGCCAGATTTCGACTTGGACAACTTCTTCAAGTATGAAAACCAGAAAGAGCTACCATCGTTGTCTGACCAAGGAAAGTTCAGATCCGGCACAAAGTCTGATGTCCTACAATGTCTGATTATCCCAAAACTCACACCTCCTGATGATGTTACGGTGAAGGTGTTGGATGGCCCAGCTGTGGTTCACATGGTTCGCCCAACCTACGGAACTAACTACCAGCAATATGGTGTGCGTCACTTCATGCCATTCATTACCAACTCATTTGGGACATCTACCCTGATCACAACCTCAAAGCCCAGGCTCAGGCAAAACGAGGCAACCCCGGCGTGACAACCACCGTCGAAGGATCTACACCTGTACCTCGTGGCTGGAACAAGTTTCTAGCAAATTCAAGAAACAAGGTGCAGCTGTTTAGGTTCCTTTCAAAAGCTGTCATTGAAGCGTCATCTCAGTTCACCGATGTTTTGGTTTGCTCCACGTATGATGATCATGTATTGGTGAATACCTCCGACAGCCAGCCGGTGGCTGACTTCGACATGATCATGCCATGCAATCATTAGGAGGCTGATAGCAGGATATTTCTGCATCTTTCTCACGCCGCACAACAAGGTAATTCGAAAGCTTTCATCCGCACAGTCTACAGTGATGTTGTCATCATTGCTGTTGGACATTTGGGCAGACTGGGTGTGATGGAGTTGTGGATATGCTTTGGAACTGGAAAAGCCTTCCAACACATCCCAGTTCATAAAATCACCCAAACACTTGGTCCTGAGAAGTAATAATCATAATCATAATCGTCACATTTCTATAGCGCTGTTCCAACGTTCGTTGCTCACAGCGCTGTACAGAATGTTCTTGTAAATAAATAAGTCTTTAATTTAAGTTTAAATGCAGCAGTGGTCATAGATGACAATGTCAGATGATGCGGTAGTGCATTCCATAGGCTTGGGGCTGCCACGCTGAAAGAAGTCGCTGTCATGTCCACTGTTCCATTCGTTCACGGGGTGTGATACGACATCATCGTTCCTTGGTATCGGGAAGAAGACAGCCTGGGCAGCATGGCAGGCATACCCTGACCTTACGGAAACACTACTCACTCTTTATGATGATCCTACGCTCTTGACACTCGACTCCATCCACATGGCACGCCTTGCACGCTCGACTGTTGCCATGTACAGCAAGAGCAGTGGCTGCTCAAGGGTGAATGATGTGAGACGTCAACTCTTCACCCATGGTACTAGGACGCTCGACCACATCCCCCCACACAGGAAGCGCTGCTTCAACATGCAAAGCGAGCTCTATACCAGGCAGGTTACACCTGGAGACAAGCAAGGCAGCGACACCAAGATGTCCCGGATGCTTCAGCCTGGGGTTGGATGCAAGACGTGAACACGAAACTCTGGGTGCCATTCTGGACTGTTCTAGACGACGCCAGCAAAGCGTGTGATCTCCTCCATCACTGTGGATGTGGAAAGGCGTGCAGAGGAAACTGCAAATGTGCCAGAGCAGGACTCAAGTGAACTATTCTGTGTAACTGTGACAACGACGGAGTGTAAGCTATGCGATGCTACAAATACGGACATCTGTGACTGATGTTACGCCCTACGTCATGATCTGAAGGATATTCTTTTCACCAATTTTATTAAACTTCATGTTTTCTACCACAAAATATTTATGTTTTAACTTTATAATTATCATAATGTGATATGCATTGCCTACATCATATTCCATGACAGAGTCAACACCACTTGCGCTGTACATGTAGCTTTGATATCGATTCTAGGTGGTAAAGTTCACAGGATATAGCGACATTAGCTTTGAGGGCCACCATCTTGGAAAATGGCGAATGTAAATGACGGTCAAGGTCAAAAAGTAAAATATTTTAAATAGCTACCCCAACATACGAATATTTTGACAAAACGGTCCATATAGCATCCCCCAAAATAAATTGTTTACAAATATGTAAGCAATTCGATTTTACATGCGCCATTTTATTAAATGGCGGTTGTGAAGGTCACATTAAGGTCAGGTGTAAAATGTTTGACGAATTTGAAATCGTTATCCAGGTACCTATACATTAATACAAAAATCAACACTCTAGGTGCCATATTTGATGAGATATAGCAACAGTAATGAATACGGCGGCCATCTATAAAATGGCGGATGTGAATGTCGGTCAAGGTCAAGAAGTAAAATATTTAAAATATATACCCCAATATATGTATATATTGAAAAAGTGTCCGTATAGCATCCCTCCAAATATCTAGTTTTCAAAGATATATAAACAATTCGATTTTACAGCCGCCATTTTATTAAATGGCGATTGTGAAGGTTAAATTAAGGTCAGATGTGAAATGGTTGATTAATTTGAAATCGCTATCCACTTATCTATACACTGATGCCAAAATAACGACTCTACGTATCAAACTTTATCAGATATAATAACGTTAGTGAATACGGCCGCCATATTTAAAAATGGCGGATCTGACTGTCGGATAAGTCCATATATACCATATTTGAAATTATAATATCTGGATATGTATACGTTAAGCCTAATGTTAATGTTTTATTTGAAACTGTTCATGATATAAGGAAAAGCAAGTTTTTTTATTTTCGATGGAAGCCATTTTGAATATTGCAAAAAATGGTGGAAGAATCAAAATCTCAGGTTGCTTCCATCAAATTTCTGAAATAGTATGGCATGGAGATAATCTGGGCCAAATGTCATGCTTTTGTCCAGATGTGAAAATTTATTACATTAAGAGCCCTCACTAGTAACTTTGTTCGAGTACGCAACAATTCTGTTATTTGTTTCTAGCCAGCAAAACACTAACTACTCCTCGTAATGTTGCATCCAGTGTGACCTTTGGTCGTGGTTGGGCGAAGGTTTCAGCATGGTTCTTCCACTTTGTCTATCTTGCGTTATCCTATGCCAGATGGTATCCTTCCAGTAGGCGATTAGTTCGTCTCTACACCGTCTCGCCGTCCTTCCTTTTGATCTTTTCCTTTCGTAGTTCCAGGTGGTGATTAACAGTGTCCATCGGTTATCTCGCATCCTGCTGACGTGCCCTGCCTAGGTCCACTTTTGTCTTCTGATTTGGTCATTTACGTCTCTGATCTTTGTCTTTTCACTTACCCAAATGTTAGTTTTTCCGTCCCGGTATGTGATGTTTAACGTACTTATTTGTCCCTTTGTTTGTGTGGCTGCTAGCTTGTTATTTGCTTGGGTGGTGAGTGATGTTTCCGCGCCGTATATCATTGCTGGAAGTACGCATGAACGGTAGACTTGGCTCTTCAAGCATGTTCCAATGTTACCCTTGAAGATGTCGCGGTGCTTGGCGAACGCTGTTCTTTCAGCACTGATTCTTCTTTAAATGTCCTTTTCTTGTTTTTGTCTCTTGTTCTGTATTCCTGTCACAGGTAGATATAGTTTCAAACGTTCTCGATCTGAGTGACGTTCACACTATTGGTATGTCGCTTTCCATCATCACCTTAGTCTTCGACTGGTTCATATTGGAATCCTGATTTTCACTTTCATCAGCTAATTCCAGTTGCATTTATTGTAGTTCATATGGTGTATTAGCGCATATGAGTATGTCGTCGGCGAAGCGAAGATGACAAATATATTCGCCATATATCTCCAATCCTCTAGTTTCACAAGTCAGTCGTTGGAATATGGTTTCGTGTGATGCCGTAAACAGTTTCGGTGATATGGTATCTCCCTGTCGTTGTCCTCTCCTGATGTTGGTCTTGTTACTTTCTTTCTGTAGGTGGACTGTCATCGAGCTGTTGGTGTAGAAGTTCGATGCACTATCTCCTGTTCTTGAAGCGAGGTCAGTACTGGTTGGGTATACATTGAGTCGAAGGCTTTTAATTAGTCGACGAATGCGATGCAGAGTGGGATATTATATTCCCTGCACTTCTCCTTCAGTTGGTTTACGACGTGGGTGTGGTCTGTCGTTGAGTATCTGCTACTGAATCCAGCTTGTTCTCGTGGCTGCTTTTCGTCGAGTGTCTTCTCAGGCCGTTTCTTTAGTACTTTCATGAATAGTTTATATATGTTTGAGAATAGAGATTTCAGTCTGAAATTCTTGACGTCTTTCTTTTTGCCTTCCTGAATATTATCACCATTCTTCCACGCTGTAGGTATTCGTCTTTCTGATACACATTTAGTGTACAACTTAGCAAATGTCTTCGAGATGGTATCTTCTCTTGTTTCCAATGTCTCGATTTTTTTTTAATGGTTGTTGCTTGTTATTGCCCCATTCTTCATATATCGTAGTAGTGATTCCACCTCCCATGATGTTATCTCTCTTGGTTATTTCTTGATGTCTTCCGAATATGTTATCTGGTACCTCTTTTGGTTCAATGTGGATTGTGGTACTCTATTCACTGTCGTATAACTCGGTGTAGATTCCCTCTGTTCGTATATAATCTCATCTTGATCATGGATATCCCCACCCTGCTTGTCTAGAAGTGTGATCAGTCTGTCGTGGCCTAACATCTGCATTCTTCGAACTTTCATCAGGTTTTTTGATGCCATGGCCGTTTCTCGTATGATCTCTTGGTTTTTTCCTGTCTTGCTTTTCTGATGGTCTTGCGTACTTCTGCGTACTTACTCTATTCGTTGTTTATCGTCGCCGTTTCCCATCATTTTTCGTCCTTTCTTCACCAGGGCTCTTGTTGGTGACAATATCCTCGATTTCAGTGGCATGTTGATTGTCGTAGCCGTTCTTGGCTTGCTTTGTTGGATCATGTATATGATGGTTTCGCTCATGGTGTCCATGTCGTCTAGTTCTTATAGCGTTTCGAATCGGTTTCTCAATTCTAGTTGGAATTCCATCTTCTTTGATCCTATTAGTGTGGCATCTACTCTTGGTGGTCCCTTGGTCATCAATTGTTTCGTTTCCACCTCTACGTCCAGTTTATTGTTGCTGATAACCATTCATTGGTCACTTCCAGTGTTGACTGTGTTGATGACTGTTACGTCTGTGACGATGTCTGGCCTGTTTGTTACGATGTAGTCAATCGCGGTCTTTGGTACATCGTTTGGGGTTTTCCACGTTCATCTCCTCCCTGCTTTCTTCTGGAACATTGTATTCATGATTCTGAACTTTTTTGATGTTGCCTATTCTACCAAGATGTCGCCTCTTTCGTTTTTCAATTCGAGCCTGATTTGTCCGTTACCGTTTCTATACTGCTTGTTCTTTTCCCAAGCTGCGCACTGATGTCTCCCGTCACTATCCTGAAGTGGTTTGGTTTCCTAAAACCTCATCGACGTCCCTGTAGAAAATATTTATGTCTTCTTCTGTGTATGAAGTTGTTGGTGCATATACTTGCATTATCTTTAGTTTGTAGCGCTTTGCTGTGCATAGAACAAGTTCTTCTACTCTGGGGATGATGCTCTTTACCCTCACTATATGGGCTTTTCATTTCCTGTTTATGAGAAAGCCTACTCATGCTTGGCCGTTTTTTATTTACCTTAGATGGTGTAGTAAGTGGACGCTTTGTAAGGTAGTGGAACATTCCTCTCGTCTTCTAAACTTTTCCGATCCCGATCACATCCCATACCAACCTGGTTTCCTTAAGTTCTCCTTCAAGTTCGTTGTAGAGTTCTGACGTTGTAGGTCGCTATCTTTAATCTACTTACGTTCTTACGGTGGTTCTGTTTGACCCAGAGATTCCTACCACCCGTGCAGGCAGTTTTAGTTTACCAGGGCCGCCTACTTGGATATGGATTATTTCGGTGCCGCTGGGGATTGGGGGTCATGCTTTGTCAAAATGCCTTGCATGCTGGTTTTACTGGCCTACCCTAAAATGCTGGTCAATGCGTGACGGAAGGGGCAGGCGATATATGGTGAGCAAAGTTGCCCAAATTTCGACACGGTGACACGAACCACCGGTCCCTCTAGTCTGGAGTCCGGCACTGTAACCATTCGGCCACCGCGCCCATAAAATTATGGCTTATTAATGCCCAATTCGAACGAAGAAATAATTCCTACTGAAATGTATTAACCAAGTCGTACCTGATGCTAGCTGGGTATAGAGAAAATTCAGTCTATACTATTTTGCCTGGGTATCGTCGTGGTCCCTGGCCTTCGTTGGGCATACATGCCGTATGTGCCTACAGGATTGATTGGCTAATCTGTCTCTGCGTATGGAATTCTCAGTAACACTTAGTAGGCGAAAATGTTGTGTGTGTGCGCGCGCGTGTGTGTGTGTGTGTGCGTGTGTGTGTGTGTGTGTGTGTGTGTGTGTGCGTGCGTGTGTGTGCGTGTGCGTGTGCGTGTGCGTGCGTGCGTGCGAGTGTGTGTGTGTGTGTTTGGGGGGGGCTGGACAATGACCGTGCCATTTCAGGTGCAACCTATATTACAGATCAATAGACGTTGCTTCAATCGGTCACCGCCTTCCCGTTTAGTCGCTCCATTTGATACCTACGACCTTCCTTATGCATCTTGAATTCTACGCGTCAAGTTTCTTCTCCTACTTAATTTTACATGACAAGTTTCGCAGCTACAGAGTAACGCGGGCAAGGCGTCGACAAAGCCGACCTTAGTCTTGTTATAATGCAGTAACGTTGAGGGGCGATAATTTCGGCGCAAGGTAAGATGTAGCGCCATCTGGAGGAAAGGTCGACAATGCGAAAGAGGGCGCCACTATAGGCGTAGCAAGCTCAAAGCGGAGAAATGTGTCTGTGCTAATCGGTGGCGATTTTGACACGCCAATCTCTACCGTGTCCTTTGCACTATCAAAATGTCATATTTTATATGTCAACGTAAGGATAATATTTCTCTCTACAAACGCTTTGTTTGGTGTCACAGTCAGACACGCAACAATGGAAGTGATGGACACGCCTCAATGGAAGTTGTGGACACACATCAATGGAAGTAGTGGACACGCACCAATAGAAGTGATGGACACGCATCAATGGAAGTGATGGACACGCATCAATGGAAGTGGGGAGCACGCATCAATGGAGGTGGTGGACACGCACCAATGGAAGTAGTGGACACGCATCAATGGAAGTGATGGACACGCATCAATGGAAGTGATGGACACGCATCAGTGGAAGTGGTGGACACGCCTCAATGGAAGTCATGGACACGCCTCAATGGAAGTGATGGACACGCATCAATGGAAGTGATGGACACGCATCAATGGAAGTGGTGGACACGCATCAATGGAAGTGATGGACACGCATCAATGGAAGTGGGGGACACGCATCAATGGAAGTGATGGACACGCTTCAATGGAAGTGATGGACACGCATCAATGTAAGTGGTGGACACGCATCTATGGAAGTGGTGGACACGCATCAATGGAAGTGATGGACACACATCAATGGAAGTAGTGGACACGCATCAATGGAAGTGATGGACACGCATCAATGGAAGTGATGGACACGCCGCAATGGAAGTCATGGACACGCATCAACGGAAGTGGTGGACACGCATCAATGGAGGTGGTGGACACGCCTCAATGAAAGTAGTGGACACGCATCAATGGAAGTGATGGACACGCAGCAATGGAAGTGATGGACACGCATCAATGGAAGTGGTGGACACGCATCAATGGAAGTGGTGGACATGCATCAATGGAAGTGATGGACACGCATCAATGGAAGTGGTGGACACGCATCAATGGAACTGATGGACACGCATCAATGGAAGTGATGGACACGCATCAATGGAAGTGGTGGACTCGCCGCAATGGAAGTGATGGACACGCATCAATGGAAGTGATGGACACACATCAATGGAAGTGATGGACACGCATCAATGGAAGTGATGGACACGCATCAATGGAAGTGGTGGACACGCATCAATGGAAGTGGTGGACATGCATCAATGGAAGTGATGGACACGCATCAATGGAAGTGATGGACACGCATCAATGGAACTGATGGACACGCATCAATGGAAGTGATGGACACGCATCAATGGAAGTGGTGGACTCGCCGCAATGGAAGTGATGGACACGCATCAATGGAAGTGATGGACACGCATCATTGGAAGTGATGGACACGCATCAATGGAAGTGGTGGACACGCATCAATGGAAGTGATGGACACGCATCAATGGAAGTAGTGGACACGCATCAATGAAAGTGGTGGACACGCATCAATGGAAGTGATGGACACGCATCAATGGAAGTGGTGGACACGCATCAATGGAAGTGATGGACACGCATCAATGGAAGTGTTGGACTCGCCGCAATGGGAGTGGTGGACATGCATCAATGGGAGTGGTGGACACGCGTCAATGGAAGTCGTGGACACGCATCAATGGAAGTGATGGACACGCATCAGTGGAAGTGATGGACACGCATCAATGGAAGTGGTGGACACGCATCAATGGGAGTGGTGGACACGCATCAATGGAAGTGATGGACACGCATCAATGGAAATTGTGGACACGCATCAATGGAAGTGATGGACACGCGTCAATGGAAGTGGTGGACACGCATCAATGGAAGTGATGGACACGCATCAATGGAAGTGATGGACACGCATCAATGGAAGTCATGTACACGCATCAATGGAAGTGATGGACACACATCAATGGAAGTGGTGGTCATGCGTGGTTACGTCTATCCCGCTATTACTGGCACAGGATGTACTCAGTGTGGTCGGGCTGGCTTCAAACAAAAGGAGTCGACTGGTACGGAAAAGTTCTACTTCCTCTTATACACGGTCTGTTTTGCACACAATGACGACTGTTATATCTCTCCTTGCGCGGGACATATATGTATGTGGTAGCATGGGATCAAATGATACCGTCGCTTGTAGGGTTTAGAGTATTCGTAGCTCGATAATTGATATATTGATCAGACATGTGCTACATCATTGCTGTTTATGGTGGTGGAGGTAGTGGTGGTTGTGTTGTTGTTGGTGGAGGTGGTTGCGTTGTTGTTGTTGTTGTTGTTGTTGTTGTTGTTGTTGTTGTTGGTGGTGGTGGTCGTTGTGATGGTGGTGGTTGCGTTGTTGATGGTGGTGGTGGTGGTCGTTGTGATGGTGGTGGTTGCGTTGTTGTTGTTGTTGGTGGTGGTGGTGGTCGTTGTGATGGTTGTGGTTGCGTTGTTGTTGTTGTTGTTGGTGGTGGTGGTTGTGATGGTGGTGGTTGCGTTTTTGTTGTTGGTGGTGGTGGTCGTTGTGATGGTGGTGGTTGCGTTGTTGTTGTTGTTGATGGTGGTTGTCATTGTGATAGTGGTGGTGGCGTTGTTGTTGTTGTTGGTGGTGGTCGTTGTGATGGTGGTGGTTGCGTTGTTGTTGTTTGTGGTGGTGGTCGTTGTGATGGTGTTGGTGATGGTTGCGTTGTTGTTGTTGTTGATGGTGGTCGTTGTGATGGTGGTGGTTGCGCTGTTGTTGTTGTTTTGTTGGTGGTGGTCGTTGTGGTGATGGTGTTGTTGTTGTTGTTGTTGGTGGTGGTGGTGGTGGCGGTCGTTGTGATGGTGGTGGTGGCGTTGTTGTTGGTGGTGGTGGTCGTCGTTGTGATAGTGGTGGTGGCGTTGTTGTTGTTGGTGGTGGTGGTCGTTGTGATGGTGGTGGTTGCGTTGTTGTTGTTGGTGGTGGTGGTCGTTGTGATGGTGGTGATTGTGTTGTTGTTGTTGGTGGTGGTGGTCGTTGTGATGGTGGTGGTGGCGTTGTTGTTGGTGGTGGTGGTGGTCGTTGTGATGGTGGTGGTTGCGTTGTTGTTGGTGGTGGTGGTGGTCGTTGTGATGGTGGTGGTGGCGTTGTTGTTGGTGGTGGTGGTGGTCGTTGTGATGGTGGTGGTGGCGTTGTTGTTGTTGGTGGTGGTGGTGGTCGTTGTGATGGTGGTGGTGGCGTTGTTGTTGTTGGTGGTGGCGTTGTTGTTGTTGTTGGTGGTGGTGGTCGTTGTGATGGTGGTGGTGGCGTTGTTGTTGTTGGTGGTGGTGGTGGTCGTTGTGATGGTGGTGGTGGCGTTGTTGTTGTTGGTGGTGGTGGTGGTCGTTGTGATGGTGGTGGTGGCGTTGTTGTTGTTGGTGGTGGTGGCGTTGTTGTTGTTGGTGGTGGTGGTGGTCGTTGTGATGGTGGTGGTGGCGTTGTTGTTGTTGGTGGTGGTGGTGGTCGTTGTGATGGTGGTGGTGGCGTTGTTGTTGTTGGTGGTGGTGGTGGTCGTTGTGATGGTGGTGGTGGCGTTGTTGTTGTTGGTGGTGGCGTTGTTGTTGTTGTTGGTGGTGGTGGTCGTTGTGATGGTGGTGGTGGCGTTGTTGTTGTTGGTGGTGGTGGTGGTCGTTGTGATGGTGGTGGTGGCGTTGTTGTTGTTGGTGGTGGTGGTGGTCGTTGTGATGGTGGTGGTGGCGTTGTTGTTGTTGGTGGTGGTGGCGTTGTTGTTGTTGGTGGTGGTGGTGGTCGTTGTGATGGTGGTGGTGGCGTTGTTGTTGTTGGTGGTGGTGGTGGTCGTTGTGATGGTGGTGGTGGCGTTGTTGTTGTTGGTGGTGGTGGTGGTCGTTGTGATGGTGGTGGTGGCGTTGTTGTTGTTGGTGGTGGTGGTGGTCGTTGTGATGGTGGTGGTGGCGTTGTTGTTGTTGTTGGTGGTGGTGGTCGTTGTGATGGTGGTGGTGGCGTTGTTGTTGTTGGTGGTGGTGGTCGTCGTTGTGATGGTGGTGGTGGCGTTGTTGTTGTTGGTGGTGGTGGTCGTTGTGATGGTGGTGGTGGCGTTGTTGTTGTTGTTGGTGGTGGTGGTCGTTGTGATGCTGGTGGTGGCGTTGTTGTTGTTGTTGGTGGTGGTGGTCGTTGTGATGGTGGTGGTGGCGTTGTTGGTGGTGGTGGTGGTCGTTGTGATGGTGGTGGTGGCGTTGTTGTTGTTGGTGGTGGTGATGGTCGTTGTGATGGTGGTGGTGGCGTTGTTGTTGTTGTTGGTGGTGGTGGTCGTTGTGATGGTGGTGGTGGCGTTGTTGTTGTTGGTGGTGGTGGTCGTCGTTGTGATGGTGGTGGTGGCGTTGTTGTTGTTGGTGGTGGTGGTCGTTGTGATGGTGGTGGTGGCGTTGTTGTTGTTGTTGTTGGTGGTGGTGGTGGTCGTTGTGATGGTGGTGGTGGCGTTGTTGTTGTTGGTGGTGGTGGTGGAGTAGTGATGGTGGTGATAGTTGTTGCTCAACAGGCGGAGTGCGGATACCGAAATACATCGCAGCAGATATAGCAACTCCTGCAAAGCACTTCATCATTTAATCAGTAGTCGTTTAAGAAAGTAATGTTTTGTCATCTCAAACACACAAAGAATCGCGTTGGTTTGGCATCACATATTTTATTGTATTTGGTTCTCAGCTGCAGCTAACAATGTGCGATATTCGCTGATGCCATCAGCCCTGTTTTAATAACGGTTAAACGTAATCTATTGCAAATGACATATAATATAACAAGTTACGGGATATTGGAATGCGAATAACAGACATCCGACTTCACTTCCCTAGATCACAAACAAATATGTCATTGATCTTGATGTTTTATCTATTTTGAAGCAACTGTCATACTTGTCTTGCCAATCAGGGTGGATTTAAAACATAATTATTATTATCCAGATAAATTATCTCATTTTATGCTCTGGCTTGATTTGTAAGGAAGCCCGTTGGTGCCATGGTGAATATATTTTTTTTTCTGACCGCGGCTACATAATTATCTGGCGGCCGCCACTTAATTATCTTGCGGCTGATTAAGTGGCGGCCGCCAGATAAATAGATAATAAATATGTCCTTCTTAGATAGTAATTCATCAAGTGTCATTATGCTTACAGGGATTAGTAAATTTCCAAGGTGGTAATATATTGTGTATTGCTAAACTTAGTACGCAAAGTAGGAAAATTACAATATTGTGTGACCGTGGTAGAATATGTTTCAGTCTTGATTTTAACATGTACAATAATTCAGGCATTACTAATACAACAAACAGAAACACCCAAGTATATGTGATGGCGTACTAAGAACAAATTTACATATAACAATGTTATTTCGTTGTGTCTAAAAGTCACCATTGTGTTCCTGGCGACATCAGCAGTGGTATCACATCAAACCGGCGACGACCTCTCTCCCGCTCAGGGTTACGCTTTAGAGCGGCGCGCATGCGCCGCCAAAATGCCTTATGAGCAGTTTCGTCTTCGTCGTCCACACTGCTCCACGTGATCTGGACGGACGGGGCGTTGGGCAGCAAGAGTTGACCCACCCGACGTGGAACTGACGTAGGTTGGATGTTGTCAAACAAGACAAATATGTACTTGTTCAGCGGCTTGTTGCTGTCGAGCGCAATCGCTAAGTAGTGCATGCAGTCGATGTCTTGGATGAACTCTCGCGTCAAACACACGACCAACTTATCGCTGCAATTAAAACCTCTCATGAAGTTTTGTATTTTCGCTTCTCCGCCGACGTCGTCGCGATCGCCAACGTAGAGACTCAAGCGCCACCCTTTCTCGGCTCGAGGCAGCAGACGCGTGCACACCCATCGCGAGATTCTCGCCACGCCTCCTTGCTGCTCGCGAGAGTTTGTTGAATGCATGAAGTACAGCACCATTGCGTCGTACTGTTTGTCCTGGGTACTAGAAGTTGTCGTCGTTTCCCTTGACCAGCACAGAACCCGGTGATAATTGATGTACCACCGCTGATAGCGAGCCAGCACGGCAAATAAGCAGATGAATATCAAGACCGCCACGATTGATACGACAATTACCAGGACAAACGGCACACGACATCCCGACTCTATGGCCTCCAGGTCTGTGTGGCTCAACGGCTTGTCTCTGATGTCTCCGTATGTACACTTTAATCGTTCCTTGCTAACAAGTTGGACGTGTGTCACACGAGTCCAACGCACGAACGACAACGAATCGCAGTTACACATGAACATCTCATGTTGTAGGTCTACTGCGATAGGACTATCATGACCCATTTCGTCTAGCTTCGACATAAATGTATCACTCAATGATGTCAGACGGTTACCGCTCAGGTCGATGTATTCCAAGTCTGTCAAACTGTCCATGTTTAAATGTATATCAGTAAGTTCGTTGTTTGCAAGGTTAATTAGTTTCAGACGAGTACAATATTTGAACGCTAGTGGGTTAATGACTCTGAGTCTGTTATGTGACAGGTTAATATCTTCCAAGAGACGCAAGCCTGAAAAACTGTCCTGGAAATCCGACCCAGAATCACCGAGTGCATTGTGGGAAAGATTCAAGAAACGCAGGTTCACAAAGGAATGCATAAACTCTGGCGTAATCAGTTCAAGAGCTCCGTGACTAAGGTCCCAAACTTCTACACGATTCACACCTTCAACAAAGCAGCCACTGCACAGAACGTTCGTGAATTTATTCATTGAAAAGTTAAGGAAACGTAAATGTACGTGATTAATGCATAAGCTGCCCTTGATTTCCTCTGGAAAGTTCAGCCCAAAATCAGCTAAATCAAGAAATTCCAACGAACTTGGAAATTGTGCGGCACCAATATGGAGTAGTGGGCTGCTGCATGGAGCAGTGTTGTTTGTTGTCGACACCGTCGTCTGACTGAGAACTGGAGGCTCGATGGGGAAGTAGTGGTTGACGTCTAGCATGTAATATCGGTGTTGGCAGAAGGCTCGGCGGAAGTCGTACGGTTGCCATGACCTGTGGGAAATGCTTAGCTTGCGGAGATTAGAAAAGTATACAAATGGGTTTTCTTTGTACGCAATCTTACCGAAGAGAGAATTATAGTTCACATTTAACTCTTGCATATTCGTCAGGCAGCTTGAATGTTTGAAGTCAGCGGCAATTAATTTGGCAGATTGTACACTTAACCGTTTCACGCGTCGCCAGAAGGGGGAGCAGATATCAGACGATTTAAATGTGGCCGCCTCTCCCTGTGATCCGTCCAACACGACGGTGTCGACACTTGTATTCATTGTCGCCGCTAGTGATGTCATGACATTTTGGTACGGTAATTCCACGTTGCAGGACAAGACAAGCGAGCGAACGTTTGGCAAGTTAGAAAAAGCCCCCGGCTGTATGTGGGTCAAGTCACCCAAACGGCGAAATGATAAAGTCGAAATGTTCGATTTTCGTATGTTGTCAAACATGGCAGCCGTGATCTCAACGAAACTCGTACTTCCTTCGTAAAAGTCTAGTACCTCGAGGCGAGTTAAATTGGTGTATTCGGCAGCGATGGTGGTGTTTACTATAACGCTGAGAGACAATACTCGCAGTTCTGGTGTGTGTGGCACAAACTGTGTCGGATATGACGTCATGTGAATGCCAGACAACGTGAGCACGCGCAGTGCGTGGAGTCCAGCGAAGACAGCAGGTTGAA
>OZ024864.1:39240729-39245729 GCA_964017155.1 Oasisia sp. SBJ-2009 | reverse complement strand
CACAGAATGACGACTGGTATATTATCACTAGCGTGGGACATACTTTCGTGTAGAATTATGTATTATTTGGGGCATTATAAAAAAAAACAATAATACTGTGGTTACATGTGGATACTTTCTTGTGATAATTCAGTTGCAGAGCACATATTGATTTGTTTCCACAGCCTCAACGAACCATGACATCCTACATTAATGTTTTATATCACGCCTGTATGCACTTTAGCCGACTAGTGATATTTTGAATACGATCACAGTTGTATATTTATGTCAGAGGGTTGGTGTGTGTACGCCTTGTGTAATCATGAAATGAACAAATCTTCATCTTCGACAACAGCAGAAAGGGGTTATTGACACTTGACAGGAGGAACTGAGGCGCACTGTCAGTGATGGCTGCAGCCGGCGTTGAGTAAGATCGTCGTCGGCTCCTGCCAGCAGCGAGGGCGAGACAATCGTTCGTGTGCTTTGGCATTTGGACGCCAGAGTCATATGCGAATTCACAGGTGAAGCATAGTATACTACTACTATTATAGTCGCGTCTAGAATTGCAATTTGGTGATCATTCTCTTGCTACTAAGGTTTGATTATTGATTTGTCTTCTACTAGGGGGGGGGGGGGTGTGAGACCAAATATGTTTAGATACCCCCTCCAAAAGATGGAGATGGTCTTTCTGAGTGGGGAAATAACCGTCGTTCGTCATCTGGTCGATGCTAGCCCCCATGTACATACCGCTTGAAACTATGGCCCCTCTAAAAGTCATTTTTTCCTGGAAAATTTTCTAAAAATGGGAAAAATAACTTAGAAACTAAGAATAAAACATTTCAAATATTTGTAATCAGGAACAGATATGTAGTTGCACACAATAAGGATGGTATATAGACCTATTAGTGATAGATTGCTATCTTAATTTAGGTTAATACTGTTTAAAATGAGAATCGTTACTAACAATGGTTACCATCAGGCCATGACATTGTATATATATGTACAGTAGCTGACATCAATGGTCTGGCTAAATTAATCCAGAATAACTGCTGCATTCAGAGTCGTATTGTTCAAATACAGTATAAAATTGACCACATAATTATTGATCTGGAATTGATCCAGTAGTCCTTTAATAGGTGAAACATGTCACTTATTTATTTTTAGGGTAGAGAAAGAGATGTGTCATAACGAACCCCATGTAGCGGCATTATACTTAGTTTCCATCATCTAGGCCTGTTGCTGTAATGTGCTCATCAAATACATCAGCTAATGTGAGTGAGCCTCCAAATGTCTTAAGTGTGTCCAAGTCTTTAATTCACCCGTTATTTATTGCTAGATTAGCAATTTTCCTTATCATACAGGCGTTGTGTCTTTAGTTATTGCTGTCTTGTGTTCCATATCCTGATATCCTGCCTCATTTTATTATCACACAGACATCCTACCAGCCAGAAAGACCATGGCTCTCTTCGGTCAATCAGATATGTTGCCTTGGATTAAATTCCACTAAAGATGCTTTGGCAAGCTGCTTGGCTTCTTGTCTAGAGCTCTTAGTTTAAGAAGCCAACACTCCGCTCAGCACCCAAAATGTTGATGGGTGCCTTCACTAGCTTCTATATGTCCATATGAGAAACTGAATACTCCGCAGACTCATCATAGTTTCAAATGTTAAATATGCCTTTTTGCTACTGGAAGCCAGCTGGCAATTTGGGCATAACATCTTCAGAACCTTTACAACTTGAGGTTAAAAGGATTCTGGTACCATGGCTATGGCAACACTTATTTCCTGATCGTACCACGCATGCTTGAACCTCTCAGTGGACTTAAATTTGAAGGCTATCTTTCAAGATAATATTTGCATCTGTGTGTGTCAGCTCCTGGTACAGATTTTGGAAAGTTAGGATGATCATGGTACATGTAGTATCGTCTGACGTGGTCAGATACAGGAATAATTCAACCAGATATTTCCCAATGAGAGCCCCTGCACCGTATATAGCCTTCAAGAAGTCAAAACCGAAGAAGTTTCTGATGATGGAGGCTAACTAGTTCGGGACATTCTCGTACTTCTGCAGATAAAATGCCAAATCATCCATATGATAGGTTGGCTAACTACACAGGTCACCGTCAAGCGATTTAAATGTTCATCTTACAGATTGACATATTTGTTTTGTCGTAGGGCTATGCAGGAGACACATTTATTTTAGTTATGGGTTGTGGACAAGGGTATGATTCATGAGCCGACTTCGATTCGTCTGTTCTGTTCGATGTTTCTGTTCATCACACTCAGAGTTCATGATATCTTTGACAATTTTGTTTAATGCCAGAGCTTCAGTGAAGTGTTGTGCTTATCTTAGACTGCTGGATTCAGACAGAGTGTCCAAATTTCTTATGTCTGGCTAGTCGTGTTGTTTCCAAATATTTCGAAACCATTTGTTCCCTTTTTGTGGGATGACAGCTGCTACAGCTTGCGATGGGGCTCAAAGATCTGGTAGCAGCTCGTTAGCTCATCAACAGTCTCGTCAAATTCACTCAAAACGATTTGATGCAACTTTTGCCAAGACAATCGATAGTTTAAAGTTGTTTTCCATATATAAGCGTGCTGACGACTCCATCCTGGAAAAACCAAATCCCTACGATGATGGTCAAGGGTAGATCAGGACTGAGGATGGAGTGTTGGAACCGGTGTGGTCCTGCGGTGCTGCGTTACCAAACTCACTGGTTGATTTTCTGGACACTGATTCTACGTATTCACTCTGGCTACGAGCTTTATAACAGTACTGACTACAAAATCAGTGGTGTCACATAGCGTGATTACCTACAACAACTAATATATATATATATATATATATATATATATATATATATATATATATATATATAGAGAGAGAGAGAGAGAGAGAGAGAGAGAGAGATAGTATTTCATACAAGATTGAACGAAGGCTGCTTCTGCTGCTGCTGCTTCCATATTGTCTATCTTGCGTTATCCTCTGCCAGATGGTGCCCTTCCAGTAATCGTCTAGTTCGTCTCTTTACCGTCTCGCCGGCCTTCCTCTAGGTATTTTCCTTTCGTATGGTTTCCAGGTGGTGATACGCACTGTCTATCGGTTATCTCGTATCCTGCTGACGTGCTCTATCCCCTTCTGTCTTCTGACTTGTTCAATCACGTCTGTCACCATAGCCGTTTCTCTTATCCATATGTTTGTTTTTCTGTGCCGATATATGATGTTTAATATACTCCTTTCCATCTTTGTTTGTGTGGCTGGTGTGTGCTCGTGTTTCCGCGCCGTATAGCATTGCTGGAAGTACGCATGAGCTGTAGACTTGTCTTTTCAAGGATGTTCCAATGTTACCCTTGAAAATGTCGCGTTGCTTGCTGAATGCTGCCCATTCAGCCGTGATCCTCCCTTAAATGTTCTTTTCTTGTTATTTGTATCTGGTGCTGTATCTCCGTCACTGGTAGACGTAGCTTACAACGTTCTCGATCTGAGTGTTGTTGACATATATTGGTGTGTCGCTTTCCATCAACACCATCGTCTTCGAATTGTTCGTATTCAAATCCTGATTATCACATTCGTCGGCTAATTCCAGTAGCATTGGTTTTAGTTCATGAGGTACATTAGTGCATATGAGTATGTCGTCGGCAAAGCGAAGATGACGATGATATTCGCTGTCTATCTTCAATCCTCTTGTTTCCCAATCAGTGGTCGGAATATGCTTTCGATTTCAGCCGTACACAGCTTGAGCGATGTGGTACCTCCCTGTCGTACTCCTCTCCTGATGTTGGTCTTGTTGCTTTCTTTGTGTAGGTGGACTGTCATCGAACTGTTGGTGTAGGTGTCCTTCAGAAATTTGATGTACTATTCCCTGTTCTTGAAGCGATGTTAGTATTGCTTTGGTTTGCACTGAGTCGAAGGCTATCTATCTGGTAGAGACAAATGCGATGCAGAGTAGGATATTATATTCCTTGCACTTCTCCTTCAGTTGGTTTACGACGTGGGTGTGATCTGTCGGTAAGTATATGCTACTGAATTCAGCTTATTCTGGAGGCGAAATGTTTGTGTCTGTCTATTTTCCCAAGGCAATAACTCCCGCGTCCATTACACTATCAAAATCTCATATTTTATATATCACCGTAAGTATAATAGTTCTCTCTACAAACGCTTTGGTTGGTGTCCGCAGGAACACTGCTTTTTATTATTACCGCTTCAAATGTGCGACTTGTTTAAATTGCAATGGATTTGTTATGACAATAACAATTATGATAACGTTACCTACATATGTACCGGAAAATATTTTGAGTTATTGCCTTTTGAACATCTCGAATACTTAACCCTGAAAAATAAAGACGGCCGCTATACACGCCTCATTGGAAGCAATGAACATGCGTCAATGCAACATGTGGGCATGCATCACTGGAAGTGGAGTTACGCTTCAATGGAGGTGGTGACCACGTCTTAGTGGGAGTGGTGGACATGCATCAATGGCAGTGGTGGACACAAAACATCCAGTTCAAATAATAATAATAATAATAATTGACAACAATGCTGAGGCGAGCAGAGTTAACCCCATTACCGTCTAGTGTTTAACTTTCCCACATTATAGACAGAAGACTTCCCGTTAATAATTACTACTGGGCCAATTCTGGGCTGCGGAGCTGGCATCGTCCATTTAAAGAACAACTGGTAGAATAATAGCTCAAATCACAGTAATAACGTGCTCGTGTATACACTCGCCGCCACAGCAGTGAATGTCAATTACTCAAGACACTAATTAGGTTAATACGGAGGATACGCCTCAATGGGAATGGTGGACATGCCTTAATGGAAATAGTGGACACGCATCAATGGAAATGGTGGGTATGCACCCGTGTAGTGGTGGTCACGCCTCAATGGAAATGGTGGGTATGCTTCAATGGAAGTGGTGGACATGCATCAATGGATGTGATGGATAGGCATCAATGAAAATGGTGGACATGCATCAGTAGAAGTGGTGGACATGCATCAATGGAAGTGGTCGACATGGAT
>OZ024864.1:39228229-39235729 GCA_964017155.1 Oasisia sp. SBJ-2009 | reverse complement strand
CGGTCAGCCCCAAGACACATCGCATACTCCAGAAGTCGCTGCAAACAACGACGTGCCACTTGTGCCACTACAACCTTCGGGCCGTGCAAACACAAAAGAAGGTCATTTTGGAGATACAACTCCCGAACTAGGACCTACTGCAACAGCCACTGAACAATGTGAGGTCCCTGAACCCATACAGCCTCCCGGTCTGTCGATCCCAGCGGACGCCGTTGCGATTGCGATAAATGCAGCTGCCGATGTTGCCAAAGAAGCTCGAAACTCCGCTGAAGCAATCCGGACATCTGCCATTAACGAGGCCGCAGTTACAGCGGCCGAGCAGGTAGCCGTTGCCGCCGAAGCTGCTGCTTTTCGATGGGCTTTTCCCGCTCCAAACACCAATTCTGGAGACGCCACTGCTGCAGTGAAAGTAGTAGCTGTTGCTGCCCGAAATGCTGCCACCACAGCCCAGACCGCTGCTACAGATGCACCAACTGAGGTGACTTCTGCAATTTCGGGAGCAGCAAATAAAGTCGCCGCCGCCGCCGAAGCTGCTGCATTCAGAGTCATATCTGCAAGAACCAGTCGTGCTGCGTCAGTAGCATCGGCGACAACACCGACCGTTGTGAATGAGAGTACCGGCAACAGTTCTAGTGCTGATGCTGACTTCAGCGAGAACCAACAATCCGCAGCAGGGCAGCAAGGTAACACAGGACGCTAATGTTCAGTAGGAATGCTAGGTGCCTTCTGACCAAACGATAGCCTCCCGTTACTTTTAAGGCTGCGCTTCGTAATCGTTTTTTTGCGTGGGCCAATTAATGTCCAGTTATAGGAAACCTAAACACCCATTGCTTCCATCTATATTATAATAACTTATAGTTATGGGAAATGTATATACTTATATTTTATAGGAAATATAAACACCCATTGCTTGATATAATAACTTATATGTATAGGAAATATCAACATGCATTGCTTGCATCTATATTATAATAACTGCTGTTGTACAGCTGTATGTCCACAACGCAAAATAGTATATAAAAATAACAATTATATAAAAATAAGTGAATTCAACATTCCACATTTTTGGTAAACCATTGGGCGCTATCAAATATATGAATATTTTTGCCGCCGCATTTCTGGATGATCATTTTTGACGTCAGAGATGACACATATTGGCATCAAGCGAACCCTTTATTTGCATTCAGAGCAGGTTTACAATTATCGCGTTTGGATTGATAAGCATATCCTAATTAACTAGTGTGCGATATTCCTGCATATGTGATACACTGGGGCCATAGGGATCGAATCTTTAACTTACTATTCCATGCGGATCAAATTGTGTATGTCGTTCATTTGCATTTACCCTCTGGTATCGACCTAGAATGCATAGCCGCGTGTTCCGCATATGGTGTGACTTCAACCGACGCCTCCGTTGTAGATCCGCTGAGTGAAGCGTCCCTGAGAGGTTTGGTGAACCGCTTTCTAGAGACCGCACATCGGCCGTTGGCGCGGTCACTGGACGTCAACCCAGGCTTCGTTGAGGAGACGGAGCGGAGACACCCGAATGACCCGGACCAGGTCGCTTACGAAGTTCTTGCTGAGTGGAGGAAAATGAAACAAGCGTTGACAGACACGGCTGGCTTGGTTCTGGTTCTCCAAGCAGCATTGCTGGCTGTTCAACATACGGCCGTCGCTGAGACCGTCACATGTGGTATGTTCTTTTAGCTGTTCAAAAGTATCATATAATCGTATTCATATAGTTAACCTAATGTCTTAACATCATGTCACACAGAACAGGGAATTGCAATAATAATTGTACAGCACCTGAATCAATACAATTTCTCTCAGGCGCTTTGCTTACATGTACAAATAATTTTATTATATCAGATTGGTTGATACATAAACATAAATAAAATGATATTCTAAATATAGCCATGCATGTGAAAAGTAAAAAAAGTAAATTATTATTCGCATTACTTGTTGTACATCAGACTGCAGATAATCAACAATATATGATCAATATTAAACAAAAACTAAATACCATAGCTAACCTGTTATAACATTGATTGTTTTAAAATGATGAATACTAAGTAATCTAGGCATTAATAATCATTATGTAAATAATCACGTACAGGCTGACGACACACATGTTAATTATGACTATAACCATAAATAAGTATGTGATTATGACTATGACTATGACAACAAAATCACAACCATACACTGTTCGGAATCTAGGTGTTGGCTTTTCATATTAGGGCCGGTAAATGTTTCATGATACGTAGCGAGACTCAACGCGACTGGCGCTGATTGGGGACAGGACACATGAATAATAGTATAATGATGGATGACAGTTGTAGCTTCCGACTGAAGAATACTAGGAAAAGTAGATAATAAATAGCTGCACTGACTTCCGATTGCGCATCGAGTAAAATTCAAATGCGGTTATCTATACATATATATAATACATTGATAATCCGATCCCCAACAACCTTTGTTCCTAAATCTAAGCTACATGTTGTCAAAGGAACCTAATGTCAAAGGAAGCTACAGTTACCTTTCGCAAAAACGGATAAGACATATTTATTTGAAATTGTATTTCCACTTTGAACTTTCGACCGTCCGCTCCACAAATGATGTCTTGGCTCCTGCTTGGCCCTATTCACGAGTCCGATTTACAGATGTGTAAGTATTTCCTCTGAACATGCTACTCCCAAGGAAATGCCATGGAAGTGTTAGTATTATCATTATTATCATTGTAAATAGTTCGTATGGATAAGACCGTACCCAGTATTCACCAAGCTTAAATAGCAGCACTGGTTCGTTGCCATTATAACGATAGGTATAATGTTTTGCTTTGACAGATTTGGAGGATGCAAATGCCAAAGATAGCAACATTAAACACAAGAAGGTACTGTGCAAGTTTTACACCCTAACGCGAAACTTATACTTGACATTATAAAACGCAACCCTACCTTAACCATGTCAAGAGTGTGAACAGAAGGAAGACGTGTTTGTGGAATTATTTCAGGTGATTATTATCATAAGTAATGTATCACAGCGATTGTCCACACTTAGTTAACATAATTAATACAAAATATGTTAGATCCAACTGCAACTATTTCTTACTGGTATTAAGAAGAACCACGGTCTAATGTCAAAATGCGTCTAGTCGACACTGCAAAAATGAATACTGAGAACAACGAATAATAAAATAAGGTATTCACATATGATAGTTGTACGTATTATGATCGTAGGCAGAAGCAAAGATTCTGACTGGTGAACTACAGCGCCAAGACGCATACCTGAAGGACCACGGCTGGAGACGTGAAGCTGTCCAGCCTGACAGGAACTCTCTATTTGCCTCCGTCTGCACAGCAGGACAACTCGACATGGACAAAAACGAGCTGCGTCAGGAGACTTGTCAATACATCAGCAACAACAGATTCGACTTCACACGATTCGTCTGCGTCGTATCAGGCGACAATTTGGAGCACGAGAGAGTACTTGATGACACTTTGAAAACGATGTCGAAACCCAATTCTCCGGTCGGTTTCATAGCCGTAATGGCACTAAGTCGACTTCTCGAAGCCACAATCGTTGTCACGTCTGGCGGAACGTCTGAAGTCGACGCCCTTGTTACAAAGGTCTATTACGGTGATACGCACTGTCTATCGGTTATCTCGTATCCTGCTGACGTGCTCTATCCCCTTCTGTCTTCTGACTTGTTCAATCACGTCTGTCACCATAGCCGTTTCTCTTATCCATATGTTTGTTTTTCTGTGCCGATATATGATGTTTACTATACTCCTTTCCATCTTTGTTTGTGTGGCTGGTGTGTGCTCGTGTTTCCGCGCCGTATAGCATTGCTGGAAGTACGCATGAGCTGTAGACTTGTCTTTTCAAGGATGTTCCAATGTTGCCCTTGACAATGTCGCGTTGCTTGCTGAATGCTGCCCATTCAGCCGTGATCCTCCCTTAAATGTTCTTTTCTTGTTATTTGTATCTGGTGCTGTATCTCCGTCACTGGTAGACGTAGCTTACAACGTTCTCGATCTGAGTGTTGTTGACATATATTGGTGTGTCGCTTTCCATCAACACCATCGTCTTCGAATTGTTCGTATTCAAATCCTGATTATCACATTCGTCGGCTAATTCCAGTAGCATTGGTTTTAGTTCATGAGGTACATTAGTGCATATGAGTATGTCGTCGGCAAAGCGAAGATGACGATGATATTCGCTGTCTATCTTCAATCCTCTTGTTTCCCAATCAGTGGTCGGAATATGCTTTCGATTTCAGCCGTACACAGCTTGAGCGATGTGGTACCTCCCTGTCGTACTCCTCTCCTGATGTTGGTCTTGTTGCTTTCTTTGTGTAGGTGGACTGTCATCGAACTGTTGGTGTAGGTGTCCTTCAGAAATTTGATGTACTATTCCCTGTTCTTGAAGCGATGTTAGTATTGCTTTGGTTTGCACTGAGTCGAAGGCTATCTATCTGGTAGAGACAAATGCGATGCAGAGTAGGATATTATATTCCTTGCACTTCTCCTTCAGTTGGTTTACGACGTGGGTGTGATCTGTCGGTAAGTATATGCTACTGAATTCAGCTTATTCTGGAGGCGAAATGTTTGTGTCTGTCTATTTTCACAAGGCAATAACTCCCGCGTCCATTACACTATCAAAATCTCATATTTTATATATCACCGTAAGTATAATAGTTCTCTCTACAAACGCTTTGGTTGGTGTCCGCAGGAACACTGCTTTTTATTATTACCGCTTCAAATGTGCGACTTGTTTAAATTGCAATGGATTTTTTATGACAATAACAATTATGATAACGTTACCTACATATGTACCGGAAAATATTTTGAGTTATTGCCTTTTGAACATCTCGAATACTTAACCCTGAAAAATAAAGACGGCCGCTATACACGCCTCATTGGAAGCAATGAACATGCGTCAATGCAACATGTGGGCATGCATCACTGGAAGTGGAGTTACGCTTCAATGGAGGTGGTGACCACGTCTTAGTGGGAGTGGTGGACATGCATCAATGGCAGTGGTGGACACAAAACATCCAGTTCAAATAATAATAATAATAATAATTGACAACAATGCTGAGGCGAGCAGAGTTAACCCCATTACCGTCTAGTGTTTAACTTTCCCACATTCTAGACAGAAGACTTCCCGTTAATAATTACTACTGGGCCAATTCTGGGCTGCGGAGCTGGCATCGTCCATTTAAAGAACAACTGGTAGAATAATAGCTCAAATCACAGTAATAACGTGCTCGTGTATACACTCGCCGCCACAGCAGTGAATGTCAATTACTCAAGACACTAATTAGGTTAATACGGAGGATACGCCTCAATGGGAATGGTGGACATGCCTTAATGGAAATAGTGGACACGCATCAATGGAAATGGTGGGTATGCACCCGTGTAGTGGTGGTCACGCCTCAATGGAAATGGTGGGTATGCTTCAATGGAAGTGGTGGACATGCATCAATGGATGTGATGGATAGGCATCAATGAAAATGGTGGACATGCATCAGTAGAAGTGGTGGACATGCATCAATGGAAGTGGTCGACATGGATCAGTGGAAGTGGTGGACATGCATCAATGAAATGGTGGACACGCATCAATGGAAATGGTGGACATGCATCAATGGAAATGGTGGACATGCATCAGTAGAAGTGGTGGACCATGGAAGTGGAGGACACGCATCAATGGAAATCGTGGACAAGAATCAATTGAAGTGGTGGCAACACCTCAATGGACGCGACAGACACGCATCAATGGATGTGGTGAAATCGCCTCAATGATCTACGTCTATCCCGCTATGACTGGCACACCATGTATTCATTGTGGTCGGACTGGCTTCCAAAAAGAGACGATTGGCAAAGAAACGTTCTACTTCCTTCTTATATACGGTTTCTTAAGCAGTCGTCATTATATTGTAATGACGACTGATACATTAGTCATCGCGTGGGACATACATGTATGTGCTAGACTGCGATCAAATTATACCGTCACTTATAGGGTTGAAAGTATTCGTAGTAGTAGTGGTTGTTGGTTGGGTTGTGGTGGTGGTGGTGGTTGTGGAGCTAGTGGTGGTGGTGGTCGCTGCTATCATCCTCCTCGTCATGTTAATGAAGTTATTGTGCTGTTAAATGGTAAAATGATCTCTAGAATACTTGAACTTGTTTCGCTATCATAAATATATCGTTGAATGGTGTAAACTATTTCAAAGTTAACAAATGCTGCCTATGGGCGTATGTCAAGTAGCCTTTTCCACTGAGGCTGGTTAGGCAGGATTGCTGGGATGGTGAGGTAAAAACTGAGCCAGAGTGGGAAAATGTGCAAAGGCAATCTGCTTATATTGGACGTTTTCAACTTATGTTTTCTGACCATAGACTACATTTGTTGAAATGGTCACCTCCATTGAAGCGTAACTCCACTTCCAGTGATGCATGCCCACATGTTGCATTGACGCATGTTCATTGCTTCCAATGAGGCGTGCATAGCGGCCGTCTTTATTTTTCAGGGTTAAGTATTCGAGATGTTCAAAAGGCAATAACTCAACATTTTTTCCGGTACATATGTAGGTAACGTTATCATAATTGTTATTGTCATAAAAAAATCCATTGCAATTTAAACAAGTCGCACATTTGAAGCGGTAATAATAAAAAGCAGTGTTCCTGCGGACACCAACCAAAGCGTTTGTAGAGAGTAAGCTTGCTTGTTCGTCTGTAATACCCGAGAGCGGAGTTGCTAAATTAACTGGACAAATCGTGGCGTGCGTGTAGTATTTACCTTTTATATAAGACGTGTATACCTTGGCAAGGGACTGGCACGTGTACTTAGGAAGCACAATCGTATGGTATATTTATAGACTGAGCTCGGCGGTGAATAATTTATTGTGTAGAGTAGGATCGTTTGGACTCTCTAGCGTGTGGTTGATGTGTAGCAGTGCAAACACGCGAACAATGACGACTTAAATTACCGCAGAAACATTGACTAGTTTGAAAAGTATCTCCAGTAGTGGTCGCACAAAGTGCTGCCGGTAGAGAAATAGGGACTTCTTCTTACATTGAAGGATCCTTCACACCAATATACGGTATTGTGTTATATCGTTTTAATATCCCAGGATTTCTTTTAATAATTTGCTAAAAGTAATATAATATTATTTAGACGGCAGACACGACCGACCGACCGACCGACCGACCGACCGACCGACCGACCGACCGACCGACCGACCGACCGACCGACCGACCGACCGACCGACCGACCGACCGACCGACCGACCGACCGACCGACCGACCGACCGACCGACCGACCGACCGACCGACCGACCGACCGACCGACCGACCGACCGACCGACCGACCGACCGACCGACCGACCGACCGACCGACCGACCGACCGACCGACCGACCGACCGACCGACCGACCGACTGAATGATACTATTTTTTTTAAGTTGTACAACAATTGTCCTACTTTAATTAATTATATATTC
>OZ024864.1:39175729-39225729 GCA_964017155.1 Oasisia sp. SBJ-2009 | reverse complement strand
GGTGGCGGGTGGCGGGTGGCGGGTGGCGGGTGGCGGGTGGCGGGTGGCGGATGGCGGGTGGCGGGTGGCGGGTGGCGGGTGGCGGGTGGCGGGTGGCGGGTGGCGGGTGGCGGGTGGCGGGTGGCGGGTGGCGTATGGCGGGTGGCGGGTGACGGTGGCACAAGAGAGGAACTACTATCATAAATAAATTTAGTTGAATGCTAAATGCCTATAGAAAAATGCGTACATAAATACGTAACGCTGAGCCTCAGAGAAAGTTGCTAGGTACATTTATTGATATCAGTACCCATACTTGCGAAGAGAAATGTTTTGACTGAGTTATCATCTAACGTCGGTTTCCAGATACCACGGAAGAAGGCGATCAGCCCCAAGACACATCGCATACTCCAGAAGTCGCTGCAAACAACGACGTCCTTGTGCCACTACAACCTTCGGGCCGTGCAAACACAAAAGAAGGTCATTTTGGAGATACAACTCCCGAACTAGGACCTACTGCAACAGCCACTGAACAATGCGAGGTCCCTGAACCCATACAGCCTCCCGGTCTGTCGATCCCAGCGGACGCCGTTGCGATTGCGATAAATGCAGCTGCCGATGTTGCCAAAGAAGCTCGAAACTCCGCTGAAGCAATCCGGACATCTGCCATTAACGAGGCCGCAGTTACAGCGGCCGAGCAGGTAGCCGTTGCCGCCGAAGCTGCTGCTTTTCGATGGGCTTTTCCCGCTCCAAACACCAATTCTGGAGACGCCACTGCTGCAGTGAAAGTAGTAGCTGTTGCTGCCCGAAATGCTGCCACCACAGCCCAGACCGCTGCTACAGATGCACCAACTGAGGTGACTTCTGCAATTTCGGGAGCAGCAGATAAAGTCGCCGCCGCCGCCGAAGCTGCTGCATTCAGAGTCATATCTGCAAGAACCAGTCGTGGTGCGTCAGTAGCATCGGCGACAACACCGACCGTTGTGAATGAGAGTACCGGCAACAGTTCTAGTGCTGATGCTGACTTCAGCGAGAACCAACAATCCGCAGCAGGGCAGCAAGGTAACACAGGACGCTAATGTTCAGTAGGAATGCTAGGTGCCTTCTGACCAAACGATAGCCTCCCGTTACTTTTAAGGCTGCGCTTCGTAATCGTTTTTTTGCGTGGGCCAATTAATGTCCAGTTATAGGAAACCTAAACACCCATTGCTTCCATCTATATTATAATAACTTATAGTTATGGGAAATGTATATACTTATATTTTAAAGGAAATATAAACACCCATTGCTTGATATAATAACTTATATGTATAGGAAATATCAACATGCATTGCTTGCATCTATATTATAATAACTGCTGTTGTACAGCTGTATGTCCACAACGCAAAATAGTATATAAAAATAACAATTATATAAAAATAAGTGAATTCAACATTCCACATTTTTGGTAAACAATTGGGCGCTATCAAATATATGAATATTTTTGCCGCCGCATTTCTGGATGATCATTTTTGACGTCAGAGATGACACATATTGGCATCAAGCGAACCCTTTATTTGCATTCAGAGCAGGTTTACAATTATCGCGTTTGGATTGATAAGCATATCCTAATTAACTAGTGTGCGATATTCCTGCATATGTGATACACTGGGGCCATAGGGATCGAATCTTTAACTTACTATTCCATGCGGATCAAATTGTGTATGTCGTTCATTTGCATTTACCCTCTGGTATCGACCTAGAATGCATAGCCGCGTGTTCCGCATATGGTGTGACTTCAACCGACGCCTCCGTTGTAGATCCGCTGAGTGAAGCGTCCCTGAGAGGTTTGGTGAACCGCTTTCTAGAGACCGCACATCGGCCGTTGGCGCGGTCACTGGACGTCAACCCAGGCTTCGTCGAGGAGACGGAGCGGAGACACCCGAATGACCCGGACCAGGTCGCTTATGAAGTACTTGCTGAGTGGAGGAAAATAAAACAAGCATTGACAGACACGGCTGGCTTGGTTCTGGTTCTCCAAGCAGCATTGCTGGCTGTTCAACATACCACCGTCGCTGAGACCGTCACATGTGGTATGTTCTTTTAGCTGTTCAAAAGTATCATATAATCGTATTCATATAGTTAACCTAATGTCTTAACATCATGTCACACAGAACAGGGAATTGCAATAATAATTGTACAGCACCTGAATCAATACAATTTCTCTCAGGCGCTTTGCTTACATGTACAAATCATTTTATTATATCAGATTGGTTGATACATAAACATAAATAAAATGATATTCTAAATATAGCCATGCATGTGAAAAGTAAAAAAAGTAAATTATTATTCGCATTACTTGTTGTACATCAGACTGCAGATAATCAACAATATATGATCAATATTAAACAAAAACTAAATACCATAGCTAACCTGTTATAACATTGATTGTTTTCAAATGATGAATACTAAGTAATCTAGGCATTAATAATCATTATGTAAATAATCACGTACAGGCTGACGACACACATGTTAATTATGACTATAAAAATAAATAAGTATGTGATTATGACTATGACTATGACAACAAAATCACAACCATACACTGTTCGGAATCTAGGTGTTGGCTTTTCATATTAGGGCCGGTAAATGTTTCATGATACGTAGCGAGACTCAACGCGACTGGCGCTGATTGGGGACAGGACACATGAATAATAGTATAATGATGGATGACAGTTGTAGCTTCCGACTGAAGAATACTAGGAAAAGTAGATAATAAATAGCTGCACTGACTTCCGATTGCGCATCGAGTAAAATTCAAATGCGGTTATCTATACATATATATAATACATTGATAATCCGATCCCCAACAACCTTTGTTCCTAAATCTAAGCTACATGTTGTCAAAGGAACCTAATGTCAAAGGAAGCTACAGTTACCTTTCGCAAAAACGGATAAGACATATTTATTTGAAATTGTATTTCCACTTTGAACTTTCGACCGTCCGCTCCACAAATGATGTCTTGGCTCCTGCTTGGCCCTATTCACGAGTCCGATTTACAGATGTGTAAGTATTTCCTCTGAACATGCTACTCCCAAGGAAATGCCATGGAAGTGTTAGTATTATCATTATTATCATTGTAAATAGTTCGTATGGATAAGACCGTACCCAGTATTCACCAAGCTTAAATAGCAGCACTGGTTCGTTGCCATTATAACGATAGGTATAATGTTTTGCTTTGACAGATTTGGAGGATGCAAATGCCAAAGATAGCAACATTAAACACAAGAAGGTACTGTGCAAGTTTTACACCCTAACGCGAAACTTATACTTGACATTATAAAACGCAACCCTACCTTAACCATGTCAAGAGTGTGAACAGAAGGAAGACGTGTTTGTGGAATTATTTCAGGTGATTATTATCATAAGTAATGTATCACAGCGATTGTCCACACTTAGTTAACATAATTAATACAAAATATGTTAGATCCAACTGCAACTATTTCTTACTGGTATTAAGAAGAACCACGGTCTAATGTCAAAATGCGTCTAGTCGACACTGCAAAAATGAATACTGAGAACAACGAATAATAAAATAAGGTATTCACATATGATAGTTGTACGTATTATGATCGTAGGCAGAAGCAAAGATTCTGACTGGTGAACTACAGCGCCAAGACGCATACCTGAAGGACCACGGCTGGAGACGTGAAGCTGTCCAGCCTGACAGGAACTCTCTATTTGCCTCCGTCTGCACAGCAGGACAACTCGACATGGACAAAAACGAGCTGCGTCAGGAGACTTGTCAATACATCAGCAACAACAGATTCGACTTCACACGATTCGTCTGCGTCGTATCAGGCGACAATTTGGAGCACGAGAGAGTACTTGATGACACTTTGAAAACGATGTCGAAACCCAATTCTCCGGTCGGTTTCATAGCCGTAATGGCACTAAGTCGACTTCTCGAAGCCACAATCGTTGTCACGTCTGGCGGAACGTCTGAAGTCGACGCCCTTGTTACAAAGGTCTATTACTACGGAGACACCCTGTCAGACAAAACGATTCACATTGTGTGGGTGTCCATTGGATTCTACGATGCCGCGAGGCCGATGCACGACAACGTCGACAACGCGCCGTGTTCGTGTCGAGCATGTAACGGGCTTGGTCAGCGAGATCCGAATTCGTCTGAGGAAATCATCCGAGAATTCTACCATCTAGCTGCCCGTGACGACTTCGACGATGGAACAGGGAAACTGCCACCGAGTCACGCGTGTGACTGCAGCCCCACAGAGTGCCAACGCTGGAGTGGTGAATACAGCTTTGAGATGACTGTCCCCCAAAACCCCGAACCGACATCGCAACTAAATTGGAAAGAAGTGTTCTTGTTTTTCTGTCAGGAGGAACACGTGTTAAGGGAATGGAAGACCATCATGCGTCGTTTGGACTTGAATGCGGCCATACTCGAAGAGATATCATCCAGCAACAACCCCCTTCGTGAGAAGATCTATGACGCCTTCGACAGATGGCGCGTCAGCAACGTTGCAGAAGACGTAACCGTGGCACGGATAGAGAAGGCCCTGCGCGAAGAAGGACTAGTGTCGGTGGCAGGTATGAGTAATATCGTTTTAGATATATATTGTTGATAACACGCTTACACTATGTAACTCGTATTTCATTTAACCGGAACGAAACTGTATAAATATGATATTATGATATATTCTCCGGTAATCCAACAAGGAAGCTTATGAATATATGTATATATATATATACATATATATATATATATATATATATATATATATATATATATATACATATATATATATATATATATATATATATATATATATCCAAGTTTCTTGTCGATTTATCAAAGGATATACCACATGTATATATGCACACATAATCTCTCTCTCTCTTTCTTTCTCTCTCTCATACTCTCTCATAAACACGCTCGCTCGCTCGCTCGCTCGCTCGCACTCTCTTACGCACACACATACACACACACTCACACACATACACGCACGCACGCACGCACGCACGCATACACACACACACACACACACACACACACACGATGCGGCCACTTTGTTAAGAATACATACGACTAAATCTGCCCTTCCGTCGAATATTTTATGGTAAGGAAGAACTAGTAATAATTCAAATACATTCCAATAAAACCAGGTAACAATTTAAAAGAGCAATACATATATCAATTATAAATAATTGTAATAAATAAGTAAATGAAAATATAAATTATGATAATATAAAGTCACTCTTTTACCTTATGCGGACATTCCGACCAATATCAATCTTGTTCAACTGTACGACATAATCCGTGAACAGTCTGGCGCAATAGGGCATCATAAGTGGAAATAGCTTTACTGACTACTATAGTAACGTCTTTCTGTTGTACAGAAGACCTGTGCCGCAAATTCGGTGGCCTGTCATTGGGGGTGTCGAGTGAATGAGAGGTGGACCAGTTCCCGTCGTGTCTACATCCACGAAGACTGACAACACGTGGATACAACCGGTGCCTCAACGTCCCTACTACAGGAGTGACCTGTGTAAGCAGCCCGCATTCCCAGGTTTCCCCGACCCCTGTGTCGCAGTCGTCGGCTACGGTTGGCTGGGCTGAGCCTTCGTATTTGTAGGCAAGGCTTACCGCACAATATTTATGGAAGGGTTAATCATGTTACTGTAATTGTTTTGGTGGTGTCAATCCTGATAAGATGTTAAGAAGGGAACGTCTTTTTGATTGAAATCGAGGTCTTTGGAAGAGGGAACCATTCTTGAATGTCATCGAAGAAATGCTCATAAACATTACTGCGTGTCGATTGCGCAGAAGCTGAAAGCTTAAATTGTAGCGATAAGGCGGGAAGTGTACCGAAGCTTTATTTTGTTCCGACATCAGTTTGTATGTGTTGTGTTGCGTTGCGTTGCGTTGCGTTGCGTTGCGTTGCGTTGCGTTGCGTTGCGTTGCGTTGCGTTGCGTTGCGTTGCGTTGCGTTGCGTTGCGTTGCGTTGCGTTGCGTTGCGTTGCGTTGCGTTGCGTTGCGTTGCGTTGCGTTGCGTTGCGTTGCGTTGCGTTGCGTTGCGTTGCGTTGCGTTGCGTTGCGTTGCGTTGCGTTGCGTTGCGTTGCGTTGCGTTGCGTTGCGTTGCGTTGCGTTGCGTTGCGTTGCGTTGCGTTGCGTTGCGTTGCGTTGCGTTGCGTTGCGTTGCGTTGCGTTGCGTTGCGTTGCGTTGCGTTGCGTTGCGTTGCGTTGCGTTGCGTTGCGTTGCGTTGCGTTGCGTTGCGTTGCGTTGCGTTGCGTTGCGTTGCGTTGCGTTGCGTTGCGTTGCGTTGCGTTGCGTTGCGTTGCGTTGCGTTGCGTTGCGTTGCGTTGCGTTGCGTTGCGTTGCGTTGCGTTGCGTTGCGTTGCGTTGTGTTTGTTTTTGTTTTTGTTGTTGTGCGGTGCGGTGCGGTGCGGTGCGGTGCGGTGCGGTGCGGTGCGGTGCGGTGCGGTGCGGTGCGGTGCGGTGCGGTGCGGTGCGGTGCGGTGCGGTGCGGTGCGGTGCGGTGCGGTGCGGTGCGGTGCGGTGCGGTGCGGTGCGGTGCGGTGCGGTGCGGTGCGGTGCGGTGCGGTGCGGTGCGGTGCGGTGCGGTGCGGTGCGGTGCGGTGCGGTGCGGTGCGGTGCGGTGCGGTGCGGTGCGGTGCGGTGCGGTGCGGTGCGGTGCGGTGCGGTGCGGTGCGGTGCGGTGCGGTGCGGTGCGGTGCGGTGCGGTGCGGTGCGGTGCGGTGCGGTGCGGTGCGGTGCGGTGCGGTGCGGTGCGGTGCGGTGCGGTGCGGTGCGGTGCGGTGCGGTGCGGTGCGGTGCGGTGCGGTGCGGTGCGGTGCGGTGCGGTGCGGTGCGGTGCGGTGCGGTGCGGTGCGGTGCGGTGCGGTGCGGTGCGGTGTGGTTTATCAAAAACGAATGTAATATACATAGATTGGTGGTGGTATCATACAGTGAATTTTATCGTCAAAAGGAACATATTTTTCCACTTGTTACTTTCAAACGTCATTAAACATACTTTGTTATTAGTGTTTTGAGTAATTGACATTCACTGTTGTGGTGACGCGTGTACACAAAACAACGGCATTGCTGTGATTTGAGCTACTGTTCTACCGTTAGATCTTTAAACGTGGACGGTGATAGCTCCTCAGCCCATAAATGGCCCAGCAGTGATTTCTTTTGACGGGAAGTCTCCTGTCTAGAATGTGGGAAAGGTAAACACCAAACGGTAATTGGGTTAACTCTGCTCGCCTCAGCATTGTTGTCAATTTTCTTTATAAACTGGATGTTTTGTTTACCATTTGAACGTATTGTAGACGGAATTGTTCAAATGTTGAACATTGTTTCAGGTTTAATAAAGAAATTAAACACAAGTTGGAAGGAAAAACCCTTCAACATGCATGTTGTAATAATACAAGCGCAATATTAACTGATAAAATAAAACGTAGGAGCTGGTACGCTCGCCTTAACTGCACAAAATGTATTGATGAATAGTTATCTGGTATCATACACCATGAAATTTACGAAATATGTTAGCACTGAAGGGAATGTCAACCACTTGTAGCTTAGTACTCTCATTGTAGGAAATTCGGTAGTATAGTCAAATGCATACGATGTTCCAAGGACTGTATTACCCAAGTGTCCATAATAAACGATCATCACCATGCTGTATTGCTGTACTTTAATAAATGTAACAGATGGACGTAGCCATTACCGGATTCTCAGCTTTAATTCAACTTGTTAACAATTATCAACATAAATTACGACAGCGATTTAAACAATACGTAGAAAAACATTACACAATAATATATGTTATATTAATGGATTTGTTTCTGATGGTAACTTAGCATTTTAAATTCGGTCCTGTTCATAGGCTGTGACTTGTCTTCCCATTTAATGTTATGTTTACGTCACGCAATACGGAACCGTGGAGAAAAAAAATCGTTATTTTGGATCACATCTTGCTGTAATTTGCACACAATGATATATACATTGCAAAGAACATGTGGAAAAAAGAAGAAAAAACATTGACCCACCCATGGCCCTCATCGTGCCCCCCGCTTTTAATTTTAATGGTGTCAGCTGAAGGGGTAGATCTTGACAATGACAAGGCCGAAATCATTGTAACTTTGTGTATATATAGCTAAAATATACCTGTTTTTAGTAACACAATTTGTTTTTGGATATCTTGTCTAGTTTTTTTATACGATTTATTTTTGAAGTGGGGTAAAAATAATACAAACGAAATGTGATTATTTTATCATCACAAATTCACCTTATTGTTTCATCTCAAATATGCTGCTGTTACTAAATGTGGAACTATGGCATGGACAAAGTCTGAAAATTTCAAAATATTCTGTCAATAAATAGCCGAGATCCACTCAACTGATTGAGCAGGCCCATGAAAATAATTATAATGGAGAAAAACAACGTAGAAGTTTGGGAACAATTCAGTCGTGTAATTTCATAACTAAAATTGATCATACAGTCATCAAATTGCACAAACAAGTACTACAGTTTACAATAATCATGAAAATGTAAAATACAACAGATTACAACAGTAAACTGGAAAATAAGAACTCATAATACCTCTACATACCACAAACGAAAACATTATACAAAAACGTCTAGCATGTCAACTACTGGAAAAACATAGAAATGTCAGTGTCTATTGTAACTATGTGAAATATTGTCATTATATGTAATGTTCTGTTGCATCAGTGTCACATCTAGAATGCTCCAGCAGCATAGTCTGTTGATGCACTAGCTACAGCGCGGCGAGCGAAACGGCGAGATCGACGAGCTTCCTTTGTAGCCGCCGCCTTCTGCCGCTTGGCCTGTCTCAAGCGCTGACGATCTGCCTTCTGTGCAGATGAAAGCAGGTGTGCACCTGATGGCACCTGCATGACCTCACACAAGTACCTCATTGAGGACTCGACCCCGCAGTTGAACTCTGCGACGGAGCTGCACGTGGCAGAGAGAACCCGCTCGAGTCCAACAAAGTTCGTCTTCGGACACTTCGTCCACACTTTCGAGTGTAGAGACTCGTTCACATTTTGGGTCTTGCCAAGTAAGCATCGACTCAAGAGGTCATCGTGGGCCAGTCGGGCATAGACCGGCTTCACATGCCGTGCCACTTCTGCAGACAGGTGTGTGCGCACATTCACACGATGTGGACCAGGCTGCTGCCCGGTGGCCAGTGCTTTCTGGTAGAAGCACCAACTGTCTCGACCCACCGGGCAGCGGCCATGCTGGGGGTTCTCGTCAGTCGATACTGCATGGTCGAAAGTCGCCAGCACAGCATTCTGCATTGCTCGTAAGTTGCCTGTGTGAGCACGCACGGCCAAGCCATAGTATGCTTCCAGACTATCGATAGTCGTCAGCTTCAGTTTTCCGTACCCCTTGCCTCCCAAAGTGACGCCAGCTTTCTTTCCGGATGCTGCCACTTTCCGAAGTGCGGTGCCAAGTCGTTTGGCGACGTGGTTGATGCATTCTTCTTTTTGTATTACCACGTCGCCATACACCTGCAGACTTGTCAGATGGTTGAACGTCTTGGCATCTCCATCCGAGAGCATCGTGGTGTATCTGAAGCCACGGTTCAGTGACCGAGTCCACAGATGCTCTGCAGCTTGCACTTCCATGCCGCCAGATGACCCCTGGTAGTTGCAATTGCACTCAGGCTCATGTGTGTCGAACCACTGTCGGAAAGCTGCAGTGGCCATGCCGCCATACCGAGCACTTGCGTAGGCGCACCGTTGACAATACAACGACATCACTTGCAAATCCAACACAAGTCCTGTCAGAACATCAACGACACAACCGATGCCGTACATGGACTTGTGGCCACGTGTCATCCCTGACCCATCGTAGCTGACGGTCAAGTCAATGGGCTCGTCATCGCCAGCTGATGGGTCAAGTGCACGGTAGACGCGACGGATAACTTGTGCAGCCTCATCGAACACCCGGGTAACAACGATCTTGTTGGCCTCGCAGATTGCACGCACATGCTTTGCAAATGTCCTGTGGCTGACAGGTCTCATGTCGAGGAAACGACAAAGTCTCACCAGCCCTGCGTGTCCAACTCCCATGTCCATGGATGCTGCAACAGCCTGTCGCACCACAACGAATGGAACGTTTCCTGAAGTGGAGCCATCAAGTCGGTCAGAGGTGAGGGTTTTGTTGATCACAGCCCCACATTCAGTGCAGCAGGTTTCCATTGCACATACAAGCCCGAGCTGGTGATCAACTGTGCGAATCACAAGTGAAACCACTCCACATTGTAGACACAACAAGCTCTTGACAAGGGCCGACAGCATAGAGCATCGTGTGATGACAGTTGTGACGACATCTTGCTCAACTGTTTCATCAGCATCCATGTCATCAAACGCCGACCTGTAGCCAAACTTCCTCTCCGTTGCAGATGGAGAAGGTGGGGGCGCTGACGGAGAATGTGGGGGCGCAGTGTCGCTCACCTGAGAAAATAAAAATAAAATATTAGGACAATGTGTCGTATTTTGTGGAGCATGTATTTGCATTGAACACCCATTCATATATAGATAGCATAAGTGGGATGTTGAAAATGCATGTTATAACAGCCCAATGTAAAGAATGTTCAATTCCATTGACAATCACAGTACCAATATAACTGAACAAACCTTTTTACAAGGGTATAAGTAGCAGTAGCTGCAGCTCAAATCATAATACCGCAAAGTTGGAAGGATCAAACAAACCGAGGAAGTTTCAAAATAAATGCCATACATTATCTTTGAGGCTGAACTGGCTTAGCAGTGAGTGCAAGTACTGAAGTAGGTCAAATACTTTTTGTTTATATTAGTTTAGACTACTACTAACGAGTACTACTAGCGTAACGTGACATAATTATATCCTACACAATGTTTCTACAATATACAACATGCTGCAGTATATAAATATTTAGTAAGAGTGGACTCAGACTTACAATTGACTGTTGTTGGGTGTTGCTTGGTCCGGGTGAATCGATCGAAGGCGTAGAAACTGGACTAACTGGGTCACTGACTGACGCCGCCGAAGAATCGCCAGTTTGCTTCCTCGGTGCAGCCCGTGCTTTGCGAAGCTGCTGTCGCCTACGATTACGACCTTTCCCAAAACTGAACTCAGTTTTCTTTCTTTTCTCCTCCGGCATCATACAGCAGTAAAATAAGTTTTACGGTTGTGAATAAAAACGGCGTTGAGCAATGGCGAACTGTAGGGGATTTCCTTTGTGACGGCTTTTCCTGCCGAGAGCCAATCAGCGCGCCTCATTTGGGGGAGTGTCCGTGGTTGACCAATCGTAGCGACGCTATCACTCCACTGGGCGGTCCATTTTACGTCAAAATGCTCCAAATCTGCCAGAGATTTTACAGAACCACTGCTACCACGATGCACTGCGAAAGTGAAGCTACACGTGCATACCAAATATGATGGGGTGTGGGCAAAGATGGCGGAGCACGCCGCCGCCAAAAGTGTCGTATTTTTCGATCGCGGTTGCGTAAGATTATCACTCTAAGACGATGGGCATGTTATAAATGTGTGTTTTTGTTGGATTTGAAGAATTTATTCAGATGTATAAAACACACTGATAGACAGTTAGATAATAAACATATATTAATATGACAAAAAACGAAAATGAAAAAAAAAAAATGTATTTTTTGGTTTTTTTTTACGGTATCGTATTGCCTTATTATTATTAAAGGGACCCAATATTAGATTATCCGATCTGCGCGAAACGATACATTTTGCCTACGCTAGGTTCGATTAACCAGGGTCCGCGAGTTGGCAGCATGTTTCAGCCCCTCAAAATGTCATCTCTGCGAAGATAATCATTCGATTGTTGTTGGTGCAAAATTTGAACATTTGAGGGTGACCTTGTTTGACCTTCAATTACCGATTACTGCACCACTTGGCAACTCTAAGGCAGGTCTAGTTATGACTGTGAGATGCATGGCTTTCCAATGATATAACAATCATGTGTGTGTATGTGGGGGGGGGGGGGGGGGGGGCATTTAAACTCCTAAAATAACGCACTTTTTGGCGGATTTGCGTCTCGCCTATAGAGTTCGTAGCATGTCCAGGCTTCAGTATAGCAGACCTAGGGCGCAGGAAATCCGATATCATGTACTTGAGTACACATACTTTTACACTAGCATAATGCAGTGCCAGCAACATGGCTAAAATGTGTAAAGACAGTTTCAGCTTTTTATATGCAGCGCGCCGCGCCGCGCCGCGCCGCGCCGCGCCGCGCCGCGCCGCGCCGCGCCGCGCCGCGCCGCGCCGCACCGCACCGCACCGCACCGCACCGCACCGCACCGCACCGCACCGCACCGCACCGCACCGCACCGCACCGCACCGCACCGCACCGCACCGCACCGCACCGCACCGCACCGCACCGCACCGCACCGCACCGCACCGCACCGCACCGCACCGCACCGCACCGCACCGCACCGCACCGCACCGCACCGCACCGCACCGCACCGCACCGCACCGCACCGCACCGCACCGCACCGCACCGCACCGCACCGCACCGCACCGCACCGCACCGCACCGCACCGCACCGCACCGCACCGCACCGCACCGCACCGCACCGCACCGCACCGCACCGCACCGCACAAAAACAAACACAACGCAACGCAACGCAACGCAACGCAACGCAACGCAACGCAACGCAACGCAACGCAACGCAACGCAACGCAACGCAACGCAACGCAACGCAACGCAACGCAACGCAACGCAACGCAACGCAACGCAACGCAACGCAACGCAACGCAACGCAACGCAACGCAACGCAACGCAACGCAACGCAACGCAACGCAACGCAACGCAACGCAACGCAACGCAACGCAACGCAACGCAACGCAACGCAACGCAACGCAACGCAACGCAACGCAACGCAACGCAACGCAACGCAACGCAACGCAACGCAACGCAACGCAACGCAACGCAACGCAACGCAACGCAACGCAACGCAACGCAACGCAACGCAACGCAACGCAACGCAACGCAACGCAACGCAACGCAACGCAACGCAACGCAACGCAACGCAACGCAACGCAACGCAACGCAACGCAACGCAACGCAACGCAACGCAACGCAACGCAACGCAACGCAACGCAACGCAACGCAACGCAACGCAACGCAACGCAACGCAACGCAACGCAACGCAACGCAACGCAACGCAACGCAACGCAACGCAACGCAACGCAACGCAACGCAACGCAACGCAACGCAACGCAACGCAACGCAACGCAACGCAACGCAACGCAACGCAACGCAACGCAACGCAACGCAACGCAACGCAACGCAACGCAACGCAACGCAACGCAACGCAACGCAACGCAACGCAACGCAACGCAACGCAACGCAACGCAACGCAACGCAACGCAACGCAACGCAACGCAACGCAACGCAACGCAACGCAACGCAACGCAACGCAACGCAACGCAACGCAACGCAACGCAACGCAACGCAACGCAACGCAACGCAACGCAACGCAACGCAACGCAACGCAACGCAACGCAACGCAACGCAACGCAACGCAACGCAACGCAACGCAACGCAACGCAACGCAACGCAACGCAACGCAACACACACATACAAACTGATGTCGGAACAAAATAAAGCTTCGGTACACTTCCCGCCTTATCGCTACAATTTAAGCTTTCAGCTTCTGCGCAATCGACACGCAGTACTGTTTATGAGCATTTCTTCGATGACATTCAAGAATGGTTCCCTCTTCCAAAGACCTCGATTTCAATCAAAAAGACGTTCCCTTCTTAACATCTTATCAGGATTGACACCACCAAAACAATTACAGTAACATGATTAACCCTTCCATAAATATTGTGCGGTAAGCCTTGCCTACAAATACGAAGGCTCAGCCCAGCCAACCGTAGCCGACGACTGCGACACAGGGGTCGGGGAAACCTGGGAATGCGGGCTGCTTACACAGGTCACTCCTGTAGTAGGGACGTTGAGGCACCGGTTGTATCCACGTGTTGTCAGTCTTCGTGGATGTAGACACGACGGGAACTGGTCCACCTCTCATTCACTCGACACCCCCAATGACAGGCCACCGAATTTGCGGCACAGGTCTTCTGTACAACAGAAAGACGTTACTATAGTAGTCAGTAAAGCTATTTCCACTTATGATGCCCTATTGCGCCAGACTGTTCACGGATTATGTCGTACAGTTGAACAAGATTGATATTGGTCGGAATGTCCGCATAAGGTAAAAGAGTGACTTTATATTATCATAATTTATATTTTCATTTACTTATTTATTACAATTGTTTATAATTGATATATTTATTGCTCTTTTAAATTGTTACCTGGTTTTATTGGAATGTATTTGAATTATTACTTGTTCTTCCTTACCATAAAATATTCGACGGAAGGGCAGATTTAGTCGTATGTATTCTTAACAAAGTGGCCGCATCGTGTGTGTGTGTGTGTATGCGTGCGTGCGTGCGTGCGTGTATGTGTGTGAGTGTGTGTGTATGTGTGTGCGTAAGAGAGTGCGAGCGAGCTAGCGAGCGAGCGAGCGAGCGTGTTTATGAGAGAGTATGAGAGAGAGAAAGAAAGAGAGAGAGAGATTATGTGTGCATATATACATGTGGTATATCCTTTGATAAATCGACAAGAAACTTGGATATATACATACATATATATATATATATATATATATATATATATATATATATATATATATATATATATATATGTATGTATATATATATATACATATATTCATAAGCTTCCTTGTTGGATTACCGGAGAATATATCATAATATCATATTTATACAGTTTCGTTCCGGTTAAATGAAATACGAGTTACATAGTGTAAGCGTGTTATCAACAATATATATATAAAACGATATTACTCATACCTGCCACCGACACTAGTCCTTCTTCGCGCAGGGCCTTCTCTATCCGTGCCACGGTTACGTCTTCTGCAACGTTGCTGACGCGCCATCTGTCGAAGGCGTCATAGATCTTCTCACGAAAGGGGTTGTTGCTGGATGAGATCTCTTCGAGTATGGCCGCATTCAAGTCCAAACGACGCATGATGGTCTTCCATTCCCTTAACACGTGTTCCTCCTGACAGAAAAACAAGAACACTTCTTTCCAATTTAGTTGCGATGTCGGTTCGGGGTTTTGGGGGACAGTCATCTCAAAGCTGTATTCACCACTCCAGCGTTGGCACTCTGTGGGGCTGCAGTCACACGCGTGACTCGGTGGCAGTTTCCCTGTTCCATCGTCGAAGTCGTCACGGGCAGCTAGATGGTAGAATTCTCGGATGATTTCCTCAGACGAATTCGGATCTCGCTGACCAAGCCCGTTACATGCTCGACACGAACACGGCGCGTTGTCGACGTTGTCGTGCATCGGCCTCGCGGCATCGTAGAATCCAATGGACACCCACACAATGTGAATCGTTTTATCTGGCAGGGTGTCTCCGTAGTAATAGACCTTTGTAACAAGGGCGTCGACTTCAGACGTTCCGCCAGACGTGACAACGATTGTGGCTTCGAGAAGTCGACTTAGTGCCATTACGGCTATGAAACCGACCGGAGAATTGGGTTTCGACATCGTTTTCAAAGTGTCATCAAGTACTCTCTCGTGCTCCAAATTGTCGCCTGATACGACGCAGACGAATCGTGTGAAGTCGAATCTGTTGTTGCTGATGTATTGACAAGTCTCCTGACGCAGCTCGTTTTTGTCCATGTCGAGTTGTCCTGCTGTGCAGACGGAGGCAAATAGAGAGTTCCTGTCAGGCTGGACAGCTTCACGTCTCCAGCCGTGGTCCTTCAGGTATGCGTCTTGGCGCTGTAGTTCACCAGTCAGAATCTTTGCTTCTGCCTACGATCATAATACGTACAACTATCATATGTGAATACCTTATTTTATTATTCGTTGTTCTCAGTATTCATTTTTGCAGTGTCGACTAGACGCATTTTGACATTAGACCGTGGTTCTTCTTAATACCAGTAAGAAATAGTTGCAGTTGGATCTAACATATTTTGTATTAATTATGTTAACTAAGTGTGGACAATCGCTGTGATACATTACTTATGATAATAATCACCTGAAATAATTCCACAAACACGTCTTCCTTCTGTTCACACTCTTGACATGGTTAAGGTAGGGTTGCGTTTTATAATGTCAAGTATAAGTTTCGCGTTAGGGTGTAAAACTTGCACAGTACCTTCTTGTGTTTAATGTTGCTATCTTTGGCATTTGCATCCTCCAAATCTGTCAAAGCAAAACATTATACCTATCGTTATAATGGCAACGAACCAGTGCTGCTATTTAAGCTTGGTGAATACTGGGTACGGTCTTATCCATACGAACTATTTACAATGATAATAATGATAATACTAACACTTCCGTGGCATTTCCTTGGGAGTAGCATGTTCAGAGGAAATACTTACACATCTGTAAATCGGACTCGTGAATAGGGCCAAGCAGGAGCCAAGACATGATTTGTGGAGCGGACGGTCGAAAGTTCAAAGTGGAAATACAATTTCAAATAAATATGTCTTATCCGTTTTTGCGAAAGGTAACTGTAGCTTCCTTTGACATTAGGTTCCTTTGACAACATGTAGCTTAGATTTAGGAACAAAGGTTGTTGGGGATCGGATTATCAATGTATTATATATATGTATAGATAACCGCATTTGAATTTTACTCGATGCGCAATCGGAAGTCAGTGCAGCTATTTATTATCTACTTTTCCTAGTATTCTTCAGTCGGAAGCTACAACTGTCATCCATCATTATACTATTATTCATGTGTCCTGTCCCCAATCAGCGCCAGTCGCGTTGAGTCTCGCTACGTATCATGAAACATTTACCGGCCCTAATATGAAAAGCCAACACCTAGATTCCGAACAGTGTATGGTTGTGATTTTGTTGTCATAGTCATAGTCATAATCACATACTTATTTATGGTTATAGTCATAATTAACATGTGTGTCGTCAGCCTGTACGTGATTATTTACATAATGATTATTAATGCCTAGATTACTTAGTATTCATCATTTGAAAACAATCAATGTTATAACAGGTTAGCTATGGTATTTAGTTTTTGTTTAATATTGATCATATATTGTTGATTATCTGCAGTCTGATGTACAACAAGTAATGCGAATAATAATTTACTTTTTTTACTTTTCACATGCATGACTATATTTAGAATATCATTTTATTTATGTTTATGTATCAACCAATCTGATATAATAAAATTATTTGTACATGTAAGCAAAGCGCCTGAGAGAAATTGTATTGATTCAGGTGCTGTACAATTATTATTGCAATTCCCTGTTCTGTGTGACATGATGTTAAGACATTAGGTTAACTATATGAATACGATTATATGATACTTTTGAACAGCTAAAAGAACATACCACATGTGACGGTCTCAGCGACGGCCGTATGTTGAACAGCCAGCAATGCTGCTTGGAGAACCAGAACCAAGCCAGCCGTGTCTGTCAATGCTTGTTTTATTTTCCTCCACTCAGCAAGTACTTCATAAGCGACCTGGTCCGGGTCATTCGGGTGTCTCCGCTCCGTCTCCTCGACGAAGCCTGGGTTGACGTCCAGTGACCGCGCCAACGGCCGATGTGCGGTCTCTAGAAAGCGGTTCACCAAACCTCTCAGGGACGCTTCACTCAGCGGATCTACAACGGAGGCGTCGGTTGAAGTCACACCATATGCGGAACACGCGGCTATGCATTCTAGGTCGATACCAGAGGGTAAATGCAAATGAACGACATACACAATTTGATCCGCATGGAATAGTAAGTTAAAGATTCGATCCCTATGGCCCCAGTGTATCACATATGCAGGAATATCGCACACTAGTTAATTAGGATATGCTTATCAATCCAAACGCGATAATTGTAAACCTGCTCTGAATGCAAATAAAGGGTTCGCTTGATGCCAATATGTGTCATCTCTGACGTCAAAAATGATCATCCAGAAATGCGGCGGCAAAAATATTCATATATTTGATAGCGCCCAATGGTTTACCAAAAATGTGGAATGTTGAATTCACTTATTTTTATATAATTGTTATTTTTATATACTATTTTGCGTTGTGGACATACAGCTGTACAACAGCAGTTATTATAATATAGATGCAAGCAATGCATGTTGATATTTCCTATACATATAAGTTATTATATCAAGCAATGGGTGTTTATATTTCCTATAAAATATAAGTATATACATTTCCCATAACTATAAGTTATTATAATATAGATGGAAGCAATGGGTGTTTAGGTTTCCTATAACTGGACATTAATTGGCCCACGCAAAAAAACGATTACGAAGCGCAGCCTTAAAAGTAACGGGAGGCTATCGTTTGGTCAGAAGGCACCTAGCATTCCTACTGAACATTAAGCGTCCTGTGTTACCTTGCTGCCCTGCTGCGGATTGTTGGTTCTCGCTGAAGTCAGCATCAGCACTAGAACTGTTGCCGGTACTCTCATTCACAACGGTCGGTGTTGTCGCCGATGCTACTGACGCAGCACGACTGGTTCTTGCAGATATGACTCTGAATGCAGCAGCTTCGGCGGCGGCGGCGACTTTATCTGCTGCTCCCGAAATTGCAGAAGTCACCTCAGTTGGTGCATCTGTAGCAGCGGTCTGGGCTGTGGTGGCAGCATTTCGGGCAGCAACAGCTACTACTTTCACTGCAGCAGTGGCGTCTCCAGAATTGGTGTTTGGAGCGGGAAAAGCCCATCGAAAAGCAGCAGCTTCGGCGGCAACGGCTACCTGCTCGGCCGCTGTAACTGCGGCCTCGTTAATGGCAGATGTCCGGATTGCTTCAGCGGAGTTTCGAGCTTCTTTGGCAACATCGGCAGCTGCATTTATCGCAATCGCAACGGCGTCCGCTGGGATCGACAGACCGGGAGGCTGTATGGGTTCAGGGACCTCGCATTGTTCAGTGGCTGTTGCAGTAGGTCCTAGTTCGGGAGTTGTATCTCCAAAATGACCTTCTTTTGTGTTTGCACGGCCCGAAGGTTGTAGTGGCACAAGGACGTCGTTGTTTGCAGCGACTTCTGGAGTATGCGATGTGTCTTGGGGCTGATCGCCTTCTTCCGTGGTATCTGGAAACCGACGTTAGATGATAACTCAGTCAAAACATTTCTCTTCGCAAGTATGGGTACTGATATCAATAAATGTACCTAGCAACTTTCTCTGAGGCTCAGCGTTACGTATTTATGTACGCACTTTTCTATAGGCATTTAGCATTCAACTAAATTTATTTATGATAGTAGTTCCTCTCTTGTGCCACCGTCACCCGCCACCCGCCATACGCCACCCGCCACCTGCCACCCGCCACCCGCCACCCGCCACCCGCCACTCGCCACCCGCCAATCGCCACCCGCCACCCGCCACCCGCCACCCGCCACCCGCCACCCGCCACCCGCCACTCGCCACCCGCCACCCGCCACTCGCCACCCGACACCCGCCACGGGCCAACCGCCACCCGCCAGCCGCCAGCCGCCAGCCGCCAGCCGCCAGCCGCCAGCCGCCAGCCGCCAACCGCCACCCGCCACCCGCCACCCGAAATTGTGTATGTATGTGTGTGGTGTGTGTGTGTTTGTGTGATTTAATGTGTGTGCGTGACTGCATATGTGTGACTGTGTGCATATGTATATTCGTTTCCGCGCGCCCGTGTGCGAATTCGTATATTTGTAGTAATCGTGTTTACTTAATTTCAAGTTTGAATTTAAGCACTGATATTTCAGCGCACTCACCGGTCTTTGGGGTAAGCAATTGACTGAAGTATCCTTCTAGTTGTTTGGCAACTCGTGTTTTGTCATCATCAACAACCCGTGATAGCCACAATCTCAGCGTTGCCAGCAGCCGCTCTCGGATATCTTCGTGTCGACGTATGATCCGTATGTCTGAATTGTCCATGTCTAGCATCGACTGCAGTCTCTGCTCTTGTTCTGCTTTCAGCTGTGGAATCAGGCCTCTTAAGTACTTGTCTGTGAATATCTCTGATGCAAAGAAACTACTTGTTGTGATATCAGTAGCAGTTGAGTAATATCAGTAGATTAGAAGCAGTAATAACAGCACCATAACTACACGTTTTTCTCTAATTCTACTGTAAGAGCAGTCTTAATAATAATATTTTTGCGCCGTATCATTTTTTTTGCAAATACAAAACTATTTAACATAAAGTATACAAATTGTATAAATATTTAGTATAAATATATTTATATAAATATTTACCATGAATATAATAGCACTTTTTTGATTAATTTCTCTTAAAAAAATTGATTCGTGAGGCTGTAGGATCATAATTTGTTACTCTGTGGTTACCAATGTTGGTATTAATAAAAACTATTATATGGTAATATCGCACACCAAATTACTCTTACGCTGGTTTCGAGTCTGCAGCTACTCCATTTAGACAGGCTGTGATATATCGGTTAAATTTTACACTGCAAATACTGTCAGGCAGTTGAGAAGATTACACCGTGAAGAGAGCATTGACAGCATTGACCGCTACTTTACCGTTACAAAAGCAGCTCCATTGGTGACCAACAAAATGTTCGATATGAGGAGTTGTATGAGAATGTATGTGTGTGTGTATGTGTGTGTGTGTGTGTGTGTGTGTGTGTGTGTGTGTGTGTGTGTGTGTGTGTGTGTGTGTGTGTGTGTGTGTGTGTGTGTGTGTGTCTGTGTCTGTGTGTGTATGTGTGTGTGTCTTTACACATTTTAGCCATGTTGCTGGCACTGCATTATGCTAGTGTAAAAGTATGTGTACTCAAGTACATGATATCGGATTTCCTGCGCCCTAGGTCTGCTATACTGAAGCCTGGACATGCTACGAACTCTATAGGCGAGACGCAAATCCGCCAAAAAGTGCGTTATTTTAGGAGTTTAAATGCCCCCCCCCCCCCCACATACACACACACACACACACACACACACATATGATTGTTATATCATTGGAAAGCCATGCATCTCACAGTCATAACTAGACCTGCCTTAGAGTTGCCAAGTGGTGCAGTAATCGGTAATTGAAGGTCAAACAAGGTCACCCTCAAATGTTCAAATTTTGCACCAAGAACAATCGAATGATTATCTTCGCAGAGATGACATTTTGAGGGGCTGAAACATGCTGCCAACTCGCGGACCCTGGTTAATTGAACCTAGCGGAGGCAAAATGTATCGTTTCGCGCAGATCGGATAATCTAATATTGGGTCCCTTTAATAATAATAAGGCAATACGATACCGTAAAAAAACCAAAAAAAATACATTTTTTTTTTCATTTTCGTTTTTTGTCATATTAATATATGTTTATTATCTAACTGTCTATCAGTGTGTTTTATACATCTGAATACATTCTTCAAATCCAACAAAAACACACATTTATAACATGCCCATCGTCTTAGAGTGATAATCTTACGCAACCGCGATCGAAAAATACGACACTTTTGGCGGCGGCGTGCTCCGCCATCTTTGCCCACACCCCATCATATTTGGTATGCACGTGTAGCTTCACTTTCGCAGTGCATCGTGGTAGCAGTGGTTCTGTAAAATCTCTGGTAGATTTGGAGCATTTTGACGTAAAATGGACCGCCCAGTGGAGTGATAGCGTCGCTACGATTGGTCAACCACGGACACTCCCCCAAATGAGGCGCGCTGATTGGCTCTCGGCAGGAAAAGCCGTCACAAAGGAAATCCCCTACAGTTCGCCATTGCTCAACGCCGTTTTTATTCACAACCGTAACACTTATTTTACTGCTGTATGATGCCGGAGGAGAAAAGAAAGAAAACTGAGTTCAGTTTTGGGAAAGGTCGTAATCGTAGGCGACAGCAGCTTCGCAAAGCACGGGCTGCACCGAGGAAGCAAACTGGCGATTCTTCGGCGGCGTCAGTCAGTGACCCAGTTAGTCCAGTTTCTACGCCTTCGATCGATTCACCCGGACCAAGCAACACCCAACAACAGTCAATTGTAAGTCTGAGTCCACTCTTACTAAATATTTATATACTGCAGCATGTTGTATATTGTAGAAACATTGTGTAGGATATAATTATGTCACGTTACGCTAGTAGTACTCGTTAGTAGTAGTCAAAACTAATGTAAACAAAAAGTATTTGACCTACTTCAGTACTTGCACTCACTGCTAAGCCAGTTCAGCCTCAAGGATAATGTATGGCATTTATTTTGAAACTTCCTCGGTTTGTTTGATCCTTCCAACTTTGCGGTATTATGATTTGAGCTGCAGCTACTGCTACTTATACCCTTGTAAAAAAGGCTTGTTCAGTTATATTGGTACTGTGATTGTCAATGGAATTGAACATTCTTTACATTGGGCTGTTATAACATGCATTTTCAACATCCCACTTATGCTATCTATATATGAATGGGTGTTCAATGCAAATACATGCTCCACAAAATACGACACATTGTCCTAATATTTTATTTTTATTTTCTCAGGTGAGCGACACTTCGCCCCCACATTCTCCGTCAGCGCCCCCACATTCTCCGTCAGCGCCCCCACCTTCTCCATCTGCAACGGAGAGGAAGTTTGGCTACAGGTCTGCGTTTGATGACATGGATGCTGATGAAACAGTTGAGCAAGATGTCATCACAACTGTCATCACACGATGCTCTATGCTGTCGGCCCTTGTCAAGAGCTTGTTGGGTCTACAATGTGGAGTGGTTTCACTTGTGATTCGCACAGTTGATCACCAGCTCGGGCTTGTATGTGCAATGGAAACCTGCTGCACTGAATGTGGGGCTGTGATCAACAAAACCCTCACCTCTGACCGACTTGATGGCTCCACTTCAGGAAACGTTCCATTCGTTGTGGTGCGACAGGCTGTTGCAGCATCCATGGACATGGGAGTTGGACACGCAGGGCTGGTGAGACTTTGTCGTTTCCTCGACATGAGACCTGTCAGCCACAGGACATTTGCAAAGCATGTGCGTGCAATCTGCGAGGCCAACAAGATCGTTGTTACCCGGGTGTTCGATGAGGCTGCACAAGTTATCCGTCGCGTCTACCGTGCACTTGACCCATCAGCTGGCGATGACGAGCCCATTGACTTGACCGTCAGCTACGATGGGTCATGGATGACAATTGGCCACAAGTCCATGTACGGCATCGGTTGTGTCGTTGATGTTCTGACAGGACTTGTGTTGGATTTGCAAGTGATGTCGTTGTATTGTCAACGGTGCGCCTACGCAAGTGCTCGGTATGGCGGCATGGCCACTGCAGCTTTCCGACAGTGGTTTCGGCACACATGAGCCTGAGTGCAATTGCAACTACCAGGGGTCATCTGGCGGCATGGAAGTGCAAGCTGCAGAGCATCTGTGGACTCGGTCACTGAACCGTGGCTTCAGATACACCACGATGCTCTCGGATGGAGATGCCAAGACGTTCAACCATCTGACAAGTCTGCAGGTGTATGGCGACGTGGTAATACAAAAAGAAGAATGCATCAACCACGTCGCCAAACGACTTGGCACCGCACTTCGGAAAGTGGCAGCATCCGGAAAGAAAGCTGGCGTCACTTTGGGAGGCAAGGGGTACGGAAAACTGAAGCTGACGACTATCGATAGTCTGGAAGCATACTATGGCTTGGCCGTGCGTGCTCACACAGGCAACTTACGAGCAATGCAGAATGCTGTGCTGGCGACTTTCGACCATGCAGTATCGACTGACGAGAACCCCCAGCATGGCCGCTGCCCGGTGGGTCGAGACAGTTGGTGCTTCTACCAGAAAGCACTGGCCACCGGGCAGCAGCCTGGTCCACATCGTGTGAATGTGCGCACACACCTGTCTGCAGAAGTGGCACGGCATGTGAAGCCGGTCTATGCCCGACTGGCCCACGATGACCTCTTGAGTCGATGCTTACTTGGCAAGACCCAAAATGTGAACGAGTCTCTACACTCGAAAGTGTGGACGAAGTGTCCGAAGACGAACTTTGTTGGACTCGAGCGGGTTCTCTCTGCCACGTGCAGCTCCGTCGCAGAGTTCAACTGCGGGGTCGAGTCCTCAATGAGGTACTTGTGTGAGGTCATGCAGGTGCCATCAGGTGCACACCTGCTTTCATCTGCACAGAAGGCAGATCGTCAGCGCTTGAGACAGGCCAAGCGGCAGAAGGCGGCGGCTACAAAGGAAGCTCGTCGATCTCGCCGTTTCGCTCGCCGCGCTGTAGCTAGTGCATCAACAGACTATGCTGCTGGAGCATTCTAGATGTGACACTGATGCAACAGAACATTACATATAATGACAATATTTCACATAGTTACAATAGACACTGACATTTCTATGTTTTTCCAGTAGTTGACATGCTAGACGTTTTTGTATAATGTTTTCGTTTGTGGTATGTAGAGGTATTATGAGTTCTTATTTTCCAGTTTACTGTTGTAATCTGTTGTATTTTACATTTTCATGATTATTGTAAACTGTAGTACTTGTTTGTGCAATTTGATGACTGTATGTTCAATTTTAGTTATGAAATTACACGACTGAATTGTTCCCAAACTTCTACGTTGTTTTTCTCCATTATAATTATTGTCATGGGCCTGCTCAATCAGTTGAGTGGATCTCGGCTATTTATTGACAGAATCTTTTGAAATTTTCAGACTTTGTCCATGCCATAGTTCCACATTTAGTAACAGCAGCATATTTGAGATGAAACAATAAGGTGAATTTGTGATGATAAAATAATCACATTTCATTTGTATTATTTTTACCCCACTTCAAAAATAAATCGTAAAAAAAAACTAGACAAGATATCCAAAAACAAATTGTGTTACTAAAAGCAGGTATATTTTAGCTATATATACACAAAGTTACAATGATTTTGGCCTTGTCATTGTCAAGATCTACCCCTTCAGCTGACACCATTAACATTAAAAGCGGGGGGCACGATGAGGGCCATGGTTGGGTCAATGTTTTTTCTTCTTTTTTCCACATGTTCTTTGCAATGTATATATCATTGTGTGCAAATTACAGCAAGATGTGATCAAAAATAACGATTTTTTTTTCACGGTTCCGTATTGCGTGACGTAAACATAACATTAAATGGGAAGACAAGTCACAGCCTATGAACAGGACCGAATTTAAAATGCTAAGTTACCATCAGAAACAAATCCATTAATATAACATATATTATTGTGTAATGTTTTTCTACGTATTGTTTAAATCGCTGTCGTAATTTATGTTGATAATTGTTAACAAGTTGAATTAAAGCTGAGAATCCGGTAATGGCTACGTCCATCTGTTACATTTATTAAAGTACAGCAATACAGCATGGTGATGATCGTTTACTATGGACACTTGGGTAATACAGTCCTTGGAACATCGTATGCATTTGACTATACTACCGAATTTCCTACAATGAGAGTACTAAGCTACAAGTGGTTGACATTCCCTTCAGTGCTAACATATTTCGTAAATTTCATGGTGTATCAGATAACTATTCATCAATACATTTTGTGCAGTTAAGGCGAGCGTACCAGCTCCTACGTTTTATTTTATCAGTTAATATTGCGCTTGTATTATTACAACATGCATGTTGAAGGGTTTTTCCTTCCAACTTGTGTTTAGTTTCTATATTAAACCTGAAACAATGTTCAACATTTGAACAATTCCGTCTACAATACGTTCAAATGGTAAACAAAACATCCAGTTTATAAAGAAAATTGACAACAATGCTGAGGCGAGCAGAGTTAACCCAATTACCGTTTGGTGTTTACCTTTCCCACATTCTAGACAGGAGACTTCCCGTCAAAAGAAATCACTGCTGGGCCATTTATGGGCTGAGGAGCTATCACCGTCCACATTTAAAGATCTAACGGTAGAACAGTAGCTCAAATCACAGCAATGCCGTTGTTTTGTGTACACGCGTCACCACAACAGTGAATGTCAATTACTCAAAACACTAATAACAAAGTATGTTTAATGACATTTGAAAGTAACAAGTGGAAAAATATGTTCCTTTTGACGATACAATTCACTGTATGATACCACCACCAATCTATGTATATTACATTCGTTTTTGATAAACCGCACCGCACCGCACCGCACCGCACCGCACCGCACCGCACCGCACCGCACCGCACCGCACCGCACCGCACCGCACCGCACCGCACCGCACCGCACCGCACCGCACCGCACCGCACCGCACCGCACCGCACCGCACCGCACCGCACCGCACCGCACCGCACCGCACCGCACCGCACCGCACCGCACCGCACCGCACCGCACCGCACCGCACCGCACCGCACCGCACCGCACCGCACCGCACCGCACCGCACCGCACCGCACCGCACCGCACCGCACCGCACCGCACCGCACCGCACCGCACCGCACCGCACCGCACCGCACCGCACCGCACCGCACCGCACCGCACCGCACCGCACCGCACCGCACCGCACCGCACCGCACCGCACCGCACCGCACCGCACCGCACCGCACCGCACCGCACCGCACCGCACCGCACCGCACCGCACCGCACCGCACCGCACCGCACCGCACCGCACCGCACCGCACCGCACCGCACCGCACCGCACCGCACCGCACCGCACCGCACCGCACCGCACCGCACCGCACCGCACCGCACCGCACCGCACCGCACCGCACCGCACCGCACCGCACCGCACCGCACCGCACCGCACCGCACCGCACCGCACCGCACCGCACCGCACCGCACCGCACCGCACCGCACCGCACCGCACCGCACCGCACCGCACCGCACCGCACCGCACCGCACCGCACCGCACCGCACCGCACCGCACCGCACCGCACCGCACCGCACCGCACCGCACCGCACCGCACCGCACCGCACCGCACCGCACCGCACCGCACCGCACCGCACCGCACAAAAACAAAAACAAACGCACCGCACCGCACAAAAACAAAAACAAACGCAACGCAACGCAACGCAACGCAACGCAACGCAACGCAACGCAACGCAACGCAACGCAACGCAACGCAACGCAACGCAACGCAACGCAACGCAACGCAACGCAACGCAACGCAACGCAACGCAACGCAACGCAACGCAACGCAACGCAACGCAACGCAACGCAACGCAACGCAACGCAACGCAACGCAACGCAACGCAACGCAACGCAACGCAACGCAACGCAACGCAACGCAACGCAACGCAACGCAACGCAACGCAACGCAACGCAACGCAACGCAACGCAACGCAACGCAACGCAACGCAACGCAACGCAACGCAACGCAACGCAACGCAACGCAACGCAACGCAACGCAACGCAACGCAACGCAACGCAACGCAACGCAACGCAACGCAACGCAACGCAACGCAACGCAACGCAACGCAACGCAACGCAACGCAACGCAACGCAACGCAACGCAACGCAACGCAACGCAACGCAACGCAACGCAACGCAACGCAACGCAACGCAACGCAACGCAACGCAACGCAACGCAACGCAACGCAACGCAACGCAACGCAACGCAACGCAACGCAACGCAACGCAACGCAACGCAACGCAACGCAACGCAACGCAACGCAACGCAACGCAACGCAACGCAACGCAACGCAACGCAACGCAACGCAACGCAACGCAACACACACATACAAACTGATGTCGGAACAAAATAAAGCTTCGGTACACTTCCCGCCTTATCGCTACAATTTAAGCTTTCAGCTTCTGCGCAATCGACACGCAGTACTGTTTATGAGCATTTCTTCGATGACATTCAAGAATGGTTCCCTCTTCCAAAGACCTCGATTTCAATCAAAAAGACGTTCCCTTCTTAACATCTTATCAGGATTGACACCACCAAAACAATTACAGTAACATGATTAACCCTTCCATAAATATTGTGCGGTAAGCCTTGCCTACAAATACGAAGGCTCAGCCCAGCCAACCGTAGCCGACGACTGCGACACAGGGGTCGGGGAAACCTGGGAATGCGGGCTGCTTACACAGGTCACTCCTGTAGTAGGGACGTTGAGGCACCGGTTGTATCCACGTGTTGTCAGTCTTCGTGGATGTAGACACGACGGGAACTGGTCCACCTCTCATTCTCTCGACACCCCCAATGACAGGCCACCGAATTTGCGGCACAGGTCTTCTGTACAACAGAAAGACGTTACTATAGTAGTCAGTAAAGCTATTTCCACTTATGATGCCCTATTGCGCCAGACTGTTCACGGATTATGTCGTACAGTTGAACAAGATTGATATTGGTCGGAATGTCCGCATAAGGTAAAAGAGTGACTTTAAATTATCATAATTTATATTTTCATTTACTTATTTATTACAATTGTTTATAATTGATATATGTATTGCTCTTTTAAATTGTTACCTGGTTTTATTGGAATATATTTGAATTATTATTTGTTCTTCCTTACCATAAAATATTCGACGGAAGGGCAGATTTAGTCGTATGTATTCTTAACAAAGTGGCCGCATCGTGTGTGTGTGTGTGTGTGTGTATGCGTGCGTGCGTGCGTGCGTGCGTGCGTGTATGTGTGTGAGTGTGTGTATGTGTGTGCGTAAGAGAGTGCGAGCGAGCTAGCGAGCGAGCGAGCGTGTTTATGAGAGAGTATGAGAGAGAGAAAGAAAGAGAGAGAGAGAGATTATGTGTGCATATATACATGAGGTGTATCCTTTGATAAATCGACAAGAAACTTGGATATATATATATACATATATATATATATATATATATATATATATATATATATATATATATATATATATATATATATATATATATATGTGTATATATATATATACATATATTCATAAGCTTCCTTGTTGGATTACCGGAGAATATATCATAATATCATATTTATACAGTGTCGTTCCGGTTAAATGAAATACGAGTTACATAGTGTAAGCGTGTTATCAACAATATATATCTAAAACGATATTACTCATACCTGCCACCGACACTAGTCCTTCTTCGCGCAGGGCCTTCTCTATCCGTGCCACGGTTACGTCTTCTGCAACGTTGCTGACGCGCCATCTGTCGAAGGCGTCATAGATCTTCTCACGAAGGGGGTTGTTGCTGGATGAGATCTCTTCGAGTATGGCCGCATTCAAGTCCAAACGACGCATGATGGTCTTCCATTCCCTTAACACGTGTTCCTCCTGACAGAAAAACAAGAACAGTTCTTTCCAATTTAGTTGCGATGTCGGTTCGGGGTTTTGGGGGACAGTCATCTCAAAGCTGTATTCACCACTCCAGCGTTGGCACTCTGTGGGGCTGCAGTCACACGCGTGACTCGGTGGCAGTTTCCCTGTTCCATCGTCGAAGTCGTCACGGGCAGCTAGATGGTAGAATTCTCGGATGATTTCGGCGGCGGCGGCGACTTTATCTGCTGCTCCCGAAATTGCAGAAGTCACCTCAGTTGGTGCATCTGTAGCAGCGGTCTGGGCTGTGGTGGCAGCATTTCGGGCAGCAACAGCTACTACTTTCACTGCAGCAGTGGCGTCTCCAGAATTGGTGTTTGGAGCGGGAAAAGCCCATCGAAAAGCAGCAGCTTCGGCGGCAACGGCTACCTGCTCGGCCGCTGTAACTGCGGCCTCGTTAATGGCAGATGTCCGGATTGCTTCAGCGGAGTTTCGAGCTTCTTTGGCAACATCGGCAGCTGCATTTATCGCAATCGCAACGGCGTCCGCTGGGATCGACAGACCGGGAGGCTGTATGGGTTCAGGGACCTCGCATTGTTCAGTGGCTGTTGCAGTAGGTCCTAGTTCGGGAGTTGTATCTCCAAAATGACCTTCTTTTGTGTTTGCACGGCCCGAAGGTTGTAGTGGCACAAGGACGTCGTTGTTTGCAGCGACTTCTGGAGTATGCGATGTGTCTTGGGGCTGATCGCCTTCTTCCGTGGTATCTGGAAACCGACGTTAGATGATAACTCAGTCAAAACATTTCTCTTCGCAAGTATGGGTACTGATATCAATAAATGTACCTAGCAACTTTCTCTGAGGCTCAGCGTTACGTATTTATGTACGCACTTTTCTATAGGCATTTAGCATTCAACTAAATTTATTTATGATAGTAGTTCCTCTCTTGTGCCACCGTCACCCGCCACCCGCCATACGCCACCCGCCACCTGCCACCCGCCACCCGCCACCCGCCACCCGCCACCCGCCACTCGCCACCCGCCACTCGCCACCCGCCACCCGCCACCCGCCACCCGCCACCCGCCACCCGCCACCCGCCACTCGCCACCCGCCACCCGCCACTCGCCACCCGACACCCGCCACGGGCCAACCGCCACCCGCCACCCGCCAGCCGCCAGCCGCCAGCCGCCAGCCGCCAGCCGCCAGCCGCCAACCGCCACCCGCCACCCGCCACCCGAAATTGTGTATGTATGTGTGTGGTGTGTGTGTGTTTGTGTGATTTAATGTGTGTGCGTGACTGCATATGTGTGACTGTGTGCATATGTATATTCGTTTCCGCGCGCCCGTGTGCGAATTCGTATATTTGTAGTAATCGTGTTTACTTAATTTCAAGTTTGAATTTAAGCACTGATATTTCAGCGCACTCACCGGTCTTTGGGGTAAGCAATTGACTGAAGTATCCTTCTAGTTGTTTGGCAACTCGTGTTTTGTCATCATCAACAACCCGTGATAGCCACAATCTCAGCGTTGCCAGCAGCCGCTCTCGGATATCTTCGTGTCGACGTATGATCCGTATGTCTGAATTGTCCATGTCTAGCATCGACTGCAGTCTCTGCTCTTGTTCTGCTTTCAGCTGTGGAATCAGGCCTCTTAAGTACTTGTCTGTGAATATCTCTGATGCAAAGAAACTACTTGTTGTGATATCAGTAGCAGTTGAGTAATATCAGTAGATTAGAAGCAGTAATAACAGCACCATAACTACACGTTTTTCTCTAATTCTACTGTAAGAGCAGTCTTAATAATAATATTTTTGCGCCGTATCATTTTTTTTGCAAATACAAAACTATTTAACATAAAGTATACAAATTGTATAAATATTTAGTATAAATATATTTATATAAATATTTACCATGAATATAATAGCACTTTTTTGATTAATTTCTCTTAAAAAAATTGATTCGTGAGGCTGTAGGATCATAATTTGTTACTCTGTGGTTACCAATGTTGGTATTAATAAAAACTATTATATGGTAATATCGCACACCAAATTACTCTTACGCTGGTTTCGAGTCTGCAGCTACTCCATTTAGACAGGCTGTGATATATCGGTTAAATTTTACACTGCAAATACTGTCAGGCAGTTGAGAAGATTACACCGTGAAGAGAGCATTGACAGCATTGACCGCTACTTTACCGTTACAAAAGCAGCTCCATTGGTGACCAACAAAATGTTCGATATGAGGAGTTGTATGAGAATGTATGTGTGTGTGTATGTGTGTGTGTGTGTGTGTGTGTGTGTGTGTGTGTGTGTGTGTGTGTGTGTGTGTGTGTGTGTGTGTGTGTGTGTGTGTGTGTGTGTGTCTGTGTCTGTGTGTGTATGTGTGTGTGTCTTTACACATTTTAGCCATGTTGCTGGCTGCATTATGCTAGTGTAAAAGTATGTGTACTCAAGTACATGATATCGGATTTCCTGCGCCCTAGGTCTGCTATACTGAAGCCTGGACATGCTACGAACTCTATAGGCGAGACGCAAATCCGCCAAAAAGTGCGTTATTTTAGGAGTTTAAATGCCCCCCCCCCCCACATACACACACACACACACACACACACACACACACACACACACACACACACACACACACACACACACACACACACACACACACACACACACACACACATATGATTGTTATATCATTGGAAAGCCATGCATCTCACAGTCATAACTAGACCTGCCTTAGAGTTGCCAAGTGGTGCAGTAATCGGTAATTGAAGGTCAAACAAGGTCACCCTCAAATGTTCAAATTTTGCACCAAGAACAATCGAATGATTATCTTCGCAGAGATGACATTTTGAGGGGCTGAAACATGCTGCCAACTCGCGGACCCTGGTTAATTGAACCTAGCGGAGGCAAAATGTATCGTTTCGCGCAGATCGGATAATCTAATATTGGGTCCCTTTAATAATAATAAGGCAATACGATACCGTAAAAAAACCAAAAAAAATACATTTTTTTTTTCATTTTCGTTTTTTGTCATATTAATATATGTTTATTATCTAACTGTCTATCAGTGTGTTTTATACATCTGAATACATTCTTCAAATCCAACAAAAACACACATTTATAACATGCCCATCGTCTTAGAGTGATAATCTTACGCAACCGCGATCGAAAAATACGACACTTTTGGCGGCGGCGTGCTCCGCCATCTTTGCCCACACCCCATCATATTTGGTATGCACGTGTAGCTTCACTTTCGCAGTGCATCGTGGTAGCAGTGGTTCTGTAAAATCTCTGGTAGATTTGGAGCATTTTGACGTAAAATGGACCGCCCAGTGGAGTGATAGCGTCGCTACGATTGGTCAACCACGGACACTCCCCCAAATGAGGCGCGCTGATTGGCTCTCGGCAGGAAAAGCCGTCACAAAGGAAATCCCCTACAGTTCGCCATTGCTCAACGCCGTTTTTATTCACAACCGTAAAACTTATTTTACTGCTGTATGATGCCGGAGGAGAAAAGAAAGAAAACTGAGTTCAGTTTTGGGAAAGGTCGTAATCGTAGGCGACAGCAGCTTCGCAAAGCACGGGCTGCACCGAGGAAGCAAACTGGCGATTCTTCGGCGGCGTCAGTCAGTGACCCAGTTAGTCCAGTTTCTACGCCTTCGATCGATTCACCCGGACCAAGCAACACCCAACAACAGTCAATTGTAAGTCTGAGTCCACTCTTACTAAATATTTATATACTGCAGCATGTTGTATATTGTAGAAACATTGTGTAGGATATAATTATGTCACGTTACGCTAGTAGTACTCGTTAGTAGTAGTCAAAACTAATGTAAACAAAAAGTATTTGACCTACTTCAGTACTTGCACTCACTGCTAAGCCAGTTCAGCCTCAAGGATAATGTATGGCATTTATTTTGAAACTTCCTCGGTTTGTTTGATCCTTCCAACTTTGCGGTATTATGATTTGAGCTGCAGCTACTGCTACTTATACCCTTGTAAAAAAGGCTTGTTCAGTTATATTGGTACTGTGATTGTCAATGGAATTGAACATTCTTTACATTGGGCTGTTATAACATGCATTTTCAACATCCCACTTATGCTATCTATATATGAATGGGTGTTCAATGCAAATACATGCTCCACAAAATACGACACATTGTCCTAATATTTTATTTTTATTTTCTCAGGTGAGCGACACTTCGCCCCCACATTCTCCGTCAGCGCCCCCACATTCTCCGTCAGCGCCCCCACCTTCTCCATCTGCAACGGAGAGGAAGTTTGGCTACAGGTCTGCGTTTGATGACATGGATGCTGATGAAACAGTTGAGCAAGATGTCATCACAACTGTCATCACACGATGCTCTATGCTGTCGGCCCTTGTCAAGAGCTTGTTGGGTCTACAATGTGGAGTGGTTTCACTTGTGATTCGCACAGTTGATCACCAGCTCGGGCTTGTATGTGCAATGGAAACCTGCTGCACTGAATGTGGGGCTGTGATCAACAAAACCCTCACCTCTGACCGACTTGATGGCTCCACTTCAGGAAACGTTCCATTCGTTGTGGTGCGACAGGCTGTTGCAGCATCCATGGACATGGGAGTTGGACACGCAGGGCTGGTGAGACTTTGTCGTTTCCTCGACATGAGACCTGTCAGCCACAGGACATTTGCAAAGCATGTGCGTGCAATCTGCGAGGCCAACAAGATCGTTGTTACCCGGGTGTTCGATGAGGCTGCACAAGTTATCCGTCGCGTCTACCGTGCACTTGACCCATCAGCTGGCGATGACGAGCCCATTGACTTGACCGTCAGCTACGATGGGTCATGGATGACACGTGGCCACAAGTCCATGTACGGCATCGGTTGTGTCGTTGATGTTCTGACAGGACTTGTGTTGGATTTGCAAGTGATGTCGTTGTATTGTCAACGGTGCGCCTACGCAAGTGCTCGGTATGGCGGCATGGCCACTGCAGCTTTCCGACAGTGGTTTCGGCACACATGAGCCTGAGTGCAATTGCAACTACCAGGGGTCATCTGGCGGCATGGAAGTGCAAGCTGCAGAGCATCTGTGGACTCGGTCACTGAACCGTGGCTTCAGATACACCACGATGCTCTCGGATGGAGATGCCAAGACGTTCAACCATCTGACAAGTCTGCAGGTGTATGGCGACGTGGTAATACAAAAAGAAGAATGCATCAACCACGTCGCCAAACGACTTGGCACCGCACTTCGGAAAGTGGCAGCATCCGGAAAGAAAGCTGGCGTCACTTTGGGAGGCAAGGGGTACGGAAAACTGAAGCTGACGACTATCGATAGTCTGGAAGCATACTATGGCTTGGCCGTGCGTGCTCACACAGGCAACTTACGAGCAATGCAGAATGCTGTGCTGGCGACTTTCGACCATGCAGTATCGACTGACGAGAACCCCCAGCATGGCCGCTGCCCGGTGGGTCGAGACAGTTGGTGCTTCTACCAGAAAGCACTGGCCACCGGGCAGCAGCCTGGTCCACATCGTGTGAATGTGCGCACACACCTGTCTGCAGAAGTGGCACGGCATGTGAAGCCGGTCTATGCCCGACTGGCCCACGATGACCTCTTGAGTCGATGCTTACTTGGCAAGACCCAAAATGTGAACGAGTCTCTACACTCGAAAGTGTGGACGAAGTGTCCGAAGACGAACTTTGTTGGACTCGAGCGGGTTCTCTCTGCCACGTGCAGCTCCGTCGCAGAGTTCAACTGCGGGGTCGAGTCCTCAATGAGGTACTTGTGTGAGGTCATGCAGGTGCCATCAGGTGCACACCTGCTTTCATCTGCACAGAAGGCAGATCGTCAGCGCTTGAGACAGGCCAAGCGGCAGAAGGCGGCGGCTACAAAGGAAGCTCGTCGATCTCGCCGTTTCGCTCGCCGCGCTGTAGCTAGTGCATCAACAGACTATGCTGCTGGAGCATTCTAGATGTGACACTGATGCAACAGAACATTACATATAATGACAATATTTCACATAGTTACAATAGACACTGACATTTCTATGTTTTTCCAGTAGTTGACATGCTAGACGTTTTTGTATAATGTTTTCGTTTGTGGTATGTAGAGGTATTATGAGTTCTTATTTTCCAGTTTACTGTTGTAATCTGTTGTATTTTACATTTTCATGATTATTGTAAACTGTAGTACTTGTTTGTGCAATTTGATGACTGTATGTTCAATTTTAGTTATGAAATTACACGACTGAATTGTTCCCAAACTTCTACGTTGTTTTTCTCCATTATAATTATTGTCATGGGCCTGCTCAATCAGTTGAGTGGATCTCGGCTATTTATTGACAGAATCTTTTGAAATTTTCAGACTTTGTCCATGCCATAGTTCCACATTTAGTAACAGCAGCATATTTGAGATGAAACAATAAGGTGAATTTGTGATGATAAAATAATCACATTTCATTTGTATTATTTTTACCCCACTTCAAAAATAAATCGTAAAAAAAAACTAGACAAGATATCCAAAAACAAATTGTGTTACTAAAAGCAGGTATATTTTAGCTATATATACACAAAGTTACAATGATTTTGGCCTTGTCATTGTCAAGATCTACCCCTTCAGCTGACACCATTAACATTAAAAGCGGGGGGCACGATGAGGGCCATGGGTGGGTCAATGTTTTTTCTTCTTTTTTCCACATGTTCTTTGCAATGTATATATCATTGTGTGCAAATTACAGCAAGATGTGATCAAAAATAACGATTTTTTTTTCACGGTTCCGTATTGCGTGACGTAAACATAACATTAAATGGGAAGACAAGTCACAGCCTATGAACAGGACCGAATTTAAAATGCTAAGTTACCATCAGAAACAAATCCATTAATATAACATATATTATTGTGTAATGTTTTTCTACGTATTGTTTAAATCGCTGTCGTAATTTATGTTGATAATTGTTAACAAGTTGAATTAAAGCTGAGAATCCGGTAATGGCTACGTCCATCTGTTACATTTATTAAAGTACAGCAATACAGCATGGTGATGATCGTTTACTATGGACACTTGGGTAATACAGTCCTTGGAACATCGTATGCATTTGACTATACTACCGAATTTCCTACAATGAGAGTACTAAGCTACAAGTGGTTGACATTCCCTTCAGTGCTAACATATTTCGTAAATTTCATGGTGTATGATACCAGATAACTATTCATCAATACATTTTGTGCAGTTAAGGCGAGCGTACCAGCTCCTACGTTTTATTTTATCAGTTAATATTGCGCTTGTATTATTACAACATGCATGTTGAAGGGTTTTTCCTTCCAACTTGTGTTTAGTTTCTATATTAAACCTGAAACAATGTTCAACATTTGAACAATTCCGTCTACAATACGTTCAAATGGTAAACAAAACATCCAGTTTATAAAGAAAATTGACAACAATGCTGAGGCGAGCAGAGTTAACCCAATTACCGTTTGGTGTTTACCTTTCCCACATTCTAGACAGGAGACTTCCCGTCAAAAGAAATCACTGCTGGGCCATTTATGGGCTGAGGAGCTATCACCGTCCACATTTAAAGATCTAACGGTAGAACAGTAGCTCAAATCACAGCAATGCCGTTGTTTTGTGTACACGCGTCACCACAACAGTGAATGTCAATTACTCAAAACACTAATAACAAAGTATGTTTAATGACATTTGAAAGTAACAAGTGGAAAAATATGTTCCTTTTGACGATACAATTCACTGCATGATACCACCACCAATCTATGTATATTACATTCGTTTTTGATAAACCGCACCGCACCGCCCCGCCCCGCCCCGCCCCGCCCCGCCCCGCCCCGCCCCGCCCCGCCCCGCCCCGCCCCGCCCCGCCCCGCACCGCACCGCACCGCACCGCACCGCACCGCACCGCACCGCACCGCACCGCACCGCACCGCACCGCACCGCACCGCACCGCACCGCACCGCACCGCACCGCACCGCACCGCACCGCACCGCACCGCACCGCACCGCACCGCACCGCACCGCACCGCACCGCACCGCACCGCACCGCACCGCACCGCACCGCACCGCACCGCACCGCACCGCACCGCACCGCACCGCACCGCACCGCACCGCACCGCACCGCACCGCACCGCACCGCACCGCACCGCACCGCACCGCACCGCACCGCACCGCACCGCACCGCACCGCACCGCACCGCACCGCACCGCACCGCACCGCACCGCACCGCACCGCACCGCACCGCACCGCACCGCACCGCACCGCACCGCACCGCACCGCACAAAAACAAAAACAAACGCACCGCACCGCACCGCACCGCACCGCACCGCACCGCACCGCACCGCACCGCACAAAAACAAAAACAAACGCAACGCAACGCAACGCAACGCAACGCAACGCAACGCAACGCAACGCAACGCAACGCAACGCAACGCAACGCAACGCAACGCAACGCAACGCAACGCAACGCAACGCAACGCAACGCAACGCAACGCAACGCAACGCAACGCAACGCAACGCAACGCAACGCAACGCAACGCAACGCAACGCAACGCAACGCAACGCAACGCAACGCAACGCAACGCAACGCAACGCAACGCAACGCAACGCAACGCAACGCAACGCAACGCAACGCAACGCAACGCAACGCAACGCAACGCAACGCAACGCAACGCAACGCAACGCAACGCAACGCAACGCAACGCAACGCAACGCAACGCAACGCAACGCAACGCAACGCAACGCAACGCAACGCAACGCAACGCAACGCAACGCAACGCAACGCAACGCAACGCAACGCAACGCAACGCAACGCAACGCAACGCAACGCAACGCAACGCAACGCAACGCAACGCAACGCAACGCAACGCAACGCAACGCAACGCAACGCAACGCAACGCAACGCAACGCAACGCAACGCAACGCAACGCAACGCAACGCAACACAACACACACATACAAACTGATGTCGGAACAAAATAAAGCTTCGGTACACTTCCCGCCTTATCGCTACAATTTAAGCTTTCAGCTTCTGCGCAATCGACACGCAGTACTGTTTATGAGCATTTCTTCGATGACATTCAAGAATGGTTCCCTCTTCCAAAGACCTCGATTTCAATCAAAAAGACGTTCCCTTCTTAACATCTTATCAGGATTGACACCACCAAAACAATTACAGTAACATGATTAACCCTTCCATAAATATTGTGCGGTAAGCCTTGCCTACAAATACGAAGGCTCAGCCCAGCCAACCGTAGCCGACGACTGCGACACAGGGGTCGGGGAAACCTGGGAATGCGGGCTGCTTACACAGGTCACTCCTGTAGTAGGGACGTTGAGGCACCGGTTGTATCCACGTGTTGTCAGTCTTCGTGGATGTAGACACGACGGGAACTGGTCCACCTCTCATTCACTCGACACCCCCAATGACAGGCCACCGAATTTGCGGCACAGGTCTTCTGTACAACAGAAAGACGTTACTATAGTAGTCAGTAAAGCTATTTCCACTTATGATGCCCTATTGCGCCAGACTGTTCACGGATTATGTCGTACAGTTGAACAAGATTGATATTGGTCGGAATGTCCGCATAAGGTAAAAGAGTGACTTTAAATTATCATAATTTATATTTTCATTTACTTATTTATTACAATTGTTTATAATTGATATATGTATTGCTCTTTTAAATTGTTACCTGGTTTTATTGGAATATATTTGAATTATTATTTGTTCTTCCTTACCATAAAATATTCGACGGAAGGGCAGATTTAGTCGTATGTATTCTTAACAAAGTGGCCGCATCGTGTGTGTGTGTGTGTGTGTGTGTGTGTGTATGCGTGCGTGCGTGCGTGCGTGCGTGTATGTGTGTGAGTGTGTGTGTATGTGTGTGCGTAAGAGAGTGCGAGCGAGCTAGCGAGCGAGCGAGCGTGTTTATGAGAGAGTATGAGAGAGAGAAAGAAAGAGAGAGAGAGAGATTATGTGTGCATATATACATGAGGTATATCCTTTGATAAATCGACAAGAAACTTGGATATATATATATACATATATATATATATATATATATATATATATATATATATATATATATATATATATATATATATATATGTATATATATATATATATACATATATTCATAAGCTTCCTTGTTGGATTACCGGAGAATATATCATAATATCATATTTATACAGTTTCGTTCCGGTTAAATGAAATACGAGTTACATAGTGTAAGCGTGTTATCAACAATATATATCTAAAACGATATTACTCATACCTGCCACCGACACTAGTCCTTCTTCGCGCAGGGCCTTCTCTATCCGTGCCACGGTTACGTCTTCTGCAACGTTGCTGACGCGCCATCTGTCGAAGGCGTCATAGATCTTCTCACGAAGGGGGTTGTTGCTGGATGAGATCTCTTCGAGTATGGCCGCATTCAAGTCCAAACGACGCATGATGGTCTTCCATTCCCTTAACACGTGTTCCTCCTGACAGAAAAACAAGAACACTTCTTTCCAATTTAGTTGCGATGTCGGTTCGGGGTTTTGGGGGACAGTCATCTCAAAGCTGTATTCACCACTCCAGCGTTGGCACTCTGTGGGGCTGCAGTCACACGCGTGACTCGGTGGCAGTTTCCCTGTTCCATCGTCGAAGTCGTCACGGGCAGCTAGATGGTAGAATTCTCGGATGATTTCCTCAGACGAATTCGGATCTCGCTGACCAAGCCCGTTACATGCTCGACACGAACACGGCGCGTTGTCGACGTTGTCGTGCATCGGCCTCGCGGCATCGTAGAATCCAATGGACACCCACACAATGTGAATCGTTTTGTCTGGCAGGGTGTCTCCGTAGTAATAGACCTTTGTAACAAGGGCGTCGACTTCAGACGTTCCGCCAGACGTGACAACGATTGTGGCTTCGAGAAGTCGACTTAGTGCCATTACGGCTATGAAACCGACCGGAGAATTGGGTTTCGACATCGGTTTCAAAGTGTCATCAAGTACTCTCTCGTGCTCCAAATTGTCGCCTGATACGACGCAGACGAATCGTGTGAAGTCGAATCTGTTGTTGCTGATGTATTGACAAGTCTCCTGACGCAGCTCGTTTTTGTCCATGTCGAGTTGTCCTGCTGTGCAGACGGAGGCAAATAGAGAGTTCCTGTCAGGCTGGACAGCTTCACGTCTCCAGCCGTGGTCCTTCAGGTATGCGTCTTGGCGCTGTAGTTCACCAGTCAGAATCTTTGCTTCTGCCTACGATCATAATACGTACAACTATCATATGTGAATACCTTATTTTATTATTCGTTGTTCTCAGTATTCATTTTTGCAGTGTCGACTAGACGCATTTTGACATTAGACCGTGGTTCTTCTTAATACCAGTAAGAAATAGTTGCAGTTGGATATAACATATTTTGTATTAATTATGTTAACTAAGTGTGGACAATCGCTGTGATACATTACTTATGATAATAATCACCTGAAATAATTCCACAAACACGTCTTCCTTCTGTTCACACTCTTGACATGGTTAAGTTAGGGTTGCGTTTTATAATGTCAAGTATAAGTTTCGCGTTAGGGTGTAAAACTTGCACAGTACCTTCTTGTGTTTAATGTTGCTATCTTTGGCATTTGCATCCTCCAAATCTGTCAAAGCAAAACATTATACCTATCGTTATAATGGCAACGAATCAGTGCTGCTATTTAAGCTTGGTGAATACTGGGTACGGTCTTATCCATACGAACTATTTACAATGATAATAATGATAATACTAACACTTCCATGGCATTTCCTTGGGAGTAGCATGTTCAGAGGAAATACTTACACATCTGTAAATCGGACTCGTGAATAGGGCCAAGCAGGAGCCAAGACATCATTTGTGGAGCGGACGGTCGAAAGTTCAAAGTGGAAATACAATTTCAAATAAATATGTCTTATCCGTTTTTGCGAAAGGTAACTGTAGCTTCTTTGACATTAGGTTCCTTTGACAACATGTAGCTTAGATTTAGGAACAAAGGTTGTTGGGGATCGGATTATCAATGTATTATATATATGTATAGATAACCGCATTTGAATTTTACTCGATGCGCAATCGGAAGTCAGTGCAGCTATTTATTATCTACTTTTCCTAGTATTCTTCAGTCGGAAGCTACAACTGTCATCCATCATTATACTATTATTCATGTGTCCTGTCCCCAATCAGCGCCAGTCGCGTTGAGTCTCGCTACGTATCATGAAACATTTACCGGCCCTAATATGAAAAGCCAACACCTAGATTCCGAACAGTGTATGGTTGTGATTTTGTTGTCATAGTCATAGTCATAATCACATACTTATTTATGGTTATAGTCATAATTAACATGTGTGTCGTCAGCCTGTACGTGATTATTTACATAATGATTAGTAATGCCTAGATTACTTAGTATTCATCATTTGAAAACAATCAATGTTATAACAGGTTAGCTATGGTATTTAGTTTTTGTTTAATATTGATCATATATTGTTGATTATCTGCAGTCTGATGTACAACAAGTAATGCGAATAATAATTTACTTTTTTTACTTTTCACATGCATGGCTATATTTAGAATATCATTTTATTTATGTTTATGTATCAACCAATCTGATATAATAAAATTATTTGTACATGTAAGCAAAGCGCCTGAGAGAAATTGTATTGATTCAGGTGCTGTACAATTATTATTGCAATTCCCTGTTCTGTGTGACATGATGTTAAGACATTAGGTTAACTATATGAATACGATTATATGATACTTTTGAACAGCTAAAAGAACATACCACATGTGACGGTCTCAGCGACGGTGGTATGTTGAACAGCCAGCAATGCTGCTTGGAGAACCAGAACCAAGCCAGCCGTGTCTGTCAATGCTTGTTTAATTTTCCTCCACTCAGCAAGAACTTCATAAGTAACCTGGTCCGGGTCATTCGGGTGTCTCCGCTCCGTCTCCTCGACGAAGCCTGGGTTGACGTCCAGTGACCGCGCCAACGGCCGATGTGCGGTCTCTAGAAAGCGGTTCACCAAACCTCTCAGGGACGCTTCACTCAGCGGATCTACAACGGAGGCGTCGGTTGAAGTCACACCATATGCGGAACACGCGGCTATGCATTCTAGGTCGATACCAGAGGGTAAATGCAAATGAACGACATACACAATTTGATCCGCATGGAATAGTAAGTTAAAGATTCGATCCCTATGGCCCCAGTGTATCACATATGCAGGAATATCGCACACTAGTTAATTAGGATATGCTTATCAATCCAAACGCGATAATTGTAAACCTGCTCTGAATGCAAATAAAGGGTTCGCTTGATGCCAATATGTGTCATCTCTGACGTCAAAAATGATCATCCAGAAATGCGGCGGCAAAAATATTCATATATTTGATAGCGCCCAATGGTTTACAAAAAATGTGGAATGTTGAATTCACTTATTTTTATATAATTGTTATTTTTATATACTATTTTGCGTTGTGGACATACAGCTGTACAACAGCAGTTATTATAATATAGATGCAAGCAATGCATGTTGATATTTCCTATACATATAAGTTATTATATCAAGCAATGGGTGTTTATATTTCCTATAAAATATAAGTATATACATTTCCCATAACTATAAGTTATTATAATATAGATGGAAGCAATGGGTGTTTAGGTTTCCTATAACTGGACATTAATTGGCCCACGCAAAAAAACGATTACGAAGCGCAGCCTTAAAAGTAACGGGAGGCTATCGTTTGGTCAGAAGGCACCTAGCATTCCTACTGAACATTAGCTTCCTGTGTTACCTTGCTGCCCTGCTGCGGATTGTTGGTTCTCGCTGAAGTCAGCATCAGCACTAGAACTGTTGCCGGTACTCTCATTCACAACGGTCGGTGTTGTCGCCGATGCTACTGACGCAGCACGACTGGTTCTTGCAGATATGACTCTGAATGCAGCAGCTTCGGCGGCGGCGACGACTTTATCTGCTGCTCCCGAAATTGCAGAAGTCACCTCAGTTGGTGCATCTGTAGCAGCGGTCTGGGCTGTGGTGGCAGCATTTCGGGCAGCAACAGCTACTACTTTCACTGCAGCAGTGGCGTCTCCAGAATTGGTGTTTGGAGCGGGAAAAGCCCATCGAAAAGCAGCAGCTTCGGCGGCAACGGCTACCTGCTCGGCCGCTGTAACTGCGGCCTCGTTAATGGCAGATGTCCGGATTGCTTCAGCGGAGTTTCGAGCTTCTTTGGCAACATCGGCAGCTGCATTTATCGCAATCGCAACGGCGTCCGCTGGGATCGACAGACCGGGAGGCTGTATGGGTTCAGGGACCTCGCATTGTTCAGTGGCTGTTGCAGTAGGTCCTAGTTCGGGAGTTGTATCTCCAAAATGACCTTCTTTTGTGTTTTCACGGCCCGAAGGTTGTAGTGGCACAAGGACGTCGTTGTTTGCAGCGACTTCTGGAGTATGCGATGTGTCTTGGGGCTGATCGCCTTCTTCCGTGGTATCTGGAAACCGACGTTAGATGATAACTCAGTCAAAACATTTCTCTTCGCAAGTATGGGTACTGATATCAATAAATGTACCTAGCAACTTTCTCTGAGGCTCAGCGTTACGTATTTATGTACGCATTTTTCTATAAGCATTTAGCATTCAACTAAATTTATTTATGATAGTAGTTCCTCTCTTGTGCCACCGTCACCCGCCACCCGCCACCCGCCACCCGCCACCCGCCACCCGCCACCCGCCACCCGCCACCCGCCACCCGCCACTCGCCACCCGCCAATCGCCAATCGCCACCCGCCACCCGCCACCCGCCACTCGCCACCCGCCACCCGCCACTCGCCACCCGACACCCGCCACGGGCCAACCGCCACCCGCCAGCCGCCAGCCGCCAACCGCCACCCGCCACCCGCCACCCGAAATTGTGTATGTATGTGCGTGGCGTGTGTGTGTTTGTGTGATTTAATGTGTGTGCGTGACTGCATATGTGTGACTGTGTGCATATGTATATTCGTTTCCGCGCGCCCGTGTGCGAATTCGTATATTTGTAGTAATCGTGTTTACTTAATTTCAAGTTTGAATTTAAGCACTGATATTTCAGCGCACTCACCGGTCTTTGGGGTAAGCAATTGACTGAAGTATCCTTCTAGTTGTTTGGCAACTCGTGTTTTGTCATCATCAACAACCCGTGATAGCCACAATCTCAGCGTTGCCAGCAGCCGCTCTCGGATATCTTCGTGTCGACGTATGATCCGTATGTCTGAATTGTCCATGTCTAGCATCGACTGCAGTCTCTGCTCTTGTTCTGCTTTCAGCTGTGGAATCAGGCCTCTTAGGTACTTGTCTGTGAATATCTCTGATGCAAAGAAACTACTTGTTGTGATATCAGTAGCAGTTGAGTAATATCAGTAGATTAGAAGCAGTAATAACAGCACCATAACTACACGTTTTTCTCTAATTCTACTGTAAGAGCAGTCTTAATAATAATATTTTTGCGCCGTATCATTTTTTTTGCAAATACAAAACTATTTAACATAAAGTATACAAATTGTATAAATATTTAGTATAAATATATTTATATAAATATTTACCATGAATATAATAGCACTTTTTTGATTAATTTCTCTTAAAAAAATTGATTCGTGAGGCTGTAGGATCATAATTTGTTACTCTGTGGTTACCAATGTTGGTATTAATAAAAACTATTATATGGTAATATCGCACACCAAATTACTCTTACGCTGGTTTCGAGTCTGCAGCTACTCCATTTAGACAGGCTATGATATATCGGTTAAATTTTACACTGCAAATACTGTCAGGCAGTTAGGAAGATTACACCGTGAAGAGAGCATTGACAGCATTGACCGCTACTTTACCGTTACAAAAGCAGCTCCATTGGTGACCAACAAAATGTTCGATATGAGGAGTTGTATGAGAATGTATGTGTGTGTGTATGTGTGTGTGTGTGTGTGTGTGTGTGTGTGTGTGTGTGTGTGTGTGTGTGTGTGTGTGTGTGTGTGTGTGTGTGTCTGTGTCTGTGTGTGTATGTGTGTGTGTCTTTACACATTTTAGCCATGTTGCTGGCACTGCATTATGCTAGTGTAAAAGTATGTGTACTCAAGTACATGATATCGGATTTCCTGCGCCCTAGGTCTGCTATACTGAAGCCTGGACATGCTACGAACTCTATAGGCGAGACGCAAATCCGCCAAAAAGTGCGTTATTTTAGGAGTTTAAATGCCCCCCCCCCCCCCACATACACACACACACACACACACACACACACACACACATATGATTGTTATATCATTGGAAAGCCATGCATCTCACAGTCATAACTAGACCTGCCTTAGAGTTGCCAAGTGGTGCAGTAATCGGTAATTGAAGGTCAAACAAGGTCACCCTCAAATGTTCAAATTTTGCACCAAGAACAATCGAATGATTATCTTCGCAGAGATGACATTTTGAGGGGCTGAAACATGCTGCCAACTCGCGGACCCTGGTTAATTGAACCTAGCGGAGGCAAAATGTATCGTTTCGCGCAGATCGGATAATCTAATATTGGGTCCCTTTAATAATAATAAGGCAATACGATACCGTAAAAAAACCAAAAAAAATACATTTTTTTTTTCATTTTCGTTTTTTGTCATATTAATATATGTTTATTATCTAACTGTCTATCAGTGTGTTTTATACATCTGAATACATTCTTCAAATCCAACAAAAACACACATTTATAACATGCCCATCGTCTTAGAGTGATAATCTTACGCAACCGCGATCGAAAAATACGACACTTTTGGCGGCGGCGTGCTCCGCCATCTTTGCCCACACCCCATCATATTTGGTATGCACGTGTAGCTTCACTTTCGCAGTGCATCGTGGTAGCAGTGGTTCTGTAAAATCTCTGGTAGATTTGGAGCATTTTGACGTAAAATGGACCGCCCAGTGGAGTGATAGCGTCGCTACGATTGGTCAACCACGGACACTCCCCCAAATGAGGCGCGCTGATTGGCTCTCGGCAGGAAAAGCCGTCACAAAGGAAATCCCCTACAGTTCGCCATTGCTCAACGCCGTTTTTATTCTACCGTGCACTTGACCCATCAGCTGGCGATGACGAGCCCATTGACTTGACCGTCAGCTACGATGGGTCATGGATGACACGTGGCCACAAGTCCATGTACGGCATCGGTTGTGTCGTTGATGTTCTGACAGGACTTGTGTTGGATTTGCAAGTGATGTCGTTGTATTGTCAACGGTGCGCCTACGCAAGTGCTCGGTATGGCGGCATGGCCACTGCAGCTTTCCGACAGTGGTTTCGGCACACATGAGCCTGAGTGCAATTGCAACTACCAGGGGTCATCTGGCGGCATGGAAGTGCAAGCTGCAGAGCATCTGTGGACTCGGTCACTGAACCGTGGCTTCAGATACACCACGATGCTCTCGGATGGAGATGCCAAGACGTTCAACCATCTGACCAGTCTGCAGGTGTATGGCGACGTGGTAATACAAAAAGAAGAATGCATCAACCACGTCGCCAAACGACTTGGCACCGCACTTCGGAAAGTGGCAGCATCCGGAAAGAAAGCTGGCGTCACTTTGGGAGGCAAGGGGTACGGAAAACTGAAGCTGACGACTATTGATAGTCTGGAAGCATACTATGGCTTGGCCGTGCGTGCTCACACAGGCAACTTACGAGCAATGCAGAATGCTGTGCTGGCGACTTTCGACCATGCAGTATCGACTGACGAGAACCCCCAGCATGGCCGCTGCCCGGTGGGTCGAGACAGTTGGTGCTTCTACCAGAAAGCACTGGCCACCGGGCAGCAGCCTGGTCCACATCGTGTGAATGTGCGCACACACCTGTCTGCAGAAGTGGCACGGCATGTGAAGCCGGTCTATGCCCGACTGGCCCACGATGACCTCTTGAGTCGATGCTTACTTGGCAAGACCCAAAATGTGAACGAGTCTCTACACTCGAAAGTGTGGACGAAGTGTCCGAAGACGAACTTTGTTGGACTCGAGCGGGTTCTCTCTGCCACGTGCAGCTCCGTCGCAGAGTTCAACTGCGGGGTCGAGTCCTCAATGAGGTACTTGTGTGAGGTCATGCAGGTGCCATCAGGTGCACACCTGCTTTCATCTGCACAGAAGGCAGATCGTCAGCGCTTGAGACAGGCCAAGCGGCAGAAGGCGGCGGCTACAAAGGAAGCTCGTCGATCTCGCCGTTTCGCTCGCCGCGCTGTAGCTAGTGCATCAACAGACTATGCTGCTGGAGCATTCTAGATGTGACACTGATGCAACAGAACATTACATATAATGACAATATTTCACATAGTTACAATAGACACTGACATTTCTATGTTTTTCCAGTAGTTGACATGCTAGACGTTTTTGTATAATGTTTTCGTTTGTGGTATGTAGAGGTATTATGAGTTCTTATTTTCCAGTTTACTGTTGTAATCTGTTGTATTTTACATTTTCATGATTATTGTAAACTGTAGTACTTGTTTGTGCAATTTGATGACTGTATGTTCAATTTTAGTTATGAAATTACACGACTGAATTGTTCCCAAACTTCTACGTTGTTTTTCTCCATTATAATTATTGTCATGGGCCTGCTCAATCAGTTGAGTGGATCTCGGCTATTTATTGACAGAATCTTTTGAAATTTTCAGACTTTTCCATGCCATAGTTCCACATTTAGTAACAGCAGCATATTTGAGATGAAACAATAAGGTGAATTTGTGATGATAAAATAATCACATTTCATTTGTATTATTTTTACCCCACTTCAAAAATAAATCGTAAAAAAAACTAGACAAGATATCCAAAAACAAATTGTGTTACTAAAAGCAGGTATATTTTAGCTATATATACACAAAGTTACAATGATTTTGGCCTTGTCATTGTCAAGATCTACCCCTTCAGCTGACACCATTAACATTAAAAGCGGGGGGCACGATGAGGGCCATGGGTGGGTCAATGTTTTTTCTTCTTTTTTCCACATGTTCTTTGCAATGTATATATCATTGTGTGCAAATTACAGCAAGATGTGATCAAAAATAACGATTTTTTTTTCACGGTTCCGTATTGCGTGACGTAAACATAACATTAAATGGGAAGACAAGTCACAGCCTATGAACAGGACCGAATTTAAAATGCTAAGTTACCATCAGAAACAAATCCATTAATATAACATATATTATTGTGTAATGTTTTTCTACGTATTGTTTAAATCGCTGTCGTAATTTATGTTGATAATTGTTAACAAGTTGAATTAAAGCTGAGAATCCGGTAATGGCTACGTCCATCTGTTACATTTATTAAAGTACAGCAATACAGCATGGTGATGATCGTTTACTATGGACACTTGGGTAATACAGTCCTTGGAACATCGTATGCATTTGACTATACTACCGAATTTCCTACAATGAGAGTACTAAGCTACAAGTGGTTGACATTCCCTTCAGTGCTAACATATTTCGTAAATTTCATGGTGTATGATACCAGATAACTATTCATCAATACATTTTGTGCAGTTAAGGCGAGCGTACCAGCTCCTACGTTTTATTTTATCAGTTAATATTGCGCTTGTATTATTACAACATGCATGTTGAAGGGTTTTTCCTTCCAACTTGTGTTTAGTTTCTATATTAAACCTGAAACAATGTTCAACATTTGAACAATTCCGTCTACAATACGTTCAAATGGTAAACAAAACATCCAGTTTATAAAGAAAATTGACAACAATGCTGAGGCGAGCAGAGTTAACCCAATTACCGTTTGGTGTTTACCTTTCCCACATTCTAGACAGGAGACTTCCCGTCAAAAGAAATCACTGCTGGGCCATTTATGGGCTGAGGAGCTATCACCGTCCACATTTAAAGATCTAACGGTAGAACAGTAGCTCAAATCACAGCAATGCCGTTGTTTTGTGTACACGCGTCACCACAACAGTGAATGTCAATTACTCAAAACACTAATAACAAAGTATGTTTAATGACATTTGAAAGTAACAAGTGGAAAAATATGTTCCTTTTGACGATACAATTCACTGTATGATACCACCACCAATCTATGTATATTACATTCGTTTTTGATAAACCGCACCGCACCGCACCGCACCGCACCGCACCGCACCGCACCGCACCGCACCGCACCGCACCGCACCGCACCGCACCGCACCGCACCGCACCGCACCGCACCGCACCGCACCGCACCGCACCGCACCGCACCGCACCGCACCGCACCGCACCGCACCGCACCGCACCGCACCGCACCGCACCGCACCGCACCGCACCGCACCGCACCGCACCGCACCGCACCGCACCGCACCGCACCGCACCGCACCGCACCGCACCGCACCGCACCGCACCGCACCGCACCGCACCGCACCGCACCGCACCGCACCGCACCGCACCGCACCGCACCGCACCGCACCGCACCGCACCGCACCGCACCGCACCGCACCGCACCGCACCGCACCGCACCGCACCGCACCGCACCGCACCGCACCGCACCGCACCGCACCGCACCGCACCGCACCGCACCGCACCGCACCGCACCGCACCGCACCGCACCGCACCGCACCGCACCGCACCGCACCGCACCGCACCGCACCGCACCGCACCGCACCGCACCGCACCGCACCGCACCGCACCGCACCGCACCGCACCGCACCGCACCGCACCGCACCGCACCGCACCGCACCGCACCGCACCGCACCGCACCGCACCGCACCGCACCGCACCGCACCGCACCGCACCGCACCGCACCGCACCGCACCGCACCGCACCGCACCGCACCGCACCGCACCGCACCGCACCGCACCGCACCGCACCGCACCGCACCGCACCGCACCGCACCGCACCGCACCGCACCGCACCGCACCGCACCGCACCGCACCGC
>OZ024864.1:39155729-39173229 GCA_964017155.1 Oasisia sp. SBJ-2009 | reverse complement strand
GGCCGCATTCAAGTCCAAACGACGCATGATGGTCTTCCATTCCCTTAACACGTGTTCCTCCTGACAGAAAAACAAGAACACTTCTTTCCAATTTAGTTGCGATGTCGGTTCGGGGTTTTGGGGGACAGTCATCTCAAAGCTGTATTCACCACTCCAGCGTTGGCACTCTGTGGGGCTGCAGTCACACGCGTGACTCGGTGGCAGTTTCCCTGTTCCATCGTCGAAGTCGTCACGGGCAGCTAGATGGTAGAATTCTCGGATGATTTCCTCAGACGAATTCGGATCTCGCTGACCAAGCCCGTTACATGCTCGACACGAACACGGCGCGTTGTCGACGTTGTCGTGCATCGGCCTCGCGGCATCGTAGAATCCAATGGACACCCACACAATGTGAATCGTTTTGTCTGGCAGGGTGTCTCCGTAGTAATAGACCTTTGTAACAAGGGCGTCGACTTCAGACGTTCCGCCAGACGTGACAACGATTGTGGCTTCGAGAAGTCGACTTAGTGCCATTACGGCTATGAAACCGACCGGAGAATTGGGTTTCGACATCGGTTTCAAAGTGTCATCAAGTACTCTCTCGTGCTCCAAATTGTCGCCTGATACGACGCAGACGAATCGTGTGAAGTCGAATCTGTTGTTGCTGATGTATTGACAAGTCTCCTGACGCAGCTCGTTTTTGTCCATGTCGAGTTGTCCTGCTGTGCAGACGGAGGCAAATAGAGAGTTCCTGTCAGGCTGGACAGCTTCACGTCTCCAGCCGTGGTCCTTCAGGTATGCGTCTTGGCGCTGTAGTTCACCAGTCAGAATCTTTGCTTCTGCCTACGATCATAATACGTACAACTATCATATGTGAATACCTTATTTTATTATTCGTTGTTCTCAGTATTCATTTTTGCAGTGTCGACTAGACGCATTTTGACATTAGACCGTGGTTCTTCTTAATACCAGTAAGAAATAGTTGCAGTTGGATATAACATATTTTGTATTAATTATGTTAACTAAGTGTGGACAATCGCTGTGATACATTACTTATGATAATAATCACCTGAAATAATTCCACAAACACGTCTTCCTTCTGTTCACACTCTTGACATGGTTAAGTTAGGGTTGCGTTTTATAATGTCAAGTATAAGTTTCGCGTTAGGGTGTAAAACTTGCACAGTACCTTCTTGTGTTTAATGTTGCTATCTTTGGCATTTGCATCCTCCAAATCTGTCAAAGCAAAACATTATACCTATCGTTATAATGGCAACGAATCAGTGCTGCTATTTAAGCTTGGTGAATACTGGGTACGGTCTTATCCATACGAACTATTTACAATGATAATAATGATAATACTAACACTTCCATGGCATTTCCTTGGGAGTAGCATGTTCAGAGGAAATACTTACACATCTGTAAATCGGACTCGTGAATAGGGCCAAGCAGGAGCCAAGACATCATTTGTGGAGCGGACGGTCGAAAGTTCAAAGTGGAAATACAATTTCAAATAAATATGTCTTATCCGTTTTTGCGAAAGGTAACTGTAGCTTCTTTGACATTAGGTTCCTTTGACAACATGTAGCTTAGATTTAGGAACAAAGGTTGTTGGGGATCGGATTATCAATGTATTATATATATGTATAGATAACCGCATTTGAATTTTACTCGATGCGCAATCGGAAGTCAGTGCAGCTATTTATTATCTACTTTTCCTAGTATTCTTCAGTCGGAAGCTACAACTGTCATCCATCATTATACTATTATTCATGTGTCCTGTCCCCAATCAGCGCCAGTCGCGTTGAGTCTCGCTACGTATCATGAAACATTTACCGGCCCTAATATGAAAAGCCAACACCTAGATTCCGAACAGTGTATGGTTGTGATTTTGTTGTCATAGTCATAGTCATAATCACATACTTATTTATGGTTATAGTCATAATTAACATGTGTGTCGTCAGCCTGTACGTGATTATTTACATAATGATTATTAATGCCTAGATTACTTAGTATTCATCATTTGAAAACAATCAATGTTATAACAGGTTAGCTATGGTATTTAGTTTTTGTTTAATATTGATCATATATTGTTGATTATCTGCAGTCTGATGTACAACAAGTAATGCGAATAATAATTTACTTTTTTTACTTTTCACATGCATGGCTATATTTAGAATATCATTTTATTTATGTTTATGTATCAACCAATCTGATATAATAAAATTATTTGTACATGTAAGCAAAGCGCCTGAGAGAAATGGTATTGATTCAGGTGCTGTACAATTATTATTGCAATTCCCTGTTCTGTGTGACATGATGTTAAGACATTAGGTTAACTATATGAATACGATTATATGATACTTTTGAACAGCTAAAAGAACATACCACATGTGACGGTCTCAGCGACGGTGGTATGTTGAACAGCCAGCAATGCTGCTTGGAGAACCAGAACCAAGCCAGCCGTGTCTGTCAATGCTTGTTTTATTTTCCTCCACTCAGCAAGTACTTCATAAGCGACCTGGTCCGGGTCATTCGGGTGTCTCCGCTCCGTCTCCTCGACGAAGCCTGGGTTGACGTCCAGTGACCGCGCCAACGGCCGATGTGCGGTCTCTAGAAAGCGGTTCACCAAACCTCTCAAAGACGCTTCACTCAGCGGATCTACAACGGAGGCGTCGGTTGAAGTCACACCATATGCGGAACACGCGGCTATGCATTCTAGGTCGATACCAGAGGGTAAGTGCAAATGAACGACATACACAATTTGATCCGCATGGAATAGTAAGTTAAAGATTCGATCCCTATGGCCCCAGTGTATCACATATGCAGGAATATCGCACACTAGTTAATTAGGATATGCTTATCAATCCAAACGCGATAATTGTAAACCTGCTCTGAATGCAAATAAAGGGTTCGCTTGATGCCAATATGTGTCATCTCTGACGTCAAAAATGATCATCCAGAAATGCGGCGGCAAAAATATTCATATATTTGATAGCGCCCAATGGTTTACCAAAAATGTGGAATGTTGAATTCACTTATTTTTATATAATTGTTATTTTTATATACTATTTTGCGTTGTGGACATACAGCTGTACAACAGCAGTTATTATAATATAGATGCAAGCAATGCATGTTGATATTTCCTATACATATAAGTTATTATATCAAGCAATGGGTGTTTATATTTCCTATAAAATATAAGTATATACATTTCCCATAACTATAAGTTATTATAATATAGATGGAAGCAATGGGTGTTTAGGTTTCCTATAACTGGACATTAATTGGCCCACGCAAAAAAACGATTACGAAGCGCAGCCTTAAAAGTAACGGGAGGCTATCGTTTGGTCAGAAGGCACCTAGCATTCCTACTGAACATTAGCGTCCTCTGTTACCTTGCTGCCCTGCTGCGGATTGTTGGTTCTCGCTGAAGTCAGCATCAGCACTAGAACTGTTGCCGGTACTCTCATTCACAACGGTCGGTGTTGTCGCCGATGCTACTGACGCACCACGACTGGTTCTTGCAGATATGACTCTGAATGCAGCAGCTTCGGCGGCGGCGGCGACTTTATCTGCTGCTCCCGAAATTGCAGAAGTCACCTCAGTTGGTGCATCTGTAGCAGCGGTCTGGGCTGTGGTGGCAGCATTTCGGGCAGCAACAGCTACTACTTTCACTGCAGCAGTGGCGTCTCCAGAATTGGTGTTTGGAGCGGGAAAAGCCCATCGAAAAGCAGCAGCTTCGGCGGCAACGGCTACCTGCTCGGCCGCTGTAACTGCGGCCTCGTTAATGGCAGATGTCCGGATTGCTTCAGCGGAGTTTCGAGCTTCTTTGGCAACATCGGCAGCTGCATTTATCGCAATCGCAACGGCGTCCGCTGGGATCGACAGACCGGGAGGCTGTATGGGTTCAGGGACCTCGCATTGTTCAGTGGCTGTTGCAGTAGGTCCTAGTTCGGGAGTTGTATCTCCAAAATGACCTTCTTTTGTGTTTGCACGGCCCGAAGGTTGTAGTGGCACAAGGACGTCGTTGTTTGCAGCGACTTCTGGAGTATGCGATGTGTCTTGGGGCTGATCGCCTTCTTCCGTGGTATCTGGAAACCGACGTTAGATGATAACTCAGTCAAAACATTTCTCTTCGCAAGTATGGGTACTGATATCAATAAATGTACCTAGCAACTTTCTCTGAGGCTCAGCGTTACGTATTTATGTACGCATTTTTCTATAGGCATTTAGCATTCAACTAAATTTATTTATGATAGTAGTTCCTCTCTTGTGCCACCGTCACCCGCCACCCGCCATACGCCACCCGCCACCCGCCACCCGCCACCCGCCACCCGCCACCCGCCACCCGCCACCCGCCACCCGCCACTCGCCACCCGCCAATCGCCACCCGCCACCCGCCACCCGCCACCCGCCACCCGCCACCCGCCACCCGCCACCCGCCACCCGCCACCCGCCACCCGCCACCCGCCACCCGCCACTCGCCACCCGCCACCCGCCACTCGCCACCCGACACCCGCCACGGGCCAACCGCCACCCGCCAGCCGCCAGCCGCCAGCCGCCAACCGCCACCCGCCACCCGCCACCCGAAATTGTGTATGTATGTGTGTGGTGTGTGTGTGTTTGTGTGATTTAATGTGTGTGCGTGACTGCATATGTGTGACTGTGTGCATATGTATATTCGTTTCCGCGCGCCCGTGTGCGAATTCGTATAATTGTAGTAATCGTGTTTACTTAATTTCAAGTTTGAATTTAAGCACTGATATTTCAGCGCACTCACCGGTCTTTGGGGTAAGCAATTGACTGAAGTATCCTTCTAGTTGTTTGGCAACTCGTGTTTTGTCATCATCAACAACCCGTGATAGCCACAATCTCAGCGTTGCCAGCAGCCGCTCTCGGATATCTTCGTGTCGACGTATGATCCGTATGTCAGAATTGTCCATGTCTAGCATCGACTGCAGTCTCTGCTCTTGTTCTGCTTTCAGCTGTGGAATCAGGCCTCTTAGGTACTTGTCTGTGAATATCTCTGATGCAAAGAAACTACTTGTTGTGATATCAGTAGCAGTTGAGTAATATCAGTAGATTAGAAGCAGTAATAACAGCACCATAACTACACGTTTTTCTCTAATTCTACTGTAAGAGCAGTCTTAATAATAATATTTTTGCGCCGTATCATTTTTTTTGCAAATACAAAACTATTTAACATAAAGTATACAAATTGTATAAATATTTAGTATAAATATATTTATATAAATATTTACCATGAATATAATAGCACTTTTTTGATTAATTTCTCTTTAAAAAATTGATTCGTGAGGCTGTAGGATCATAATTTGTTACTCTGTGGTTACCAATGTTGGTATTAATAAAAACTATTATATGGTAATATCGCACACCAAATTACTCTTACGCTGGTTTCGAGTCTGCAGCTACTCCATTTAGACAGGCTGTGATATATCGGTTAAATTTTACACTGCAAATACTGTCAGGCAGTTGGGAAGATTACACCGTGAAGAGAGCATTGACAGCATTGACCGCTACTTTACCGTTACAAAAGCAACTCCATTGGTGACCAACAAAATGTTCGATATGAGGAGTTGTATGAGAATGTGTGTGTGTGTGTGTGTGTGTGTGTGTGTGTGTGTGTGTGTGTGTGTGTGTGTGTGTGTGTGTGTGTGTGTGTGTGTGTGTGTGTGTCTGTGTGTGTATGTGTGTGTGTCTTTACACATTTTAGCCATGTTGGTGGCACTGCATTATGCTAGTGTAAAAGTATGTGTACTCAAGTACATGATATCGGATTTCCTGCGCCCTAGGTCTGCTATACTGAAGCCTGGACATGCTACGAACTCTATAGGCGAGACACAAATCCGCCAAAAAGTGCGTTATTTTAGGAGTTTAAATGCCCCCCCCCCCCACATACACACACATGATTGTTATATCATTGGAAAGCCATGCATCTCACAGTCATAACTAGACCTGCCTTAGAGTTGCCAAGTGGTGCAGTAATCGGTAATTGAAGGTCAAACAAGGTCACCCTCAAATGTTCAAATTTTGCACCAACAACAATCGAATGATTATCTTCGCAGAGATGACATTTTGAGGGGCTGAAACATGCTGCCAACTCGCGGACCCTGGTTAATCGAACCTAGCGTAGGCAAAATGTATCGTTTCGCGCAGATCGGATAATCTAATATTGGGTCCCTTTAATAATAATAAGGCAATACGATACCGTAAAAAACCCAAAAAAAATACATTTTTTTTTTTCATTTTCGTTTTTTGTCATATTAATATATGTTTATTATCTAACTGTCTATCAGTGTGTTTTATACATCTGAATAAATTCTTCAAATCCAACAAAAACACAAATTTATAACATGCCCATCGTCTTAGAGTGATAATCTTACGCAACCGCGATCGAAAAATACGACACTTTTGGCGGCGGCGTGCTCCGCCATCTTTGCCCACACCCCATCATATTTGGTATGCACGTGTAGCTTCACTTTCGCAGTGCATCGTGGTAGCAGTGGTTCTGTAAAATCTCTGGTAGATTTGGAGCATTTTGACGTAAAATGGACCGCGCAGTGGAGTGATAGCGTCGCTACGATTGGTCAACCACGGACACTCCCCCAAATGAGGCGCGCTGATTGGCTCTCGGCAGGAAAAGCCGTCACAAAGGAAATCCCCTACAGTTCGCCATTGCTCAACGCCGTTTTTATTCACAACCGTAAAACTTATTTTACTGCTGTATGATGCCGGAGGAGAAAAGAAAGAAGACTGAGTTCAGTTTTGGGAAAGGTCGTAATCGTAGGCGACAGCAGCTTCGCAAAGCACGGGCTGCACCGAGGAAGCAAACTGGCGATTCTTCGGCGGCGTCAGTCAGTGACCCAGTTAGTCCAGTTTCTACGCCTTCGATCGATTCACCCGGACCAAGCAACACCCAACAACAGTCAATTGTAAGTCTGAGTCCACTCTTACTAAATATTTATATACTGCAGCATGTTGTATATTGTAGAAACATTGTGTAGGATATAATTATGTCACGTTACGCTAGTAGTACTCGTTAGTAGTAGTCAAAACTAATGTAAACAAAAAGTATTTGACCTACTTCAGTACTTGCACTCACTGCTAAGCCAGTTCAGCCTCAAGGATAATGTATGGCATTTATTTTGAAACTTCCTCGGTTTGTTTGATCCTTCCAACTTTGCGGTATTATGATTTGAGCTGCAGCTACTGCTACTTATACCCTTGTAAAAAAGGCTTGTTCAGTTATATTGGTACTGTGATTGTCAATGGAATTGAACATTCTTTACATTGGGCTGTTATAACATGCATTTTCAACATCCCACTTATGCTATCTATATATGAATGGGTGTTCAATGCAAATACATGCTCCACAAAATACGACACATTGTCCTAATATTTTATTTTTATTTTCTCAGGTGAGCGACACTTCGCCCCCACATTCTCCGTCAGCGCCCCCACATTCTCCGTCAGCGCCCCCACCTTCTCCATCTGCAACGGAGAGGAAGTTTGGCTACAGGTCTGCGTTTGATGACATGGATGCTGATGAAACAGTTGAGCAAGATGTCATCACAACTGTCATCACACGATGCTCTATGCTGTCGGCCCTTGTCAAGAGCTTGTTGGGTCTACAATGTGGAGTGGTTTCACTTGTGATTCGCACAGTTGATCACCAGCTCGGGCTTGTATGTGCAATGGAAACCTGCTGCACTGAATGTGGGGCTGTGATCAACAAAACCCTCACCTCTGACCGACTTGATGGCTCCACTTCAGGAAACGTTCCATTCGTTGTGGTGCGACAGGCTGTTGCAGCATCCATGGACATGGGAGTTGGACACGCAGGGCTGGTGAGACTTTGTCGTTTCCTCGACATGAGACCTGTCAGCCACAGGACATTTGCAAAGCATGTGCGTGCAATCTGCGAGGCCAACAAGATCGTTGTTACCCGGGTGTTCGATGAGGCTGCACAAGTTATCCGTCGCGTCTACCGTGCACTTGACCCATCAGCTGGCGATGACGAGCCCATTGACTTGACCGTCAGCTACGATGGGTCATGGATGACACGTGGCCACAAGTCCATGTACGGCATCGGTTGTGTCGTTGATGTTCTGACAGGACTTGTGTTGGATTTGCAAGTGATGTCGTTGTATTGTCAACGGCGCGCCTACGCAAGTGCTCGGTATGGCGGCATGGCCACTGCAGCTTTCCGACAGTGGTTTCGGCACACATGAGCCTGAGTGCAATTGCAACAACCAGGGGTCATCTGGCGGCATGGAAGTGCAAGCTGCAGAGCATCTGTGGACTCGGTCACTGAACCGTGGCTTCAGATACACCACGATGCTCTCGGATGGAGATGCCAAGACGTTCAACCATCTGACAAGTCTGCAGGTGTATGGCGACGTGGTAATAAAAAAAGAAGAATGCATCAACCACGTCGCCAAACGAATTTGGGAGGCAAGGGGTACGGAAAACTGAAGCTGACGACTATCGATAGTCTGGAAGCATACTATGGCTTGGCCGTGCAGCCTGGTCCACATCGTGTGAATGTGCGCACACACCTGTCTGCAGAAGTGGCACGGCATGTGAAGCCGGTCTATGCCCGACTGGCCCACGATGACCTCTTGAGTAGATGCTTACTTGGCAAGACCCAAAATGTGAACGAGTCTCTACACTCGAAAGTGTGGACGAAGTGTCCGAAGACGAACTTTGTTGGACTCGAGCGGGTTCTCTCTGCCACGTGCAGCTCCGTCGCAGAGTTCAACTGCGGGGTCGAGTCCTCAATGAGGTACTTGTGTGAGGTCATGCAGGTGCCATCAGGTGCACACCTGCTTTCATCTGCACAGAAGGCAGATCGTCAGCGCTTGAGACAGGCCAAGCGGCAGAAGGCGGCGGCTACAAAGGAAGCTCGTCGATCTCGCCGTTTCGCTCGCCGCGCTGTAGCTAGTGCATCAACAGACTATGCTGCTGGAGCATTCTAGATGTGACACTGATGCAACAGAACATTACATATAATGACAATATTTCACATAGTTACAATAGACACTGACATTTCTATGTTTTTCCAGTAGTTGACATGCTAGACGTTTTTGTATAATGTTTTCGTTTGTGGTATGTAGAGGTATTATGAGTTCTTATTTTCCAGTTTACTGTTGTAATCGGTTGTATTTTACATTTTCATGATTATTGTAATCTGTAGTACTTATTTGTGCAATTTGATGACTGTATGATCAATTTTAGTTATGAAATTACACGACTGAATTGTTCCCAAACTTCTACGTTGTTTTTCTCCATTATAATTATTTTCATGGGCCTGCTCAATCAGTTGAGTGGATCTCGGCTATTTATTGACAGAATCTTTTGAAATGTTCAGACTTTGTCCATGCCATAGTTCCACATTTAGTAACAGCAGCATATTTGAGATGAAACAATAAGGTGAATTTGTGATGATAAAATAATCACATTTCATTTGTATTATTTTTACCCCACTTCAAAAATAAATCGTAAAAAAAAACTAGACAAGATATCCAAAAACAAATTGTGTTACTAAAAGCAGGTATATTTTAGCTATATATACACAAAGTTACAATGATTTTGGCCTTGTCATTGTCAAGATCTACCCCTTCAGCTGACACCATTAAAATTAAAAGCGGGGGGCACGATGAGGGCCATGGGTGGGTCAATGTTTTTTCTTCTTTTTTCTACATGTTCTTTGCAATGTATATATCATTGTGTGCAAATTACAGCAAGATGTGATCAAAAATAACGATTTTTTTTTTTCACGGTTCCGTATTGCGTGACGTAAACATAACATTAAATGGGAAGACAAGTCACAGCCTATGAACAGGACCGAATTTAAAATGCTAAGTTACCATCAGAAACAAATCCATTAATATAACATATATTATTGTGTAATGTTTTTCTACGTATTGTTTAAATCGCTCTCGTAATTTATGTTGATAATTGTTAACAAGTTGAATTAAAGCTGAGAATCCGGTAATGGCTACGTCCATCTGTTACATTTATTAAAGTACAGCAATACAGCATGGTGATGATCGTTTATTATGGACACTTGGGTAATACAGTCCTTGGAACATCGTATGCATTTGACTATACTACCGAATTTCCTACAATGAGAGTACTAAGCTACAAGTGGTTGACATTCCCTTCAGTGCTAACATATTTCGTAAATTTCATGGTGTATGATACCAGATAACTATTCATCAATACATTTTGTGCAGTTAAGGCGAGCGTACCAGCTCCTACGTTTTATTTTATCAGCTAATATTGCGCTTGTATTATTACAACATGCATGTTGAAGGGTTTTTCCTTCCAACTTGTGTTTAGTTTCTTTATTAAACCTGAAACAATGTTCAACATTTGAACAATTCCGTCTACAATACGTTCAAATGGTAAACAAAACATCCAGTTTATAAAGAAAATTGACAACAATGCTGAGGCGAGCAGAGTTAACCCAATTACCGTTTGGTGTTTACCTTTCCCACATTCTAGACAGGAGACTTCCCGTCAAAAGAAATCACTGCTGGGCCATTTATGGGCTAAGGAGCTATCACCGTCCACATTTAAAGATCTAACGGTAGAACAGTAGCTCAAATCACAGCAATGCCGTTGTTTTGTGTACACGCGTCACCACAACAGTGAATGTCAATTACTCAAAACACTAATAACAAAGTATGTTTAATGACATTTGAAAGTAACAAGTGGAAAAATATGTTCCTTTTGACGATACAATTCACTGTATGATACCACCACCAATCTAATTATTTTACATTCGTTTTTGATAAACCACACCGCACCGCACCGCACCGCACCGCACCGCACCGCACCGCACCGCACCGCACCGCACCGCACCGCACCGCACCGCACCGCACCGCACCGCACCGCACCGCACCGCACCGCACCGCACCGCACCGCACCGCACCGCACCGCACCGCACCGCACCGCACCGCACCGCACCGCACCGCACCGCACCGCACCGCACCGCACCGCACCGCACCGCACCGCACCGCACCGCACCGCACCGCACCGCACCGCACCGCACCGCACCGCACCGCACCGCACCGCACCGCACCGCACCGCACCGCACCGCACCGCACCGCACCGCACCGCACCGCACCGCACCGCACCGCACCGCACCGCACCGCACCGCACCGCACCGCACCGCACCGCACCGCACCGCACCGCACCGCACCGCACCGCACCGCACCGCACCGCACCGCACCGCACCGCACCGCACCGCACCGCACCGCACCGCACCGCACCGCACCGCACCGCACCGCACCGCACCGCACCGCACCGCACCGCACCGCACCGCACCGCACAAAAACAAAAACAAAAACAAAAACAAACAAACACAACGCAACGCAACGCAACGCAACGCAACGCAACGCAACGCAACGCAACGCAACGCAACGCAACGCAACGCAACGCAACGCAACGCAACGCAACGCAACGCAACGCAACGCAACGCAACGCAACGCAACGCAACGCAACGCAACGCAACGCAACGCAACGCAACGCAACGCAACGCAACGCAACGCAACGCAACGCAACGCAACGCAACGCAACGCAACGCAACGCAACGCAACGCAACGCAACGCAACGCAACGCAACGCAACGCAACGCAACGCAACGCAACGCAACGCAACGCAACGCAACGCAACGCAACGCAACGCAACGCAACGCAACGCAACGCAACGCAACGCAACGCAACGCAACGCAACGCAACGCAACGCAACGCAACGCAACGCAACGCAACGCAACGCAACGCAACGCAACGCAACACAACACACACATACAAACTGATGTCGGAACAAAATAAAGCTTCGGTACACTTCCCGCCTTATCGCTACAATTTAAGCTTTCAGCTTCTGCGCAATCGACACGCAGTAATGTTTATGAGCATTTCTTCGATGACATTCAAGAATGGTTCCCTCTTCCAAAGACCTCGATTTCAATCAAAAAGACGTTCCCTTCTTAACATCTTATCAGGATTGACACCACCAAAACAATTACAGTAACATGATTAACCCTTCCATAAATATTGTGCGGTAAGCCTTGCCTACAAATACGAAGGCTCAGCCCAGCCAACCGTAACTGACGACTGCGACACAGGGGTCGGGGAAACCTGGGAATGCGGGCTGCTTACACAGGTCACTCCTGTAGTAGGGACGTTGAGGCACCGGTTGTATCCACGTGTTGTCAGTCTTCGTGGATGTAGACACGACGGGAACTGGTCCACCTCTCATTCACTCGACACCCCCAATGACAGGCCACCGAATTTGCGGCACAGGTCTTCTGTACAACAGAAAGACGTTACTATAGTAGTCAGTAAAGCTATTTCCACTTATGATGCCCTATTGCGCCAGACTGTTCACGGATTATGTCGTACAGTTGAACAAGATTGATATTGGTCGGAATGTCCGCATAAGGTAAAAGAGTGACTTTATATTATCATAATTTATATTTTCATTTACTTATTTATTACAATTGTTTATAATTGATATATGTATTGCTCTTTTAAATTGTTACCTGGTTTTATTGGAATGTATTTGAATTATTACTAGTTCTTCCTTACCATAAAATATTCGACGGAAGGGCAGATTTAGTCGTATGTATTCTTAACAAAGTGGCCGCATCGTGTGTGTGTGTATGTGTGTGTGTGTGTATGCGTGCGTGCGTGCGTGCGTGCGTGCTTGTATGTGTGTGAGTGTGTGTGTGTATGTGTGTGCGTAAGAGAGTGCGAGCGAGCGAGCGAGCGAGCGTGTTTATGAGAGAGTATGAGAGAGAGAAAGAAAGAGAGAGAGAGAGATTATGTGTGCATATATACATGTGGTATATCCTTTGATAAATCGACAAGAAACTTGGATATATATATATATATATATATATATATATATATATATATATATATATATATATATGTATATATATATATATATATATATATATACATATATTCATAAGCTTCCTTGTTGGATTACCGGAGAATATATCATAATATCATATTTATACAGTTTCGTTCCGGTTAAATGAAATACGAGTTACATAGTGTAAGCGTGTTATCAACAATATATATCTAAAACGATATTACTCATACCTGCCACCGACACTAGTCCTTCTTCGCGCAGGGCCTTCTCTATCCGTGCCACGGTTACGTCTTCTGCAACGTTGCTGACGCGCCAACTGTCGAAGGCGTCATAGATCTTCTCACGAAGGGGGTTGTTGCTGGATGAGATCTCTTCGAGTATGGCCGCATTCAAATCCAAACGACGCATGATGGTCTTCCATTCCCTTAACACGTGTTCCTCCTGACAGAAAAACAAGAACACTTCTTTCCAATTTAGTTGCGATGTCGGTTCGGGGTTTTGGGGGACAGTCATCTCAAAGCTGTATTCACCACTCCAGCGTTGGCACTCTGTGGGGCTGCAGTCACACGCGTGACTCGGTGGCAGTTTCCCTGTTCCATCGTCGAAGTCGTCACGGGCAGCTAGATGGTAGAATTCTCGGATGATTTCCTCAGACGAATTCGGATCTCGCTGACCAAGCCCGTTACATGCTCGACACGAACACGGCGCGTTGTCGATGTTGTCGTGCATCGGCCTCGCGGCATCGTAGAATCCAATGGACACCCACACAATGTGAATCGTTTTGTCTGGCAGGGTGTCTCCGTAGTAATAGACCTTTGTAACAAGGGCGTCGACTTCAGACGTTCCGCCAGACGTGACAACGATTGTGGCTTCGAGAAGTCGACTTAGTGCCATTACGGCTATGAAACCGACCGGAGAATTGGGTTTCGACATCGTTTTCAAAGTGTCATCAAGTACTCTCTCGTGCTCCAAATTGTCGCCTGATACGACGCAGACGAATCGTGTGAAGTCGAATCTGTTGTTGCTGATGTATTGACAAGTCTCCTGACGCAGCTCGTTTTTGTCCATGTCGAGTTGTCCTGCTGTGCAGACGGAGGCAAATAGAGAGTTCCTGTCAGGCTGGACAGCTTCACGTCTCCAGCCGTGGTCCTTCAGGTATGCGTCTTGGCGCTGTAGTTCACCAGTCAGAATCTTTGCTTCTGCCTACGATCATAATACGTACAACTATCATATGTGAATACCTTATTTTATTATTCGTTGTTCTCAGTATTCATTTTTGCAGTGTCGACTAGACGCATTTTGACATTAGACCGTGGTTCTTCTTAATACCAGTAAGAAATAGTTGCAGTTGGATCTAACATATTTTGTATTAATTTTGTTAACTAAGTGTGGACAATCGCTGTGATACATTACTTATGATAATAATCACCTGAAATAATTCCACAAACACGTCTTCCTTCTGTTCACACTCTTGACATGGTTAAGTTAGGGTTGCGTTTTATAATGTCAAGTATAAGTTTCGCGTTAGGGTGTAAAACTTGCACAGTACCTTCTTGTGTTTAATGTTGCTATCTTTGGCATTTGCATCCTCCAAATCTGTCAAAGCAAAACATTATACCTATCGTTATAATGGCAACGAACCAGTGCTGCTATTTAAGCTTGGTGAATACTGGGTACGGTCTTATCCATACGAACTATTTACAATGATAATAATGATAATACTAACACTTCCGTGGCATTTCCTTGGGAGTAGCATGTTCAGAGGAAATACTTACACATCTGTAAATCGGACTCGTGAATAGGGCCAAGCAGGAGCCAAGACATCATTTGTGGAGCGGACGGTCGAAAGTTCAAAGTGGAAATACAATTTCAAATAAATATGTCTTATCCGTTTTTGCGAAAGGTAACTGTAGCTTCTTTGACATTAGGTTCCTTTGACAACATGTAGCTTAGATTTAGGAACAAAGGTTGTTGGGGATCGGATTATCAATGTATTATATATATGTATAGATAACCGCATTTGAATTTTACTCGATGCGCAATCGGAAGTCAGTGCAGCTATTTATTATCTACTTTTCCTAGTATTCTTCAGTCGGAAGCTACAACTGTCATCCATCATTATACTATTATTCATGTGTCCTGTCCCCAATCAGCGCCAGTCGCGTTGAGTCTCGCTACGTATCATGAAACATTTACCGGCCCTAATATGAAAAGCCAACACCTAGATTCCGAACAGTGTATGGTTGTGATTTTGTTGTCATAGTCATAGTCATAATCACATACTTATTTATGGTTATAGTCATAATTAACATGTGTGTCGTCAGCCTGTACGTGATTATTTACATAATGATTATTAATGCCTAGATTACTTAGTATTCATCATTTGAAAACAATCAATGTTATAACAGGTTAGCTATGGTATTTAGTTTTTGTTTAATATTGATCATATATTGTTGATTATCTGCAGTCTGATGTACAACAAGTAATGCGAATAATAATTTACTTTTTTTACTTTTCACATGCATGGCTATATTTAGAATATCATTTTATTTATGTTTATGTATCAACCAATCTGATATAATAAAATTATTTGTACATGTAAGCAAAGCGCCTGAGAGAAATGGTATTGATTCAGGTGCTGTACAATTATTATTGCAATTCCCTGTTCTGTGTGACATGATGTTAAGACATTAGGTTAACTATATGAATACGATTATATGATACTTTTGAACAGCTAAAAGAACATACCACATGTGACGGTCTCAGCGACGGTGGTATGTTGAACAGCCAGCAATGCTGCTTGGAGAACCAGAACCAAGCCAGCCGTGTCTGTCAATGCTTGTTTTATTTTCCTCCACTCAGCAAGTACTTCATAAGCGACCTGGTCCGGGTCATTCGGGTGTCTCCGCTCCGTCTCCTCGACGAAGCCTGGGTTGACGTCCAGTGACCGCGCCAACGGCCGATGTGCGGTCTCTAGAAAGCGGTTCACCAAACCTCTCAGGGACGCTTCACTCAGCGGATCTACAACGGAGGCGTCGGTTGAAGTCACACCATATGCGGAACACGCGGCTATGCATTCTAGGTCGATACCAGAGGGTAAATGCAAATGAACGACATACACAATTTGATCCGCATGGAATAGTAAGTTAAAGATTCGATCCCTATGGCCCCAGTGTATCACATATGCAGGAATATCGCACACTAGTTAATTAGGATATGCTTATCAATCCAAACGCGATAATTGTAAACCTGCTCTGAATGCAAATAAAGGGTTCGCTTGATGCCAATATGTGTCATCTCTGACGTCAAAAATGATCATCCAGAAATGCGGCGGCAAAAATATTCATATATTTGATAGCGCCCAATGGTTTACCAAAAATGTGGAATGTTGAATTCACTTATTTTTATATAATTGTTATTTTTATATACTATTTTGCGTTGTGGACATACAGCTGTACAACAGCAGTTATTATAATATAGATGCAAGCAATGCATGTTGATATTTCCTATACATATAAGTTATTATATCAAGCAATGGGTGTTTATATTTCCTATAAAATATAAGTATATACATTTCCCATAACTATAAGTTATTATAATATAGATGGAAGCAATGGGTGTTTAGGTTTCCTATAACTGGACATTAATTGGCCCACGCAAAAAAACGATTACGAAGCGCAGCCTTAAAAGTAACGGGAGGCTATCGTTTGGTCAGAAGGCACCTAGCATTCCTACTGAACATTAGCTTCCTGTGTTACCTTGCTGCCCTGCTGCGGATTGTTGGTTCTCGCTGAAGTCAGCATCAGCACTAGAACTGTTGCCGGTACTCTCATTCACAACGGTCGGTGTTGTCGCCGATGCTACTGACGCACCACGACTGGTTCTTGCAGATATGACTCTGAATGCAGCAGCTTCGGCGGCGGCGGCGACTTTATCTGCTGCTCCCGAAATTGCAGAAGTCACCTCAGTTGGTGCATCTGTAGCAGCGGTCTGGGCTGTGGTGGCAGCATTTCGGGCAGCAACAGCTACTACTTTCACTGCAGCAGTGGCGTCTCCAGAATTGGTGTTTGGAGCGGGACCCATCGAAAAGCAGCAGCTTCGGCGGCAACGGCTACCTGCTCGGCCGCTGTAACTGCGGCCTCGTTAATGGCAGATGTCCGGATTGCTTCAGCGGAGTTTCGAGCTTCTTTGGCAACATCGGCAGCTGCATTTATCGCAATCGCAACGGCGTCCGCTGGGATCGACAGACCGGGAGGCTGTATGGGTTCAGGGACCTCGCATTGTTCAGTGGCTGTTGCAGTAGGTCCTAGTTCGGGAGTTGTATCTCCAAAATGACCTTCTTTTGTGTTTGCACGGCCCGAAGGTTGTAGTGGCACAAGGACGTCGTTGTTTGCAGCGACTTCTGGAGTATGCGATGTGTCTTGGGGCTGATCGCCTTCTTCCGTGGTATCTGGAAACCGACGTTAGATGATAACTCAGTCAAAACATTTCTCTTCGCAAGTATGGGTACTGATATCAATAAATGTACCTAGCAACTTTCTCTGAGGCTCAGCGTTACGTATTTATGTACGCATTTTTCTATAGGCATTTAGCATTCAACTAAATTTATT
>OZ024864.1:39080729-39150729 GCA_964017155.1 Oasisia sp. SBJ-2009 | reverse complement strand
TGGATACTTCGTTACTATTGAGATAACACAATCTATGGTAATGCCAGAAAACGCACTCACTGAGCAAGATGCTTCACACTGCAAACAGTCAGCGGTAACTGTTAGCACGTGTCTACTTGCTTGCTAGCTGGCTGCGAATATCGAACACTTTCCTTGTGAAGTGCTCGAGAAAGTCATCTGCGATTTGTGCAATACCAGACACAAGACATGGCAGTTTCGGAGCATTTTTTCTCTTCATCAGGTCGTCCATCACTTTGAATAGCGCTTTGCTGTTACGTGCACATTCTTCGATTTTGTTGGCGTAGAACTTGGCTTTCACTGACTGTATTTCTTGTTTGTACGATTCACGCTGGCCAGTGTAGATATCTCGATGAACTTGCAGCTTTGTCTATCTCTACTTCCGCTCCGCTTGCCTCAACTTTCGCTTAGCGTGTAATAGTTCAATTGTGTGTCCCGTGGTGTTGGGCCGCACAGTAATTGGCCGTGTGACCAGTGGAGCGTGGCGGTCTAACAGTTCTTTCAACAAAGTGTCAAACTCTTCTGATAGGTCTTCAATGTCGTTACACGGGCTTGTTATCATACGTGATAGTTCTGTTCGGAACTTTGTAGTGTCAATTGCAGCATATTTACGATATGAGACGCGCTTCTTCTTGCGGTCTGGCTTCGGTGCTTGGAGAAGGCAATGCACAGCGTGATGATCGGTGAACAGGGACCCCACCTCCACTGACGTCACAACACTTCCAGAGGATGGTGAAATTACAAGGTCGAGAATGTTGCCGATGGTGTGCGTCGGATCACGAACATGCTGCTGTAAGTTGGTAGAATGCAGAAGATCCCATAAGTCGTGTGAGTTTTTGTTTCCGGCCTTTCCATAATGAATATTAAAATCGCCCAGGATGATTAGTCCAGTCAACCGTGCTGCGAATAATTCCATGAGGTTTGTGAATTCGTCCATCAACATTTTGAAAGAAACACCGCGTCTGCCCGTGGATGGAGGTCTGTAAACAAGTAACAGCCTGATGACACTTGATGTTATTCCAAATACCACCTCGAGGCACTGGAATGATGAGGCTTGCCATGGTCGCGATAAAATCAAGGTTAAACATGGCTTGTATAAAACGCCGTTCGGTAGCCACGCCTCTGTGAGCGCGACGATGTCAAGATCATGCTCGTGTATGTAATCAGAGATAAAATCAGTTTTTTCCAAACTGATCTTGCATTAAGTAGAGCAGGTTTTGCGCAGTTCATAGAATCGGATGTTCTTTTGACAGTAATCAGATTTTCATTTGTTTGCGAGGATGTGTGCGTGTCACTTGTTGCCCGCTTGTGGTCGATGCCGATCACTGTGGATATTTGTTGTTGCTTTTGAGATAAAACAATCTTAGTAACCTGAGGAATCGTGTCCGTTGGAATATGAATTAGATTATTGATATCATGTCTGGTAAATGTCCCATTTCTGGTCTCAGTAGGCTTGGCTGATGTAGCTGGCCGCACTGAGATACGCACATGTATGAATCGTTGTTTGTCGGTGCCCCCCGCCCCCCCCCCCGACAACCACGATGAGTGGGTCGACGGAGTGCCACCCCCGCGTCACATGCAGATCTCCAGGCCGCATGGTTGAGACGGACGTGTGTTGTGGTCCGTAACCAATACAGGTATTCACCGGTCATGGTTGAGGAGGTAACAACGTTCTCTTTGTCTGCTTTACACATGACCGATCACCAACTTGTCAGTGAGACACAGGTGCATTCACAATAGTGAAATATAAATGTATAAAAAATACTACACGTCGTCTAATAGCTTCTTGGTGCATTCATGAAACACCTACATACAAATTCGTGTCTTGTGAAATAGCCGAAATGTCAATGATCAACACCACATACAAAGCTTGTACTGGTGCATCCACACCAGGCGCCAGCCATTTAATTTAATATATATATATTATACACATATTGCATGTGCATATTTATCCCCCCCAAAAAATCATCAATATATATATGTATTATATACATGTGTATATATATATATATATATATATATATATGGTTATATATATATATATATACATGTTTGCAATATCATATCTACACACACACGTATACATATATATACATATACAGTATATATATATATATATATATATATATATATATATATATATATATATATATATATATATATATATATATATATATATATATATATATATATATATATACATAGAAAGAGAGAGAGACAGACAGACAGACATACAGACATACAGAGGGAGGGGGAGAGACGGCTACAATAATACATAAATTAATAGGGGCAACAATACAAACAATACTAATATCCCCAGGTTATTAAGGAGACGTTGTGAATATGTGTACCCTACAACCGAACATACTTACGTACCTGTCAACTTGACTTCTGTTCAGCGAAGTTCCCCTGTATTCTCTCCCCAACCCGCCACTCTGTTCAGTTGGTCCGTCCATTTGCTAACATAAAATGGCGCATGTTGTCTCCACGGTTAGTAACTACACAATGTCGTTACCAGGACGAGCTGGGCTCTGTGACAGAGCATTATCTAAAGGGATCATATCAGAAATGAAGGCTCATTCATAAGTTATGAGAAAGTCCCACTTTCTATACCGACTGCGCTTTGTGCGACAATATCATTATACACTGCGAAGGACAACCACTCCTACTGTACACAATAAGTATTTCAATGCAGCACTCAAAGCTCAAAGATATGCGCTTCTGTTTACGTGCTACCTATCTCAGAACCTAACAAATGCAAGGATGTCTTATGTGAGAAGTACTTCACTGTTGCTTTAATCACGGTGCCGATGACGTCCATGGCACCACCAACGATACAACACTTGCTTGTACTCTCTGATTAACTTCCTTAACTGCAGTTTCGGTATTGCCCTCGTGTGCAATTATTACCGTTTTAGACCACCCAAACAGTGTCGTTTGCATGGGAAGCGGTATAGTGTTTTGCTGGGATTATGGTCAATTAACGGCAATGCTACGAACTATAATATGAGTCATGTGACTGTGGCGCACCAATGCAGACAACATGTGTACCGCACCACTAGCGGCAACATGATAAAAGCAGTAACACATTTTTCGCTGAGCGTGGTGATCGTTTACTCACTTACATAACCACGTACATGCATGAGGGCAGCTTACATGGTTATTATATTTGAAGGCATGGTTTTACATAAACATACTGTATGAAGTTGATAGGTTGTTTTTTATTCTTAATTTTGCCTGCATACGTAATGTTTTACCAAGGGTATGTTACTTGATAATTTTGCAAGAAATATAATTTACTATACTTGGCAAATCTCAGTGTATTATGTCAGATAAGGTTTTCTTTGATAATTTGATAATGAGTATCCCAGCCGATATGTGCATGAATTGAGCGTTTTTATGATACACTTTGGCACAAATGTAGAACAAATGATGACAACAATATTTGGCATAGGGCCACCTCAGATTTCGCTTTGGAAGGCTTTGGCGGCCATTTTCCAAGATGGGCGCCGTAAAACTATTTACTCTTATTTGAACAACTGCTTCAAATAAGTCAGTCGTTTTCGTAACTAAAATAGGTTTTCGGGAACCACCATTTTCCTTTGACTTTCTATATTTCAACAACACATATAGATAACGACGACAATCATGACGTGGCACATGTCTGATCATGAGGACGTCTTTAAAGAGCTATGTGTAATACTTCGTGTAGTACACGTGTAGTACTAAGATTATTTTGGTGGTCTGGAACATTTGGGCATTTTGAGCCGTAATTGTTATTTATATCAATCATGTAATATTGTTGCTATTTTTTATTATTTCCATGATGCCAATCTGGACAACATATTTCAAAGGCATGTTACATGTAAATACCAATATCAACAACGCGTTAAGAAAAGCCCGCTTATATAGATAACCCCTCTGAAAAAGCCCGGAAGGAAATGGTCACGTCCGTGACAACGCCAACGGTACACTTGCCTCTACTCTCTGAATAATTTCCTTAACTGTAGTCTCGGGATTGCCTTCGTGTGTAATTATTGCCGTTTTAGATCACCCAAGTAACGTTCTTTGCTTGGGCAGCGGAATCATGTTTTCTATAGGCGTAGCTGCGATTTGCGTCACTTAACGGCAATGTCACGAACTGTAATATGCATACTGTGACCGTGGCGCACCATAGCGGACTACATGTGTACCACATCCTAGCGGCCACATTATAAAAGCACAAAGTAATACATAATTATATTAGTCTCTCTTAAAGATACTCAATCCACTCATTCCCGTAAAAATCGTTTGCTCCTAGCGATTATTAGTCATTTCACAAAAAGCGGATGTATCAAATACACCCGAATGATTGACTAGTTGGTTTATGCAGACATGTTACTTCAATTGTCTTCAATTAATAGAACAAATGCGAACTTTTTCGATTTTTGTTTCTACACAGAGCGTGTAGAAACTATGTACGATTCCTAACTATGGAAATGGCGTTTTGAGCGGAATACGCTTTAGTCTTCACGCGAACGAGGCTTGGGGCGAGATTGACGGCTTCACCCTGTCGAGTTGTTTACGTTTAGAAACGGCGAGTGTAGGCACAAATATGATTTTTATATGCCACCAACACGGCAAATTAAGCAGACAAAGACAGCATCGACGCATGATTGGGAAAGAATATGGAACTAGTCTAAGCAGTGAAAAGAATGACTTTGCCTTCGGAACAGTGAAAGTGCCCTTTGCAAGCTACGGGCGCCGTGGGCCGACGGCGGGGGCTGACACTGCCTTACTGCACAGTCCACATGCAGCGTTCGCACAGATGTTCTTCCAGATAGGTTAGTAATTATGAATTGCTCAGCTATAATCACGTATATATATTTAGGCGTATGGGTATATACGTCACTGATATTTCTGTTGTTTTTATTATTTTTTGTTATTGTTTACCTTCAACCTTGGCGCTTATTCAGCCAATGACAAGGTACGACAAAATAGCAGCGTTGAAGGTATGGCTATGCTATGAGTATGACTACGCCAGCCATAGACTATGCCTATGGCCTATATGACTATCACATGCCAGTGATTTATTATAATACTGTAACTATGTAATGTTTATGTCACATATATGGTAGGTAGCAGGTTAATATCCTAACCTAAGGCTAAGATTAATTAACTAGGCTTAATTAGCCTAATAGTAGCTAGGCATAATGTAAAATTAATGCATTATAAGTGATCCGTAACAGTTATACTTAGGCCTGCGTTATACTTATTCATAATGACAATATTTAATACATTGATAATAATAATTTAATACATTAAGCACAATTTGATGATGATTTAATACATAAAAATAGGTATATACATATTATTCTAATTTATTAGTAACATTAATGTAATAAAATAACAAGATATTGCTTGCATTTGGAAGCCTGGGAGGTGATCGTTCATAACATTGCAAGTTTTTTCAAGTACATTAACATTTAAATGTGTCAAATTTTCAGAACTTGAGGTGTCATCACCATAGGGCATGCGGAAAAGCTCTTCATCTTAGGTAAATGAGTGTTGTAATATACATTAATTTACTCTCTCAACAAACCTTTTATAAAAAAATTACAGATCTATGTCATTTGTGAATCCAAGGGGCCTGGGGTCCTGTGGATGTGCCTCCTACACTGTAGGAATTTGGTATTCCTAGGAACTTTTTATAATAGGTCAATGCTAATGTGCCTCAATATTGTTTGAAATATGACTCAGTTTAAGTGATAATAATAAGTTGTGGCATTTTTCGATATCACTACTCCAAATGAGAGAGTGGAAGATGAAGCTATGCGGTATCAACAAAAATGTAGACCACACAATTTGGTTCAAAGGCCAGTAAGATTTTGTGCCCTCAAGACGATTTCTGAATCTGCCCCTCTATGCGATATTTTAGTTGTCTGTATTAATGGGTGGGTGTACTTGTTAAATTGTATATAAGTAAAGACATCATAAAGTAAAAACATTTTATCAAAACTATTTCATGAAATTAACTACAAAATAATTGCAAGCACAATATAAGTATAACTACATGTACAATGACTGCACTTGATATATGTATTTATTTCATCAGATAACAAGCAAAGCAGCAATAACAAAATTAGGACAAAGTTGAAAACGTGTTAACTATGTAAATGTAAAAAAAACAGTTACTTTTATCAATATTCGTTTCATCGAGCATCCAGCACATGGTATATCAAATACTAATTAGTTCAAAAACATTAATCCCATTCATTAGGCTTTCAAATTATGTCTTTCATAAGTTCAAGGACATTAGCTTTAGCAAACTTGTGCTTAGTGATACATGTCATGGGAAAGTTGTTCAATATTCTGAAAGAATTGTCGTATGAAAACATATTTCTGGAAATTTACTTTTGCAAAGAGTTGACCCATAACACACACAATTGTTACAGAAACATGCTGTAAATAGATAACATAATTACATACTATGTACATATAATAACATTATGTACATAACAAATATGCACAGCACTTTGTGACCATGTTGGATATTGTGCTTTATAAATAATAAATATATTAAATAAAGTAACTAGATTATAGTTTATTTTTAAAAAATCAGTAGATATAAAATTACTTGTTTTTACATATATTTAATATTTTGTATCTTTACACATAAAAAGTGGTTAAACTAGTCAGGGTCCTTGCCATGTGGCTGAGACTTACATGTGCAATTGCTATATGTTACTCAATTCTATGAAGAGTACTGGCTAGAGATAGTGGTGAATACTTTTCTTTTGTACAATTAGTATTTTCACATATTAATTTCAGTGTGGCAGAATGTTTCCCACATTAGTAGAAATGTTCACTATAACAGGTCTGAGTAATGTATATATAACATGTGGGCATGCAAATTTTATAACATGAATAAAACAATTATATTACCCAGAGATGGAGTAATCGTACTCGTGCTCATGTACTCGTACTCGAGTACGAGTACTTTTTGAGTATGAGTACTCGAGTATGAAGGAAAGTAATCGTACTCATGATTACTTCTCACGTTTACATATTTTTCATATGAACAGTTGCAAGCAAATATATTAGACAGATAAAAATAGCAATATTAGAAGTAATCTAATAAATGTAATAATAATCAAGGTATTCATTTTCTATTACTGTTGAGCATTTCAGTTAAATAAATATTCAGTCAGATTTCCCTAATTAATACCTTCTCTTCCCAGAGAAGCCACATCTCCTCACCCTCCTGCTTAGTACAAAGTACAAGTTATATTGTGACAGTCCCAGGGAAGCACTGCAGGAGATAAGCATCCCCTAACATCTTGTTTTGTAATTTTAGAATCCATGCCACAGTCCCACCTGTACTGTTTGCTCTTTCAGTATGGTGTGAATGACTGGACAGTTAGCTGCTAAATCTCTGTCCATTATGTTTTGTTAAGTGTAAACTGTAAACCTGTCTAAATCCCCAATATTCTGTTTGTCTCATCTGATATATGACATATTTCAATTGGATATTATTGCTAATATGATCCCTGGGATTTGAAATGTTGTTATTGTATAATTTATATTTGATCATGTGTAAGAAGTTTAATATTTTCCTCTTGATACTTCATTGACATAGCTGAACCACCACTAAATTGACACTCATTATAACACTTGTATGCTATTTGCTACAGTATCACTATGATACCTTTAGTTTGTAGTATCATGATATATGGACATCTTGAGTATCAATCCAGTATTAAATGGTTCATTCAACACATGAGAAAGTCATCTGATGATTTATAATAACAATAACATCTGGACAGTGGATAGCAGTTAGCAGTAATCAGTTAGAACACTAGATATTGGCACAGCAACATAAAATGAATGACACCTGATTCCATGGAGGTCACCTTTACGGTAGAAACAGGATATTCATTAAAGAAATCGTGAAAGTACCAGTAATCATGATTACATTCTAAAGTAATCGTACTCGAGTACATTTTAAAGTAATCATACTCGAGTACATTTGTTTTCTGAGTACTCATACTCATGCATGTTCAAAGTAATCATACTCGTACTCGAGTACATTTGTATTGTACTCACTCCAACTCTGAATTATTACCATGATATTGACATTGGCTAGGTATGTCGTCACATATAAAATATAATACATGACAGAGCCATGCTAATTGTCACTTTGTTTCTTGTATAGGCAGATGTGGATGTACAGCAAAATGCCAGGCAGCTGGTATGAGGTATCATCAAAGAGAGTGAACTCACACAATGTCATCGATATCCAAGCTGATGTAGTTCACCAAAGAATGTCGAACCTGTCTTACAGTGTCGAGAGAGGTTGACCAAAGGCTCATGCCATATTTGACAGACCATGGCATCCACCGTTCCATCACCAACTGCAAAGCTAGTCAGGCGTCACCATATTCGCATGTCAAGCACTCTGCATTCTACATTCTAGTCAGTCAGGGTACTTGACCGGCATGGAAGCCAGTGTACACACCACTAGTACTGCGGAGTCTGTCACAATGCAACACACAGTACAACTGGGATCACTTCTGGTCGACATTCGAATACTTGACATTTAATATGCAGCATCTTGCACGGCGCATAGCTATATAGTCCTGTCCACAAATACAACTGTCCTGTAACTTGTTGAACTAGTGATAGTAAGCATTGTTCAGTTTCTTGTTGACCTGTAAAGAAAAGCATGTATTCAATTTCAGTAAACAAACAACATGCATCATGATAGTGGAGTTGGGAGTAAATAATGATGCCATTGCCATGCAATAACTAGTACATGGTGTACACATATTTATTTTTGACATTTTATGTCAAACATGAATATGTGAGGGTGTCTGGTCAACGCGAATGTTGGAAATGACAATATAAGGTCATTGTGATGCCAATAGCACATTCCCTCAGAAAATATTCAAGCATTCATAATATGTATGTCTACCTTCTTCAAAACTGTAAATATTATTGATTTATTGAGTCATCGCTTCAGTATTTCCCCTGCTATATGATGAGTGAGGTGGACCACATCAGTGTTTTTCTAAGTCATTTTGTCCACAGTGTTTTTCTAAGCCATATGCCAGGATGGCACCTCATAGGTATTTCTTGCTATAAACATGTTTACACTTGTAGCTGTGCATTTGTTTCCTCTCTATTTCCCAGGGAATAAGTTAAAACATCCTTCAAAATGCACCATTTTGAAGGTAATTAAAAAAAATTGATCTATGTAGCCATGCCCCACGACTCACACAGTGTATGTGCATTAATGTCTGTGTTGACACACTGGGTATAATATGCATTATACAAGAGCAAAGGTTATTCTAGTTTGCCATGTTCAAGATAATATGTTAATGAAAACAAATGTATATTTAAATGGACATATTAAAATATTTTGATAATTTATACATTGTTGATTGTTAAAATGTTTAAGTTACCTGGCTTGATCAGATGTGAGCCTCCCGCAGACTACGTATCATCACTGCATCTGCCATACCCATGTGACTGTCTTAATATTAGCCTCTCCTCTGCCTTGTGTCACTTTTGCATTGTAGTATGGCCTGTAGCAATATTATAATTCGAATATATTATGCATTCATATACTGCTGTGATGAAAATGGTGATAAATATTTGAAAACAGCTGTTTAAATTACCTGGATTGATCAGATGTGAGCCTCCCGCAGACTATGTATCCTCCCTGCATCTGCCATACCCATGTGACTGCCTTAATCTTAGCCTCTCCTCTGCCTTGTCTCACTTTTGTATTGTAGCGTGGCCTTTAGCAATATTATAATTCGAATATATTATGCATTCAGTTACTGCTGTGATGACAATTTTGATAAATATTTGAAAACAGCTGGAACGTGTGAGTTGAAAGGTACCAGGTACATTGACTACAATGGAGACAAGTGCAAGAATGTTATATGTAATACTTGCATGATATAATGTACACCTACTGTATTAACATTTTATTTTCATGTTTATTTTTTATTGAAAAAAATCATCACCATCAATCATCGCTGTTATAAAAAAAAAAATATTTTGCATAATATATAATATAAATCAACAAAATTCAGTAATAGTACTGAAATGTGAGTCGCAAAAAAACTTTTTTATAATTGTGAAATATAATATAATTCTCCGTTTGACGTTCTGTTACACGAGATAACGGATGCTCCCCCTAAAAATACAACGTTTCTTGCCCGACCGACAAGAGCCTAGCTATTACCAGTCCCCCATGTCAATTTTTTTTTTATTTCGTCCCTCACGTCATCTATTCTCTCTGGATATGTACTTTCACAATTACTAAGTTTATTAACAAGATCCTGCGTAATCAAATACAATACCGGTACATATCAACACAGGTTGTGATGCTGAGCGATATCGATGGTGACTGTCAACTCACACTGCCACTGGCACTGGCTTGCCTTGTCAGTGACAGTGTCAGTGACACTCAGACTTATATTTATTCTAATCTTACAAGTTAGAGAATCCGCGTCGAGTCAACGTTCACAAGAGTGAATTAGTCCCCGACTACTCGCTCTTGTTGCTGACTGCGTTAATGCATTTAATGCGTACCTTCATAGAAGAATCACTGCCTTTGACTTGCAATCTTAGACTTAGTCATGACGCGCAAAAGCACGTGCGATTTGTTATTGTACCGTAGTAAGTCCAGAGAGCGTAAAGGGGAGAGATGTCACTCAGCCGGTGGCATTTTGGATTTTGAACTGGTGGCGCACCAAGCGGCCGGGTGTCATGCGAGTTCATAAGCAAACCGGTGTGCTTTCATTCATTTGGTTAAAAAGCGATCGACTGCTCGTACGTTGACTTGGGGTGTGTGTGTGTGGGGGTGGGGTGGGGGTGGACTTGTAAAGATAAACATTTGATATTTTTATGCGCCAAATATATTGATTTTCAAAAATATATAATATTTGATGGTCATTTCACGGCTACATTATGATAGGATTCATGAAATCTCAGATGTGATCATTATGCCTGGTTCTTTCTTTCCCATGTCCCCAGACAACCTCTCCCTGTCAGCTGAAGATATGCTGCAGTCAAAAATTATGTACATAGCCTGAAACTGCATTTTAAAATTTGTTGCAATTTTCCGTTTTTTTATATACATCTTGATACATGTACTGCCTATGGACACACAGCTGGTCCATTGCAAATTTGAAATGATGTATGTACAGTAAATTATGATGTAGCCCTAAGTGTCTTTTTCTACTACTTTCAATCTTTGTATTCTAGTCATATTTACTTCTTGTTTTGGTACACATGATGTTTAAGATCTCACCTAAACATGCTAAACCTACACCCGCCCAAATTGCCAACACCATCATATATGCCTCCCTGTGGTTTATGTGTTCCTCTATTTTAATACTTTGTCATACAGTTGTGTGTGCGTTAAATTATTTAACGCATATTAGTCATATTCATAACTTGTTTTCATGATATGTTTAAATTGTATTTTTTTACACCATTGCATACTTTTGTATTTTTAATGTCTGAAGGCTCCACCTCAACAGTTTTATTACTGAACGTGGATTCCTTAATAAATAAATCAATCAATCAATATAATTCAGTTCAGACAATTACTGTCCAATCCCAATTTTTTGAAATATTTCATTCCTATTCTGAAACAGATCAAAAACATGAACAAAAAAGACATGGGTACAATAATACATTTATTGTAGGCATTAATAGCATGGGTACAGATATTAAAGTTAGTATACACTTCAAATGAGCCCAAAAACATGCCAATTTGGTTTGATTTGCCAACATTTGCAGAAAGTATTCAACATCATCTTTCATTTATCAAATACATATCATTTTGTAATCAAGCCATTTCAAATGAGTTTTATTTTATTTTTGACACACACGGCTACAAATAAATAATGTCTGCACATGTCCATCTATGTTTAGAATTAATGTAATTTCGCAGATGAAAGATGCATATGATACATACAACCTGTGCTTTATATTGATACATGATAATCATCATGCGCCACACAAAAAGTAAAAGAATATGTGCCAGTATTAAAATATCAATACATTGTCAGCTGCATGTACATTTGTTCACAATATTCATTATAGTTAGTCTTCAGTTTCATTGAATTGGCATAGTTTGCAATTCATATCGTGTGACTGCAAAATATAGCCAAAATGCCACCAGTAGGCCTACCGGCGCCACCCCTCTTATACCTTAGTCCAGCCAGGGCTATATGTATACTGTATGGTGATGTACTATATATCTAGTCAACTGTCTCAAGCAATTTACAACAATACAATCATCTGGTCTGACATGAATATAATCAAGAACATTGATTTTACCAGGACTGAAGTATCTTGCTCAACTACATGCTCAGAAGATGAAGTTCCATCCTTGGGGGGCTTGCGTTCTTTCTGGCGATCTGATTGATTGCAACTAAATAACGTGGGAACTGCATCCCATACCAGCTTGTCACGGCTGTTGGCATTCATAAACTGTGACTCGGTGAAGTGTTTAGCGCACATCCGGCAGTTGTTATAGAGATACCCGCAGTCTCTTTTCAACAGATCTTCCCTTCTAGAGTTTATAACCCATTGCTTACTCCTGAAATAAGAAGTGCAAAAACATTGAATTACAGCCAGTATTACACATTTATTGCTAATATTTTGCCAAGGCACCTATTCTATTATCTAGAATTTAGATACACCATGTACATGTACAAGGACAAGTAGGCCAGTCCGGATACATGATACAGTGTCAGTGATATTTACTCTTAGTTCAGCCCACCACAAGATCCGCTGGGACATACTGTTAATTTATTGTCATTGATAACCACCACCAAACCCCCCCCCCCCGCCAACGACAGTACTGTTACTTGCCCCAACTACTACTAAACCCGTCCCAGCCATACGGAGTGTTTTTGTTTACATCACCAGCTGACATCCAGTCTGACACTGACTGGGGGGGGGGGGGGGGCGTGTCGAGGCGTTGCATTTATGCATTTATGTGTGTTATGCATGGTATTTCTTTTTAGTTTGTATTGATTTAATGCCTACCTGTCTTTATCTTTCGGGAATCTGAAGAATGAAAGCTCTGCGTTGACGCTGTTGTTGTTGCTGCAGCCAAAGGCTGAGCAAAACGAACCGCCGTGCCTGGCGTACGCCATGTTGATCTGACTTTTGAAACCCAGCCGCTTGGTTCGCTGCGGTCTATGTTTTAAAAATGGCGCCCAATGGGAAACAGCGCATGTGATTGGTCTTCCTTTAATTGTCTTTGGTAAGTCGATCTCGCATAAAACACGTGACCCAAAAAGCACAGGGCGTCGGCAGCTGCTGATTGTTTCGCCAGTTATACCCGGTGTAACGGCGATTCTTTTTTTACAATTATAAAATGACAAGTACGCATTAAAAAAATTAACTGACTGTGCATACTAGTTAAACTATTAACACATTACACATCTGGTAATAAAAGAACCGGTTTGGCGATTAGCAAACGAGTGGATTGAGTACCTTTAACCGACTGTCGGTCGGCTGCGGAACTACGCCGAGAAGACAGTCTGGCCACATTTGCCGGCTTTTGTTTGGTATCCGTGTGATCTATACAATGCTGCCACCTCACGGACACTGCCGTAATACTTTTTTTGTTATAAACAACTGCAAATTTGTATTTCTATTTATTTTGTGTTAATATAAGTTAAATTCTGAATAGTTTTTTTTTATAATACAGCATTATTTGATAAAAAGGTATCCTTATTTAACTGGTATGCTATCCGTGTGGGGCTAGACAATGCTGGCACCTCACGGATACTGGTTAATCCTGCGGTAATTCTTATTTTATAAACAACTGTAAATTTGAATTTTTACTTACTTTTGTGTTAATATAAGTTCAATGTTGAATACTTTTCATATGATATTATTATCTTGTAAAAGTATATCGTTATTTTAATTATAATTTCATAGTTGCCCTGAGAGCCACTCAGCGTATCTACCCTAATCTGGGGTAAGGCTACCCGGATGTAGAAACTTAAGACCCATTAATTCCCCAGGCGGAGTTGAGGGGCTTATAAGTGCTGCCACCTCACGTCTGGGTAACCGAGGCTACACATGTATTTGCAGAGCGTGGCGATCTTTTACTTTCCGATATAACCACGTAAACGACCTCCTACAACCGACAAACCTTTCCTCCTCCTCACATGCCCTTTGTACATATACACATACCCGTTTACAGAATAAAACCATTAAAAATTATGTAAAGAAAAATAACAAAACATACTTGTGTTTATCTAAGAGTGACCTTTACCGGAATAGGAACAGTTCATGTTTTCGGCGGCTATATAAGGTAATAACGGCGTCCTTTGTTGGCTCTTCGCTGAAGGCTGTAATACGACTTCGCTGTAACAAATGTTCTTAGATTCAGCTACATTACTTGAATAGTAGGATGGTGATCAAGTCGATTGTAACGTAATCAAGATAAATACTTTCTTTTTGGTTCAGGTATTGTAAACACGGTCACGCTCGCACGCACGCACGCACGCACGCACGCACGCACGCACGCACGCACGCACACACCCACGCACACTCGCACACATGCACATATCCACACATGCTCACGTGCACACACGAACATACGCACGAACGTTAGCGTCCGCCAACGTTAACATCCGGAACACTATTTCGCTAGTTACACCGATTTATTTTTATAATCACGTCAGCACATCACACATCGTGCAAATAGTGACACGCAACTATTCGTTACCTAAACAATTACAGTGTCTGCATCTTCCACATTGACCTCTTCTACGATTATGCGAACTGTCGACGTCCATCCGGCTAAAGGGCTGCCTTGTTTGTACGAGCCCTGTCTGATACAATCACCAATGTTCCACTGGACACGCACGTCTCCGGCTGACACGCCGCGACAATATCCTTCAACTGAAAGAAATATTGATATAAAAATATGGATCACAAAATACGACAATAAGCAGACAATGCAACGATCGCGATAGAGTGATATATAGAACATGGCCACCTAAGTACAATTTTACAAGAACCCGTAACATATGACCTTAATCCATTGAGAGAATTGGTATGGGAAAGTTATAACTGACGCCGCAGTAGCGACACTCCGTCATTATATTACGTCAATGGCAATGACGAGCAACTGGCTCGGACACGGCTGCAAACAACTTGACATTGTAGGTTCAACTCTTGCTCTGATGTCACTAGCGACAAAATGCACTGCATATTCCTGGTATGAGCCAAAGCCATACCATTTTCCTTCAACTGACAGTTTACATAATCTCGTGGCCCCAATAGCTATATGACCTTACTGCGCCTATGTTCTTTGGTCTGATATTCCATGTAGGAAATATGATGATCCCTCCATTGTTGCCATGCTGCCGTTAATGGTATGCATTTCTGTCTGTTCAACTGATGTCCATGCCACACGCCTTTCCAGTCTAAACCAATCTGGTTTAGTATGATTTTAACCGAGGACAACAAACACGAAAACAGACTAAGAAATAGTAACGCAATATAATTATAGTTAATTACCATAATAAGGAGTAATCATTTCGACGCCTGGTGCGTTGCTGTAAACCGGGGTGTCGGTGGTTTTCGGTTGACTGCACTCGTGTCCGTTAATAGTGAAGAACAAGCGTCGGCAAGAACCACCAGAACCACTGTGTACCAGTCGGAAATCGCCATTCCACACGACACGAAGCACCGTGTCGTGTTGTGTCTTCACAAAATCACAGCTCTGTCGCGAAGAGAGATAAATGTGTCTACATTAAAGGGAGGAAGTCTGCTCCTCTGCGCAGAATTGGCCGAGCAGTCATTTGCAACGGGAAGTTTCCTGTCTAGAACACGGGGAAGTTAAACTCAAAAAGGTATTGCTCGCCTCGGAATTATCGCTAATTAATTTAGTTTTGAAATTGTAATTTTCAAATTGGGAACATTGTTCCGAGTTTAACAAAGCAACCTACCACAAATGGGCAGGTAAAAACTGTGTATTTTCAGTTTAAGTATGTATGTATAATTAAACCCAAATAAATTACATTCGTTGACTTGTTCAAGACTTACTTTTCAATACTTACATTGTATGTATATATGTATTATATATTATACTATGTCATGTATACATATATATTATTATATGTATATTTATTATACTTACAAAAACAAATTAATATTGCGTTTTATATATATATATATATATATATATATATATATATATATATATATATATATGTGTGTGTGTGTGTGTGTGTATATATATATATATATAAGCGCAATATTAGTTTTTTTATAACTATAATAAATATACATATAGGGACCCATTTTATATAATTATATTGATGCGTTATTAATGAGCCTCCTTAGTCCCATATGTATGTATATATATATATATATATATATATATATATATATATATATATATATATATATATATATATATATATATATATATATATATATATATATATATATATATATATATATATATATATATATATATATATATGGGACTATGGAGGCTCAAACACGCAAACACGCAAACACTATGGCCTATCATTAATGACGTAGATATATGACTATATAAAATGTGTCCATTACGATATACAACAGGCAACTTCTGGCAGACTTGTGTCACAGCGCTGACATATAACAGCATAGTTTATGAACATATGAAGAATAACACAATATGGTTTATATGTTTTATAAGTGACATTATTGGTATGCATGAAATAAAAGGTAGAACTCCCATTGACTAAATGACTTACCATTATGACACCGGATTTTGTCTGGACAGATAAGGCATGCTTTGAACATTGTTTCACATGAGCTGAAATATAGCCCATAATTATGACATACATAGCAAACTTAACTATCTTTTTTCAAATGGTCTTGTCTACTATGCAATTACACAAAAGTAACCTATTATAAAAGCGAAATAGAAGTGTAGTGTAGGGTAGCGTAGCGTAGCGTAGCGTAGCGTAGGGTAGCGTAGCGTAGCGTAGCGTAGCGTAGCGTAGCGTAGCGTAGCGTAGCGTAGCGTAGCGTAGCGTAGCGTAGCGTAGCGTAGCGTAGCGTAGCGTAGCGTAGCGTAGCGTAGCGTAGTGTAGAGGTGCGATCATCAATATCTACTTCTCAGGCATTAATTGATCAAGTGGAAGACATTAGTATATCAGTAGATAACGAAAGAAGAACACATTGGGTGTCTTCATTTATTTAAAAAGCACTTGACACCGTAAATCATTATCTACTAATAGAAGACTAACATATTGTACTCTGATGAAAACGGACTAAATCTGGCATGAGCTACGAATTGTGAACTGTAAAAAATGCATACATGGTTCACTCTAAATAAACTGTCACTTAATGTATACTAAATTGTGATATATAAATTAAAACTCACAATAAACAGATTGCCAGAGTTAGTAAGACAACATTCCTTGGTGTTGTGATTGATGAAAAGTTTGAAACATAAAAAACATATAAATTGTGTAAAGATTAGTCTTTCTAGAATAATTGCAGAAATGCACAGAGAAAGTCATGTCCTAGAGATCGCAAGCCTATTCACACCCTATAACTCACTGTTTTACCAGTACTTAGTTACTCAGCACTATTGAACATATATTTGCTTTACCTCAAAAAAGGTGGTTTGTTTAAAGAGTGGTGCCAACAGATTGTTTCAGTGTAATATGTCATTTCATCGATACGGAATATTGAAATTCAAAGACTTAGTAGAATTTAAGGTCCTGTCAATTATATTTAAGGTTGTTAGCAATATATCAGTACATGTCATTGAACAAATATGGCTGAAAAGCATAATTATATTCTTCCAGATTAGAATGTTAATTTGCATGTCAATGCGTTCGCAGTAATGTAAAATCTCGATGTCTGTCAATTAGAGTTTACAAAGTTGGAACTCATTGCCTGTCAGTATAGCAAAATTGTCAAATATACGTTCATTTCTTAATCAGCAAAACATCAATATGACTAGCAAATACGATATTATTGTATGATATATTTTGTATAGTAGATTACATAGATTAGATTAGAATGTTAATTTGCATGTCAATGCGTTCGCAGTAATGTAAAATCTCGATGTCTGTCAATTAGAGTTTACAAAGTTGGAACTCATTGCCTGTCAGTATAGCAAAATTGTCAAATATACGTTCATTTCGTAATCAGCAAAACATCAATATGACTAGCAAATACGATATTATTGTATGATATATTTTGTATAGTAGATTACATACACACAGAGCTACTCTCAAATAATTGTGCTGAGAACTTACTGAGTGTTATTACAAAATATTATACTATTGAGCATTATAGCTAAATTAACTAACGTTACAATTGATTAATTAAATAGTTACAATGTGATAGCGATATACAAATTCATCAGATCATTACTTCAGTATACCCCTTTTTCTAACATTTGATACTATTCTTTCTACTAGGCTCTGTTTTATGTTCGTTGGAAAATAAACATATTTATTGATTGATTGATTGTGAAGTGTAACGTAATAGCCGAGTTGCCACCCTATACTCTACTGTAGAGAACCTGGAAATGTTTGGTCGTCTAAGGTTTTTTGCTGAATCATATAGATTATGTGTCCCTGAGCTCAAATCCGTGGGATGGCAATGCGCCATCCTTGGGCAACTCGTGGGAACCACGAAAATCCAAGATGGCTGCCGTGAGCCTGGTAAATTACAAAATGTGTTCATCTTTACACTACATCATGCTAGGAACATAATTGTTGTATATACACGCATGCTTTGAGGTACGAAGAATTCAATGGAACCGTTTATAATAATGTCCGACTATATTCACATGACCAAAATTCAAAATGGCTGCCATGTTCACCAACAATAGCCACAATCGAGCATAATTTGATTGCATTTTGCTATATAAATATGATTTTATTTTGTCCATTCCTATGTTTTACCAGGACTTAAAAGAAAGTATTTCAACTGTTGCCCGCCCAAGAAAACCGAGTAATGTCCACAATTGCCGTCATTTTAACCAAACATATGCAAGAGACACGATTTTGTGCCTATTCCTACGTTTTAGCATATGGGCAAGAACATAGTACTGGTATATACTTGTACGGCATTACTTATACGTGAAATACATGTACCAACACATGAGGAATTTAATGTATTCATGTTCTGTGGTCACGTGGTAAAATTCAAGATGGCTGCCATTTCAACCGAAAATAGCTCGAAGATTTATTTTCAATTCCTCTTCAGCATTGAACATTCATCATGACTGAGTTCCCGGAAGGCTAATAGTTGTACCTTCGTGTATGTGTATATGACTACAGCTGACAAGAAGCACAACAAGCTTGGGAAATGACACACAAATCGGTACAACTTTAAAAGTATAACGTCAGAAGTACTGAATTGTATAATTGCTGATACACAATGAGAACTTGTTTGCAATGGCAAGTTTCATTTGGGCATTGACCCAGTGTACATTATTAACCATTGGTATTTTAATGGATAAATCATTCCCATTACGTTCTCATAGAAAACGTTATTCACCCGTTCTCTCTAACTCCCCTCTTCCTCCGTACTATCACCTCCATCCTCATTATCATGTCTAGCTTCATTCTCATCATGTTTGGTGAAAGGATTGAAGCACATGGCTTCGCCAAAACAATAACAGTATGGCATGCAAAACAATCCTGCAGAATGACAGCTACATGCATGACTGCTGCAAGCTTTCCCGACGCTAGATACATTACATGGCATGTGATGGAAATGCAGCATATGTTGCCAGATGATGCCAAGATGGATCTGTTAGTAGGTGCTCATCTATGTCTTCATAGGCCAGGCATATGGAATTCTTTGTCTGCAGACCAGTTTGGAACGCAAACATACATCAAGAAGGGTAAGATGCCTATGGGTTTGAAGGGATTAACCATGTCAGAAGACGAAGTGGCCATTTGGGTAGAGTCCTACCCCGTCTGTGCCATTGTCACACTTGCCATAGAGTCCATGTATTCAGCTGATGATGAGATGAAGGAGGAGAAACGTAAGGAGGAAGGAGAGAAGGGGCGCATACTCGATACATATGTCTGAGGACAGGGACACAATCCACTCTCGTCTCTAAACTTAAAAGTGGATGATTTTCATCCACATGCTCCAGACATAGTCATCATCGATGGCCAACAACTGCTATATGACATTGTTTGGCCATGTGCTGGGTCTGCTTCAGATCTCGCCAAAAGCATGAAGTACAGACTCGGTCAGTACCAACCAACAGAAGTGCTGGTCAACTTCGATCGCTATGTTGACAGGTCAGCAAAAGATCTTGAGCGAATCCGGTGTGCAGGTGAAGGGACTGTTAACTACAATATCACAACATCAAGCAAGCTCCCATGCCGCGATGCCATCATGAAGAGCAAAGCGAAAAAGAAGGCTCTCGTCAGAGTTCTTTCACATACAATTTGGGCAACAACGTGACGATGGTTGGAAGAGAGGAGAGTATGTACAGCCACGATGAAGCATCAGTTATCTTCTGGAAGCTGTATGGAATGGTAAGAATATTGTACAAGTGATCAGCGATGACACTGACGTTTTTGTTCTGCTTATCGTCTACCATTGTGGAGATTGCAGATGACAGCCCGTGTGCAGCTAGATCGGTGGTGTGGGCTATCCTCAATATCAATGAAAGTGTTTCGCTCCTTGGTGCGAAATCCCTCCAGTTGCTCGGTATGCATGCATTATCAGGCTGCGAAGCTGTGACCTACCCAATTTGGTCATGACAATGCAACGGCGCTAAAGGTACTGAAGTCCGCCAACCACTCTGGCCTCTACACTGTATTCGGTGAACAGAGTGCTAACCACCAACAGTTGCTAGAGACTGGACGCAAATTTATTTGCTCGCTCTATGGTGTTGCTGCAGGTGAAAGCATGGCTTCGGCCACGTATGCCCTCTACACCAAAAGGACAGGAGGGAAAGCTGTATGTGTCAAAACTCTTCCGCCGATAGACGCTAATTTGGCATATCACATCCGGCGAGCACACTACCATGTAATGCTCTGGAAGGCAGCAAACCAGCAGACTCAGCCTGCTGTTGACATCGCTGCTTACGGCTGGGAGTTGGTCAGTGGAGCAGGGTGTATGCCAACTCCACGCATTGCAAGAGGACCAGCAGTCCCTCCTGCGCTCATCCACTTTCAGTTTAGAGACGAGCGTGGATTTTGTCCCTGTCCTCAGACATCCATATTCATCAATGATTGATGCAGGAACAGCGCACAATTCATAGTCAAAGAGTGTTTGAAGTTCGGCTTGTCGGTGCTGCCCTACTGTGATGAGAACACAGAATAGTGATGACATGTCATAGAACGTCTTATTACCTCTGGCTATTTGGCATTTGATATATTCCATGGTTTTGAATTTTCTTTTCAAGGGAGCGTGGAAACCACCAGGTAATGACGATCTGAAGTCAAGGAACATGCTCTCCCCCATCTTGAGGGTTTCCTGGACATCTATTTCACGAATAATTAAGGCCGTACGTGTATATACCAGTACTATGTTCTTGCCCATATGCTAAAACGTAGGAATAGGCACAAAATCGTGTCTCTTGCATATGTTTGGTTAAAATGACGGCAATTTTGGATATTACTCGGTTTTCTTGGGCGGGCAACAGTTGAAATACTTCCTTTTAAGTCCTGATATGGTAAAACATAGGAATGAACAAAATAAAATCATATCTATACAGCAAAACGCAATCAAAGTATGCTAGATTTTGGCTATTGTTGGTGAAAATGGCGGCCATTTTGAATTTTGGTCATGTGAACATAGTCGGACATTATTATAGACGGTTCCATTGAATTCCTCGTACCTCAAAGCATGCGAGTACTTAAAAAAATTATGTTCCTGGCATGATGTAGTGTAAAGATGAACACATTTTGTAATTTACCAGGCTCACGGCAGCCATCTTGGATTTTCGTGGTTCCCACGAGTTGTCCAAGGATGGCGCATTGCCATCCCACGGATTTGAGTTCACGGACACATAATCTATATGATTTAGCAAAAAAACCTTAGACGACCAAACATTTCCAGGTTCACAAAATGGCAACTCGACTATAACTAACGTGACGTAACGTAATTCAGTGCAATGTACAGCAACACAATAACATAATATAACAACGCAACGCAACGCAACGCAACGCAACGCAACGCAACGCAACGCAACGCAACGCAACGCAACGCAACGCAACGCAACGCAACGCAACGCAACGCAACGCAACGCAACGCAACGCAACGCAACGCAACGCAACGCAACGCAACGCAACGCAACGCAACGCAACGCAACGCAACGCAACGCAACGCAACGCAACGCAACGCAACGCAACGCAACGCAACGCAACGCAACGCAACGCAACGCAACGCAACGCAACGCAACGCAACGCAACGCAACGCAACGCAACGCAACGCAACGCAACGCAACGCAACGCAACGCAACGCAACGCAACGCAACGCAACGCAACGCAACGCAACGCAACGCAACGCAACGCAACGCAACGCAACGCAACGCAACGCAACGCAACGCAACGCAACGCAACGCAACGCAACGCAACGCAACGCAACGCAACGCAACGCAACGCAACGCAACGCAACGCAACGCAACGCAACGCAACGCAACGCAACGCAACGCAACGCAACGCAACGCAACGCAACGCAACGCAACGCAACGCAACGCAACGCAACGCAACGCAACGCAACGCAACGCAACGCAACGCAACGCAACGCAACGCAACGCAACGCACGGCAACATAGCTTAACGTAGCATTATATAACACGGCGTATCTGTTAGTTTCTTTTAGTTTCTTAATAAACCACGACCTTCTTTGTCGCATGGCCATTTGCGTTTTACCTCCCAATTCTTTCGAAATATGCTAGATAGATAGTTATCACCGTCACGAGCGGGAACATTGGCGGGAGCTGTTGTTTGAATTTGGTGGTGCATAACATTTGAAAAACAAGAGGAAATATTGACTGATAAGTATTATTCTTATGTGAAGATTATTCATAAAGTAGTACTAGACATATATTGGGTATTAGTTTAATTAAAAGTTTGTCAGTTAACAATATTTTTGAGCAGATTAGTATCGTGGGTGATAATAGGGTAATTTAGCCTTCGACAAGTTTGTAAACAAGATTTAGCAAAAGTTATTATTTGATAGAATATTTAACAGATAAAGTATTCAGCATAACAGCTACAGTATTATTCTTATGTGAAGATTATTAATCAAGTTTTGGTAAAAGTTTGTTAGTTAAAAGTATTTTTGAGCAGATTAGCATAATGGGTGATAATAAGGTAATCTAGCCTTCGACAAGTTTGTTTACAAGATTTAGCAAATCTGAATATTTGATAGAATATATAACATATAAAATAACAAGCATAACAGCTACATACGTAATACTTTGATCAGGTAGCATCGTTATTAACAAAATAAGCAAGCTTTTTAATAGAAACACTAATTTATGTAGGTAATGTCCAACGTATCCGCTGGGAACTGTACCAGTAAATACCACATTTGTCAGTTGTGTATAACTTTAAGTGAGCTGCAGTTACTGTCCACATAAAACAGTCTTTCTAAAGACTAAATTGGTATACCGACTGAGTAAATTGTGAGTACCTGTGTAGTCATAATATGGCCCCTTGCAAGCGGCAAGTGAAGGCAAGGAGGCACCTAGTGTGCGACCATAGTCACAGCTTTGTAGATTTTGCTCTATCCGGATGCACAAAGTCATGGGCTGAGACAATGGAGGAACACTTTAATTTTCAGTGCACAGGGTGTTTGAAAGTGGAAAGTCTTACAGCAGAGTTAGCTAGGCTAACCGATATTGTGAAAGCGATGGAGATGAGAATAACCAAAGAGACAGACGGAAGAGGTCGGAAGGAGCAATACAGTGACAAGAAGGGTGAGGACAATATATTGAGAGGAGGGAGGGCGAGTGTAAGGAAAGCAAATGGAGAAAGAACAAATGAAAACATGGCATGCAGGAAGGTGACTAGGGAGAAAGTGACAGTAGATGAGGGGGTGACAATGGGACATGAGATGATAGAAGCAGATGCGACAGGAGGAAAGACGAAGGGAAGAAAGGAACTGAGAGTAGATGTGACCAAACGGAAGTCAATAACAAGGATGGTGTCAGGAAGAAAAGAGGCAGGAAAGAAAGGAACAGAGGAAGTGGCAGGGGAAAAATCAGCAACCAGGGAGATGCAAAACGGAGGAGTTACTCTGAAGCAGTGATTGGGGGGGGGGGGGGGCATTGAGAACAGAAAGGGTGTTTATGGGCGACAGAATTTTGCGAAAGACGGACAAGACGTTAAGCAAAGGAGAAGATGTTGTTGTTTGTCTTCCGGGCGCTCGGATAGAGCATGTGACAGATAGGGTAGAGAACGTGTTGGGGCATGGCCAGGGAGGATCTATATTAGTACATGTAGGGACGAACAATGCAGCCAGGGAGGGGACAACTAGAATAGTGCAAAGATACAGAGAGTTGGTAGGGAAACTGAAGAAGACAAGAGTTGAACAGATTATTCTCTCAGGAATCTTGCCAGTAATCGGAGGAAGGGGAGCAACCTATAGAAACTGCAAGAGGATGGCAATCAATGCTGTAGTAGAGCAGATGTGTGAATAAGAAGAAGAAGGAGTTGGATTCTTAGATGTTTGGGGACACTTTGTTGGGAAAGAAGACATGTACGTGAGAGATGGCCTCCATCTAAGCGGAAAGGGCGCAGCAGTTTTCTCTGAGAACCTGCTTCAATCTACGAACAGTGGAACAGGTTGCAATTATTTAAACTAGATTCGCAGGGGGGATTCACAGAGAAGCCAAATACTGGAGGCACAGATAAGGACAGCACAGATAAAACGGCAAAGAACAGTCTGGAAAACTCTACAACATTTGGTTATAAATGTGTGTGTTTAAATGCAAGGAGCATAGTAAACAAAAGAAATCAACTAAACATTATGGTAGAAGATAATGACCCTCACATAATAGGTATAACTGAATATTGGGCCACCCCCGATATATCAGATGCCAAACTAGGAATGACAGGATATGTCATGTTTAGGAAAGATAGAATAGGCAGAAGGGGAGGTAGCGTTATTTTATATATTAAAGAATCCATTCAGGCTTACGAAATAAAATTAGAAAAAGAAGCAGAATGTGAAGAAGCTGTGTGGTGTAACATAGTTACAGGAAACTCGACATTAACTGTTGGGTTAGTTTATCGAAGTCCAAACATAAGCACAGATGAGAATGAGAAAATACAAAACGCTATAAAGGAAGTCAGTAAACGGGACTGTATAATTATGGGGGAGTTTAACCATGGCCGTATACAGTGGAAATCTCTACAGAGTACTGGGAGTGAAGATCAAAAGTTTTTGAATTTAGTACAAGACAGTTTCCTTACTCAACATGTGTTAGAACCAACCAGGGGTGAGAACGTATTGGACATAGTTTTGAGCTCACAGAAGGAATTTATTGATAATGTCAGGATATGTGAGCCACTGGGGTGTAGTGATCACAACCAGATATATTTTATCATCAAAGTAAAAGGAGAACAGAATCGTAAAATACGGTACAGGAAAACTATTCACAAAGGAAGATATAAGGAAATGAGGAAACATTTAGCAAAGGTAGACTGGAATAATACACTGGAGAATAAGACAGCAACAGAATGTTGGAATATCTTAAAGAGTGAAATTAACTGCATTGTCGAACAATTTGTTCCCTTGAAAAAACAGGGGTAACGGTCAGAAAAGAAACATTTGTCAAAAGAAGCCACTAGAAAAATCAAATACAAGCAAATGATGTGGAAGACATATAGACATAATGGAAGTGAAGAAGACTATGCCATTTTTAAAGAAGCACTTAACCAAGCTACAGCTGAAATTAGAAATTCAAAGAGAATCTATGAACAAAAATTAGCTTTTAATATAAAACATGACAGCAAGAGTTTTTATGCGTACGTTCGAAGTAAACAGAAAGTTCAGGATAAGGTAGGACCTCTAGAAGGTAGTGATGGAAACATAATAACATAGGGATTCTTAATGGCAGAAATCCTAAATGAATACTTTAGTTCGGTGTTCACCAGGGAAGATACTAGTGCATTACCAGTTCCAGAGACTAAATTCGAAGGGAGAGAATCAGACTATTTAGGACAACTAATTGCAACACCAAAAATGGTAGCTAAGAAAATAAGGGATAAGAAGGAAAATAAGTCACCTGGAGTGGATGGGATTCCTCCCAAATTACTACTGGAAATTGTAGAACAAATCAGCATACCACTTGCAACAGTGTTCAATGTGTCAATAGAGGAAGGAGTAGTTCCATTAGAGTGGAAAGAAGCAAACATCATACCTTTATTTAAAAAGTAAAAAGTTTAACATCGGTGATTTGCAAACTATTAGAAAGACTAATTAAAGATCACTTGGTTGAATTTCTTGTTAAAAATAACTTCATTAACCCATCTCAACATGGGTTTCTAAAAGCGAGGTCATGCTTAATAAATATCTTATGTTTTTTGGAAGATGTCACAAAGTGGGTAGACGAGGGATCACCAGTAGATATAATATACTTAGATTTTAAAAAAGCCTTTGACAAAGTGCCACATCAAAGATTACTACTTAAACTAAAGGCCCATGGCATAGGCAATGGTATGATTAACTGGATAGAAAATGTCTAATTGATAGAAGACAAAGAGTGGTAGTTGATGGGGAGTTTCAAACTGGAAATCGGTTTTGAGTGGAGTTCCGCAGGGATCAGTATTGGGACCTATTTTGTTCTTAATAAATATCAATGATTTGTATGATGATATAACAAGCAAGGTGTTGAAGTTTGCGGACGATACAAAAGTGTTTAGAAAAATTGAGAAAGTGATGCAGATAGACATCAATTATAAGATGATCTAAATAAGTTGAACGAATGGTCTGAGAAGTGGCAAATGCTGTTTAATTATGGGAAGTGTAAATGCCTCCACACAGGACATGGAAATGAAGATGCACAATGTACAATGGGTGATACTGTACTAAATATTACCGTACAGCAAAAGGATTTAGGGTTAACTATTAGTGCTGATATGAAGGTATCAGAACAGTGTGCAATTGCAGCAGCAAAGGGAAACCAAATTCTTGGATTAATTAGGCGAAATATAGTGTACAAGGAAAAAGAACTAATAATACCGCTGTACAAAACAATAGTTAGGCCTCATTTAGAATATTGCATACAGGCATGGAGGCTATATCGCAAGAAGGATATTGATATACTAGAAAGAGTACAAAGAAGAGCAACCAAAATGATACAAAAACTCAGGAATATTAGTTATGAAATGCGTCTAAAAGAATGTGGATTAACAACACTAGAAACCAGGAGACTGAGAGGATATCAGATAGACGTTTTAAAATATTGAATGGGTATGAAAATATTGACAGAAATATTTTTTTCTCGGTTAAGGAAGAGAGAAGGACTAGAGGACATGGAATTACATTAGCAAAGAAGCAGTGTAGACTAGATATTAGAACATTTTCATTTTCACAAAGAACAGTAAATTAATGGAATAGATTGTCGGCTGATTGTGTAGGTGCTGATAGTGTTAATATGTTTAAAAATAACATTGACATGTACCTAAGAAGGGCTGCGTACATTTAGATAGATAGGTTGGACTCTCGATAAGCCAAAGGGCTTCCTTGTCCACCTGCCATCTAGAGTTGATTCTCTAGGTGGCAATCTTGTTAAATCTTGTTAAAAATCACTGCCAGAAATCACAGTGCCCACAAAGGAAGGTACGATTGTTACTTAAAACATACTAATGTTGCAACTGTCTGAAATGTCAGCTATATACCTGTTCTCTTCATTGCAAGTTTCTGGCTCAACTCTTCCACTTTGGTCTGCAGAGCGAGAAACGCCCTGTTCTTCACCCCATTGTCGTTAGCGCAGCAGCCGCTTCCTGTGTCCGGCACATTTACCGTGCATGAGCACAGCGGATCTCGTGGCAACGTATTGTCAGCAACAGACGTGTACACGAATACTGGCAACAGACTGAAGAGAAGAGCAAGTTTCGCCATCCTGAGTGATTCTACGATGTGTCACTGTATACGATAGCAGTGTCTTTCTAAGTCCCGTGTTCCCTAAAAATACCTTGATATAGGTTTTATGCCTCAAGCAGTGGCCTCGCGTATTTCACAACCTGAAATAACAAGGGATATAAATGAAACCCGGAAGAGGCGTTCTTGCGTTTATAGCTATTGTTCAAACATTAATCCAGTGATGGAGACATAAGTAGAGAGGTGCACAGGAAACAGCGATACGATAATTGGATGTGCAGATACAAAAACAGACATTGAGAAATGTGAACAATGTTTCATCAGGGCGTGTGTGTAACGAAATATGGGTGTGTTCAGTGTTTCAGTGTTTACGGAGATTGCTTTGGAGTTTATGTAATGCTATATTGCTGGAATATCTGTTGTGAAATATAGCAACACACAAACACACACACAAACACACACACACATGTATATATATATATATATATATATATATATATATATATATATATATATATATAATAATAATAATAATAATACAATAATAATAATAATACAATTGGTGTAATTTGATATCATCTACTTTTAAACAGTTAAATTGATTTGTTATTTGAGCTTAGGAAATGTAATTACTTAATGTAATAATTAAAAAGTTATATTTTCAATGTGCTTTTACCAGTTTAAAGTTGTATCTGTAAATAAACCCAAAACATTACTTTGTTGACTTGTTCACTATTGACTGTCTATCATCAGAGAGATAAACTTTTTAGTTTTCCTTTGCATATTGAAATGTCATGTATTTAGAGTTTAGTTATAAATTATTGTTTTGAGCCATTCATTTAATAAGTTTATTAAAGACTTATTATATGTTATCATTGAATATGCTCTGTGTATTAGGTAAGGTTGTGTCGTCGGCATAAATGAGACGGCGTGATTTCGTAGAGAGATATTCAGAAGATATTGAACGAGGAGTGGATTTTTATGAAAACTGGAAATGTCATTTACAAATATTGCTCAAATAATGTAATCAGACATATTTTTTCAAACATTAGTACAAATAGGTAGACAGACATGCACAGGAAACACGATCTGATAATTGGATTTGTAAATCAAGCACTCGTACAAGAAAGTGTTGAAATAAATGATAAAGCGACACATTCAGAAGTATGAACAATGTTTCATTCGGGCTTCTGTGTAATGCGATATGGGTGGGTTCCGTGTTTACACAGATTGATTTGGAGTGTGAATAACGCGATATTGGTGGACACACTGTCCCGGTTTGTTTTTAGAACTGGATTTGCAGCTAGTTTATTTCAGATATAGCGATCAGACTACGCTTACTCATTTTCCAGCTTTAACATCGTGAATGTATTTTGTCTCAACAGCAACAAATAAGACATGGATGTATATCTGAAATAAAATGACATTGTCTAAAAAAATCAGATACGGTGATAGGATTTTCCCTATGCTGAGTCGTATTCGCAGGAAGTCGACTACTGTGGACATTGCGGCTCTGCGTTATCAGGAGTTTTTGAACAACATATCTTAAAATATATTAATTTGTTTTGACCTGCACGATAAATATATTGTATAACCAACTTAGCCTGTTTTGCACTCGACTCAGTGGATAATGATCGTGACTGGATATGTTTTGCTACAGGAGTAAGCAGTGAGTATATATATATATACATATATATATATATATATATATATATATATATATATATATATATATATATATATATATATATGTATATATATATATATATATATATATATATATATATATATATATATATATATATATATATATATATATATATATACGTAAGAGCAGTTGTTGACATGATAGATTCAGGAAAAAGCCCAAGAGTGAGAGACCAAGAGGGAGATGGATGGATTGCGTCCAAGGGAACTGCGGATCACCCGAAAGATGCCCAGGACAGAACATTCTGGAAATCAAGAACTCGGGCCTCTGATCCCACCTAGTGGGAAAAGGAGAAGAAGTTCCATATATACACACACACACACACACACACACACACACACACACACACATATATATATATATACATATATATATATATATATATATATATATATATATATATATATATATATATATATATATATATATATATCTCTCTCTCTCTCTCTCTGTGAGTGTGTGTGTGGGCGATTTACAGAGTATTCGTGGGTATTTATCCCGGTATGTTACAAACAATTATTGCATCTGTGCTAGTCACCAGTGTTGGCCGACGAGATGATGGTAATTCCCTGATAAGGATATCACAAAACGACAACCTGTTCAACGTGCTCGCCCAGCTAGCTTGTTTGCATATATAAAATAGTCGCTTTTATCTGAACAGCTAGAAAACAACGGGCGTTCATTACCAACAAGAGCGGCCAACAATTAATAGTCGTAAAATGTATAGAAGGTTCATCTCGACGTTGACGAATCTATATTCCATAATTGGGCTGTGGCTAGGTCTCCACGTTGTACTCGTTCTATGCCGCGGCTAAAGTCTCTGCATTGGCTTCTTGTCTGATATGGTATCATAAATAATATATGTATTATTGTTTACCAATGGATCACATACTCACACACACACACACACACACACACACACACACACACACACACACACACACACACACACACACACACACACACACACACACACACACACACACACACACACACACATATATATATATATATATATATATATATATATATATATATATATATATATGTCTGTAAATCACGGATATAGTAATAACCCTTTCGACAATTCTGAGAACTGTGTTCTCTAACAATAAAAGTGTTGTCATAAATTTCTCCTAAGTTCCGAGTTGAAACCGCAGGCATAAGATGCTAAGCAATGGCATACATGGAATTGATTTTACGTCGCCTCCGTGTGTCAATCACAATAAAGTCTGACTATCTACATATAGCTTTAATATACTCCCATTCATCCAGTGTGAAGAGTGATAATATGTATATAATTGCCGCACCTACATCGACTACGGCATAATGTGAAACTTACATCGCGTCACGTGGTGGCAAAAAGAGCAGCCAGCACAAGTATAGGGACTTCCTCATAACTTACGAAAGTTCCTTCACAACAGGAAAAAGTTACTTTGTTAAATACGTTCCAATTCTCCCCGGATTTGTTTTCATTAACATGCTATATTAATATACAATGATATACTGTTATTCATAACAAACACGTGCGTGTTTTATCGGGTGATTAAATATAGATTCGTTAACATTGAGATACACCCTCCATACAGTGTTCTACTGTTACCTGTTGGTCGCTCTTGTTGGCAATGAACGTCTGTTGTTTTCTAGCGTTCAGATAAAACCCGACTATTTTGTATTTGCAAGCATGCTAGCCGGCTGAATAGTGGGATATACATGTCAATGCACTAGACTGAAAACAGGCTTACAGGTACGTCAATGTGTTATGTACACATAACCGTCATGTTTATGTGAGCGTGAACAAGTCAAACGACGGGTCTATGTACTGAAAAATGCTGCCACATCACGGACCCAGGTTAATCGAGCCTAGCATAAGCCATACTTTGCCCTTTGGAGCGGATCGGACACTGTCTGTATTATTGGGTCCCTTTAAGTCAAATTCGTGACGTATATATATATATATATAATTGAATGGGAAGACAATTGACAGCCTACCAGAACGAATCTGAAATGCTCAGTTAAAATCAGAAAAGAAACCCATTAGCATGATATATTTTATTGTGTAACGTTTTTCTACGTGGTTTTTAAAGCGCTGTCGTATTTTATGTTGATAATTGTTAACATATTGAATTAAAGCTGATAATCCGGTAATGGCTACGTCCATCTGTCACATCTATATAAAGAACAACAATGTAGCATGGTGAAGATTATTTATTATAGACACTTGGGTGATACATTCCATGGCATATCGTATACATTTGACTCTTCTACCGAATTTCCTACAATGAGAGTACTAAGCTACAACTGGTTTTCTTTCCCTCCAGTGCTGACATATGTCGTAGATTTCATGGTGTAGTATGTAAGATAACAATTTAACAACACAGTTTGTGCAGATATAGCGAGGGTGCCAGCTCCTCCATTTAATTTTATTATTTAATATTACGTTCTTATGATTCAAACATGCATGTTGAAGGTTCATTGCCTGCAAATTTGTGTTAACTTTCTTTATTAAACTTGAAACAATGTTCGACATTTGAAATATTCGGCCTACGACACGTTCAAAAGGTAAACAAAACATCCAGTTTAAAAAGACTAATACTAATTGACAATACCGCTGAGGCGAGCAGAGTTATCCATATTACCGTTTGGTGTTTATCTTTCCGACATTTTAGACAGGAGATTTCCCGTTACAAATAACTGCTGGACCAATTCTGGGGTGAGGAGCTGGCAATGTCCATTTAAAGAACAAAATGTAGAACAACAGCTAAAATCACATGAACAATGCAATCGTTTATATACCCATCACCAAAACAGTGAATGTCAACTAATGAAGACACTAATAACAAAGTATGTTTAGTTACAGCATATTTTCTTTTTCTTGACATTTGAAATGTACAAGTGGATAAATATTAACCCTTTGATTATACAATTCACACTATAATACCAACACGTTTATCACATTAGTTTTTGATACACCACAAACAGACACACACACGCACACACGCACACATGCACACGCGCACACGCACACACGCACACACGCACACACGCACACACGCACACACGCACACACGCACACACGCACACACGCACGGAACGAAATTTATATTGTGTGGCTGAGCAGAAGCTTCGGTACACTTCCCGCCAGGTCGCTACAGTTTAAGCTATCAGCTTCTCCGCAATCGACAGGGAGTAATGTTTACGAGCATTTCTTCGATGACATTCAACAATGGTTCTCTTTTCCAAAGACTTCAATTTCAATAAAAAATAGCTTCACTTCTCAACATCTTGTAGGGATTGATCCAATCTCCAGACGCCAGCAAAACATTTACAGAAAAATGATATGCCTTTCTATAAATAGTGTGCGGTAAGCCTCGCCTACAAATACGCTGTCTCAGCCCAGCCAAGTGACACACTACATTGATGGAATAAATGCCTAGATGTCCTAAGTAGACAACAGACCTTAACCTACGGATGTCTATGACATCGCGGGGGCGGGGGGGTGGCGGTGGCTGTGGCTGTGGCTGTGGCTGTGGCTGTGGCTGTGGCTGTGGCTGTGGCTGTGGCTGTGGCTGTGGCTGTGGCTGTGGCTGTGGCTGTGGCTGTGGCTGTGGCTGTGGCTGTGGCTGTGGCTGTGGCTGTGGCTGTGGCTGTGGCTGTGACTGTGACTGTGACTGTGACTGTGACTGTGACTGTGACTGTGACTGTGACTGTGACTGTGACTGTGACTGTGACTGTGACTGTGACTGTGACTGTGACTGTGACTGTGACTGTGACTGTGACTGTGACTGTGACTGTGACTGTGACTGTGACTGTGACTGTGACTGTGACTGTGACTGTGACTGTGACTGTGACTGTGACTGTGACTGTGACTGTGACTGTGACTGTGACTGTGACTGTGACTGTGACTGTGACTGTGACTGTGACTGTGACTGTGACTGTGACTGTGACTGTGACTGTGACTGTGACTGTGACTGTGACTGTGACTGTGACTGTGACTGTGACTGTGACTGTGACTGTGACTGTGACTGTGACTGTGACTGTGACTGTGACTGTGACTGTGACTGTGACTGTGACTGTGACTGTGACTGTGACTGTGACTGTGACTGTGACTGTGACTGTGACTGTGACTGTGACTGTGACTGTGACTGTGACTGTGACTGTGACTGTGACTGTGACTGTGACTGTGACTGTGACTGTGACTGTGACTGTGACTGTGACTGTGACTGTGACTGTGACTGTGACTGTGACTGTGACTGTGACTGTGACTGTGACTGTGACTGTGACTGTGACTGTGACTGTGACTGTGACTGTGACTGTGACTGTGACTGTGACTGTGACTGTGACTGTGACTGTGACTGTGACTGTGACTGTGACTGTGACTGTGACTGTGACTGTGACTGTGACTGTGACTGTGACTGTGACTGTGACTGTGACTGTGACTGTGACTGTGACTGTGACTGTGACTGTGACTGTGACTGTGACTGTGACTGTGACTGTGACTGTGACTGTGACTGTGACTGTGACTGTGACTGTGACTGTGACTGTGACTGTGACTGTGACTGTGACTGTGACTGTGACTGTGACTGTGACTGTGACTGTGACTGTGACTGTGACTGTGACTGTGACTGTGACTGTGACTGTGACTGTGACTGTGACTGTGACTGTGACTGTGACTGTGACTGTGACTGTGACTGTGACTGTGACTGTGACTGTGACTGTGACTGTGACTGTGACTGTGACTGTGACTGTGACTGTGACTGTGACTGTGACTGTGACTGTGATTACGACAACAAAATCAAGACCATACACCATTCAGAATCTAGGTGTTATTTTGTTTACAATAGGTCCCGTAAATGTGTCATGATACAGAGTGAGACTCGACTGGCTATTATCATTGTCAAAAGTTCGTATGGACAAGACCGTACCAAGTGTTCACCAAGCTTAATTAACAGGATTGCCTCGTTGCCATTATAACAATAGGTACATTATTTGTTTTACCAGATTTGGAGGATGCGTATAGCAAGGATAACGACCTTTATAATAAGAAGGTAATGTGCAAGTATCACATCCTAAAGTGAAACTTCCTTTTGACATTATCAAAAGCAACCCTAACCAGTAGTTGTCAAAAGTGTGAACAGAAGGATAACCTGTTTGTGCAATTATACCAGTTGAATACCATTTAAGTTATAGAGGGATTTTACACACTTAATTATCTGAATAATTGTCAGGCGGAAATTAAGATAACTAATACAAAATACGTTAGATCCAAGTAGCAACTATTTCTTATTGGTATTAAGAAGAACCAATTTTAAAATGTGTCTAGTGAAGAGAAGCCGAGATGGTGTGTGATTGAAAAGGTCTGTCAGGGAAGTAAAGTGTAAAACGCTTTGAACGGTGCAGAGGACAGGATACTGCGTTATATAAGAACTTGCCTTTACTTTATTTAGTGGACACTGCAAAAATATAAACTGAGAACAACGAATAATATAATAAGGAATTCCCTTTTGATAAGTTTACGTATTATGATCGTAGGCAGAAGCAACGAGGCTGGCTGGTGAACTACAGCGCCAAGACGCATACCTGAAGGACAAAGGCTGGACACGATACGCTGTCCAGCCTGACAGGAACTCTCTGTTTGCCTCCGTCTGCACAGCAGGACAACTCGACAAGAACAAAAACAAGCTGCGACAGGAGACTTGTCAATACATCAGCAACAACAGATCCGACTTCACACGATTCGTCTCCGTCGTATCAGGCCACAATTTGGAGCACGAGAGAGTCATTGATGAAACTTTGAAAACGATGTCGAAACCCAATTCTCCGGTCGGTTTCATAGCCGTAATGGCGCTAAGTCGACTCCTCGAAGCCAAAATCATTGTCACGTCTGGCGGAAAGTCTGAAATCGACCCCCTAAGCACAAAGGTGTATTACTACGGTGACACCCGGCCAGACAAAACAATTCACATTGTGTGGGTGTCCATTGGATTCTACGATGCGGCGACGCCGATGCATGACAACGTCGACAACGCGCCCGGTTCGTTTCGAGCATGTAACGGACTTCGTCAGAGAGATCCGAATTCTTCCGTAGAAATCATCCGTCAATTCTACCAGCTAGCTGCCCGTGATGACTTCGACGACGGAACAGCTGAACGGCCACCGAGTCACGCGTGTGACTGCAGCCCGACAGAGTGCCAACGCTGGAGTGGTGAATACAGCTTTCCCGAGACTGTCCCCGATTGCCTCGGACCGACGTCGCAACCAAATTGGAAACAGGTGTTCTTGTTTTTGTGTCAGCAGGCACCCGTTCTGAAGGATTGGAAGACCATCATGCGTCGTCTGAACTTGAACGACGCTACACTCGAAGATATCTCGTGTAGCAACAACCCCCTTCGTGAGAAGGTCTATGAGGCCTTCGACAGCTGGCGTGTCAGCAACGTTGCAGAAGACGTAACCTTGGCACGGCTAGAGAAGGTTCTGCGCGAAGAAGGAATGGCGATGGTGGCAGGTATGTGTAATATCATTTTCAATACACACATGCACACGCACACGCACACGCACACGCGGAACACACACACACACACACACACACACACACACACACACACATGTGCAAACATGTATTAAAAACAGTTTGATACAGGATGATATAACGTAATAATTCAAATATATTCCAATAAAACCAGGTAATAATTTAAAAGAGCAATGCATATATAATTTCTAAACAATTGTAATAAATAAGTAACTGAAAAAAAATGTAAATCATGATAAAATAGAGTCTCTCTTTTATCTTATGCGGAAATTCCGCCTAATATTTCTACGTGGAGCCATTAACCAATTTTGTACAACTGTACGACATAATCCGTGAACAATCTAGCGCAATAGGGCATCATATGTGTAAATAGATTTACTGCCAAGTATTGTATCGTCTTTTTGTTGTACAGAAGACCTGGCCCGCAGTGGCCTGTCATTGGGGGTGGCGAGTGAGTGAGAGGTGGAACAGTTCCCGTCGTGTCTACGTCCACGAACACTGACAACACATGGATACAACCGGTGCCTTCACGTCCCTACTACAGGAGATCCGTCTGCAAAAACCCCGCCTTCCCAGTTTCCCAGCAGAAACCAGCTTCCCGAGCACGAAACAATGCCCTGATTCATAGACATCCGTAGGTTAAGGTCTGTTGTCTACTTAGGACATCTAGGCATTTATTCCATCAATGTAGTGTGTCACTTGGCTGGGCTGAGACAGCGTATTTGTAGGCGAGGCTTACCGCACACTATTTATAGAAAGGCATATCATTTTTCTGTAAATGTTTTGCTGGCGTCTGGAGATTGGATCAATCCCTACAAGATGTTGAGAAGTGAAGCTATTTTTTATTGAAATTGAAGTCTTTGGAAAAGAGAACCGTTGTTGAATGTCATCGAAGAAATGCTCGTAAACATTACTCCCTGTCGATTGCGGAGAAGCTGATAGCTTAAATTGTAGCGACCTGGCGGGAAGTGTACCGAAGCTTCTGCTCAGCCACACAATATAAATTTCGTTCCGTGCGTGCGTGCGTGTGTGCGTGTGTGCGTGTGTGCGTGTGTGCGTGTGTGCGTGTGCGCGTGTGCATGTGTGCGTGTCTGCGTGTGTGTGTCTGTTTGTGGTGTATCAAAAACTAATGTGATAAACGTGTTGGTATTATAGTGTGAATTGTATAATCAAAGGTTAATATTTATCCACTTGTACATTTCAAATGTCAAGAAAAAGAAAATATGCTGTAACTAAACATACTTTGTTATTAGTGTCTTCATTAGTTGACATTCACTGTTTTGATGATGGGTATATAAACGATTGCATTGTTCATGTGATTTTAGCTGTTGTTCTACATTTTGTTCTTTAAATGGACATTGCCAGCTCCTCACCCCAGAATTGGTCCAGCAGTTATTTGTAACGGGAAATCTCCTGTCTAAAATGTCGGAAAGATAAACACCAAACGGTAATATGGATAACTCTGCTCGCCTCAGCGGTATTGTCAATTAGTATTAGTCTTTTTAAACTGGATGTTTTGTTTACCTTTTGAACGTGTCGTAGGCCGAATATTTCAAATGTCGAACATTGTTTCAAGTTTAATAAAGAAAGTTAACACAAATTTGCAGGCAATGAACCTTCCACATGCATGTTTGAATCATAAGAACGTAATATTAAATAATAAAATTAAATGGAGGAGCTGGCACCCTCGCTATATCTGCACAAACTGTGTTGTTAAATTGTTATCTTACATACTACACCATGAAATCTACGACATATGTCAGCACTGGAGGGAAAGACAACCAGTTGTAGCTTAGTATTCTCATTGTAGGAAATTCGGTAGAAGAGTCAAATGTATACGATATGCCATGGAATGTATCACCCAAGTGTCTATAATAAATAATCTTCACCATGCTACATTGTTGTTCTTTATATAGATGTAACAGATGGACGTAGCCATTACCGGATTATCAGCTTTAATTCAATATGTTAACAATTATCAACATAAAATACGACAGCGCTTTAAAAACCACGTAGAAAAACGTTACACAATAAAATATATCATGCGAATGGGTTTCTTTTCTGATTTTAACTGAGCATTTCAGATTCGTTCTGGTAGGCTGTCAATTGTCTTCCCATTCAATTTTATATATATATATACGTCACGAATTTGACTTAAAGGGACCCAATAATACAGACAGTGTCCGATCCGCTCCAAAGGGCAAAGTATGGCTTATGCTAGGCTCGATTAACCAGGGTCCGTGATGTGGCAGCATTTTTCAGTACAAAGACCCGTCGTTTGACTTGTTCACGCTCACATAAACATGATGGTTATGTGTACATAACACATTGACGTACCTGTAAACCTGTTTTCAGTCTAGTGCATTGACATGTATATCCCACTATTCAGCCGGCTAGCATGCTTGCAAATACAAAATAGTCGGGTTTTATCTGAACGCTAGAAAACAACAGACGTTCATTGCCAACAAGAGCGACCAACAGGTAACAGTAGAACACTGTATGGAGGGTGTATCTCAATGTTAACGAATCTATATTTAATCACCCGATAAAACACGCACGTGTTTGTTATGAATAACAGTATATCATTGTATATTAATATAGCATGTTAATGAAAACAAATCCGGGGAGAATTGGAACGTATTTAACAAAGCAACTTTTTCCTGTTGTGAAGGAACTTTCGTAAGTTATGAGGAAGTCCCTATACTTGTGCTGGCTGCTCTTTTTGCCACCACGTGACGCGATGTAAGTTTCACATTATGCCGTAGTCGATGTAGGTGCGGCAATTATATACATATTATCACTCTTCACACTGGATGAATGGGAGCAGATTAAAGCTATATGTAGATAGTCAGACTTTATTGTGATTGACACACGGAGGCGACGTAAAATAAATTCCATGTATGCCATTGCTTAGCATCTTATGCCTGCGGTTTCAACTCGGAACTTAGGGGAAATTTATGACAACACTTTTATTGTTAGAGAACACAGTTCTCAGAATTGTCGAAAGGGTTATTACTATATCCGTGATTTACAGACATATATATATATATATATATATATATATATATATATATATATATATATATATATATATATGTGTGTGTGTGTGTGTGTGTGTGTGTGTGTGTGTGTGTGTGTGTGTGTGTGTGTGTGTGTGTGTGTGTGTGTGTGTGTGTGTGAGTATGTGATCCATTGGTAAACAATAATACATATATTATTTATGATACCATATCAGACAAGAAGCCAATGCAGAGACTTTAGCCGCGGCATAGAACGAGTACAACGTGGAGACCTAGCCACAGCCCAATTATGGAATATAGATTCGTCAACGTCGAGATGAACCTTCTATACATTTTACGACTATTAATTGTTGGCCGCTCTTGTTGGTAATGAACGCCCGTTGTTTTCTAGCTGTTCAGATAAAAGCGACTATTTTATATATGCAAACAAGCTAGCTGGGCGAGCACGTTGAACAGGTTGTCGTTTTGTGATATCCTTATCAGGGAATTACCATCATCTCGTCGGCCAACACTGGTGACTAGCACAGATGCAATAATTGTTTGTAACATACCGGGATAAATACCCACGAATACTCTGTAAATCGCCCACACACACACACACACACACACACACAGATATATATATATATATATATATATATATATATATATATATATATATATATATGTATATATATATATATATATATATATATATATGTGTGTGTGTGTGTGTGTGTGTGTGTGTGTGTGTGTGTGTGTGTGTGTGTGTGTGTGTGTGTGTGTGTGTGTGTGTATAGAACTTCTTCTCCTTTTCCCACTAGGTGGGATCAGAGGCCCGAGTTCTTGATTTCCAGAATGTTCTGTCCTGGGCATCTTTCGGGTGATCCGCAGTTCCCTTGGACGCAATCCATCCATCTCCCTCTTGGTCTCTCTCTCTTGGGCTTTTTCCTGAATCTATCATGTCAACAACTGCTCTTACGTATATATATATATATATATATATATATATATATATATATATATATATATATATATATATATATATATATATATATATATATATATATATATATATATATATATATGTATACTCACTGCTTACTCCTGTAGCAAAACATATCCAGTCACGATCATTATCCACTGAGTCGAGTGCAAAACAGGCTAAGTTGGTTATACAATATATTTATCGTGCAGGTCAAAACAAATGAATATATTTTAAGATATGTTGTTCAGAAACTCCTGATAACGCAGAGCCTCAATGTCCACAGTAGTCGACTTCCTGCGAATACGACTCAGCATAGGGAAAATCCTATCACCGTATCTGATTTTTTTAGACAATGTCATTTTATTTCAGATATACATCCATGTCTTATTTGTTGCTGTTGAGACAAAATACATTCACGATGTTAAAGCTGGAAAATGAGTAAGCGTAGTCTGATCGCTATATCTGAAATAAACTAGCTGCAAATCCAGTTCTAAAAACAAACCGGGACAGTGTGTCCACCAATATCGCGTTATTCACACTCCAAATCAATCTGTGTAAACACGGAACCCACCCATATCGCATTACACAGAAGCCAGAATGAAACATTGTTCATACTTCTGAATGTGTCGCTTTATCATTTATTTCAACACTTTCTTGTACGAGTGCTTGATTTACAAATCCAATTATCAGATCGTGTTTCCTGTGCATGTCTGTCTACCTATTTGTACTAATGTTTGAAAAAATATGTCTGATTACATTATTTGAGCAATATTTGTAAATGACATTTCCAGTTTTCATAAAAATCCACTCCTCGTTCAATATCTTCTGAATATCTCTCTACGAAATCACGCCGTCTCATTCATGCCGACGACACAACCTTACCTAATACACAGAGCATATTCAATGATAACATATAATAAGTCTTTAATAAACTTATTAAATGAATGGCTCAAAACAATAATTTATAACTAAAATCTAAATACATGACATTTCAATATGCAAAGGAGAACTAAAAAGTTTATCTCTCTGATGATAGACAGTAAATATTGAACAAGTCAACAAAGCAATGTTTTGGGTTTATTTACAGATACAACTTTAAACTGGTAAAAGCACATTGAAAATATAACTTTTTAATTATTACATTAAGTAATTACATTTCCTAAGCTCAAATAACAAATCAATTTAACTGTTTAAAAGTAGATGATATCAAATTACACCAATTGTATTATTATTATTATTATTGTATTATTATATATATATATACATATATATATATATATATATATATATATATATATATATATATATATATATATACATGTGTGTGTGTGTGTGTGTGTGTGTTTGTGTGTGTGTGTGTTTGTTTGTTGCTATATTTCACAACAGATATTCCAGCAATATAGCATTACATAAACTCCAAATCAATCTCCGTAAACACTGAAACACTTAACACACCCATATTTCGTTACACACACGCCCTGATGAAACATTGTTCACATTTCTCAATGTCTGTTTTTGTATCTGCACATCCAATTATCGTATCGCTGTTTCCTGTGCACCTCTCTACTTATGTCTCCCTCACTGGATTAATGTTTGAACAATAGCTATAAACGCAGGAACGCCTCTTCCGGGTTTCATTTATATCCCTTGTTATTTCAGGTTGTGAAATACGCGAGGCCACTGCTTGAGGCATAAAACCTATATCAAGGTATTTTTAGGGAACACGGGACTTAGAAAGACACTGCTATCGTATACAGTGACACATCGTAGAATCACTCAGGATGGCGAAACTTGCTCTTCTCTTCAGTCTGTTGCCAGTATTCGTGTACACGTCTGTTGCTGACAATACGTTGCCACGAGATCCGCTGTGCTCATGCACGGTAAATGTGCCGGACACAGGAAGCGGCTGCTGCGCTAACGACAATGGGGTGAAGAACAGTGCGTTTCTCGCTCTGCAGACCAAAGTGGAAGAGTTGAGCCAGAAACTTGCAATGAAGAGAACAGGTATATAGCTGACATTTCAGACAGTTGCAACATTAGTATGTTTTAAGTAACAATCGTACCTTCCTTTGTGGGCACTGTGATTTCTGGCAGTGGTTTTTAACAAGATTTAACAAGATTGCCACCTAGAGAATCAACTCTAGATGGCAGGTGGACAAGGAAGCCCTTTGGCTTATCGAGAGTCCAACCTATCTATCTAAATGTACCCAGCCCTTCTTAGGTACATGTCAATGTTATTTTTAAACATATTAACACTATTAGCACCTACACAATCAGCCGACAATCTATTCCATTCAGAACCAACCCAGGTGTATCTGTCGAGGCTAGATTCTTTCTCCTCCACTCAGCTAGTACTTCAAAAGTAACCTGATCCGGGTCATTCGGGTGTTTCCGCTCCGTCTCCTCGACGAAGCCTGGGTTGACCACCAGTGACCGCGCCAACGGCCGATGTGCGGTCGCTAGATGGCGGTTAACCATATCTATCAGGAACACCTCACTCAGCGATTCTACAACGAAAGCGTCGGTTGAAATCACGTAAAATGAATAGCACGCGGCTATGCGTTTTAAGTCGACACCAGTGGCTAAATGCTAACGGATGAAATGCACAATTTGATTCGCATGGAATCGGTACGTAAAGTTCGATCCCCATGGTGACCAGAGTTTATTTGTCAATCCAATCGTGATCATTGCAAACCTGATCTGAATGAAAATAAAAGGTTCGCCTAATGCCAATGTATGTCATCTCTGACGTCACAACTGAACATACAAAAATACATACATATGCATATTCGAAAACACCCATGCAGTGGCGTACCAAAAAGTGTGCATGTTTAATGTATTTACTTTTTATATATATGATGCTGCTTTGTAGACATAGAGCTATATATTTTAGATGCAAGCAATGGATGTTTCTATTTCCTATAACTGGACATACATTAGCCCACGCCAAAAAGGATCACGTAACGCTGCCTCAAAAGAAACAAAAGGCTATCGTTTGGTCAGAACTCAACAAGCATGCCACTGGACATGAGCGTCCTGTCTTACCTTGCTGCCGTGCTGCGGATGGTTGATTCTCGTGGGTGGAACTGTTGTCAGCATGCTCAATTACAACCGACGGTGTACTCGCCGACGCTGCTGACGCAGGACCTCTGTTTCTTGCAAAGATGATCCTGAATGCAGCAGCTTCGGCGGAGATGGCGACTTTATCCACTGCTCCGGAAATTGCAGAAGCAGCCTCAGTTGCTGTTGTTGTAGCAGCGATCTTAGATGTAGTGGCAGCATTTCGGGCAGCTACAGCTACTGCTTTCGCTGCAACAGTGACGTCTCCAGAATAGGTGTTAGGAGCGGAATCAGCCCATCGAAAAGCAGCAGCTTCGGCGGCATCGGCTACCTGTTTGGCCGCCGCAACTGCGGCCTCGTTAGTGGCAGATGTCCGAATTGCTTCAGCGGAGTTTCGAGCTTCTGCGGCAGCATCGGCGGCTGCATTTCTCGCAATCGCAACGTCGTTCTCTGAGATTGACAGACCGGGAGGCTGTTCAGTCTCAGGTACATCGCAGGGTTCATGTTGTAGTGGCAAAGGGTCGTCTTTGTTTTCAGCGACTTCTGGAGTATGCTCTGGTTTGATTGATGTGTCTTGTTTGGTCTCAGGGACATCGTAGTTTTCAGTGGTTGTGGCTGTAACTACTGTTTCGGAAGCTACATCTCCAAATCCACCGTCATTTGGGTATGCACGGTCCGAAGGTTGTTGTTGACCAGGGACGTCTTTGTTTGCAGCGACTTCTGAAGTATGCGCTGATTTCGTCGATGTGTCTTGTGGCGGATCGCATTCTTTCACGGTATCTGCGAACAGACGTTAGATGACAACTCAGTAAACAGTATTCTCCCTATTGTGACCAGTGTTTGTCTATCAATTCAAACGTGATCATTTTAAACCTGCTTTGAATGCAAATAAAGGTGTTCGCGTAATGCCAGTGTGTCATCTATGACGTCACAACTGAACATCCAGAAAGACACACATGCATATTCGAAAATTCCCAGTAGCGTACCAAAAATGTTGTATGTTTAATTATTTTTAAAGATATAATATGCTGTTTTGTGGACAAAGAGCTATATAATTTAAATGCAAGCAACGTATGTTTCTATATCCTATAACTAGAAATAAATTTGCCCACGCCAAACAGGATTAAAGCAGCCTTAAAAGAAACAAAAGGCTATCGTTTGGTCAGAACTCAACAAGTATGCTACTGGACATTTGCGTCCTGTGTTACCTTGCTGCCCTGCTGCGGATTGTTGGTTCTCGTGGATGTCAACAGCAGCACTAGAAACGTTGTCTGAATGCTGAGTTACAACCGACGGTGTATTCGCCGATGCTGCTGACGCAGCACCTCTCTTTCGTGCAAAGATGATCCTGAATGCAGCAGCTTCGGCGGAATTGGCGACTTTCTCTACTGCTTTGGAAATTGCAGAAGCAGCGTCGGTTGGTGTGGCAGCGGTCTTTTCTGTGGTGGCAGCATTTCGGGCAGCATTGGCCACTGTTGTCACTGCAGCAGTGACGTCTCCAGGATAGGTGTATGGAGCGGGTTCAGCCCATCGAAAAGCAGCAGCTTCGGCGGCATCGGCTACCTATTTGGCCGCCGCAACTGCGGCCTCGTTAATGTTTGATGTCCGAATTGCTTCAGCGGAGTTTCGCGCTTCTGCGGCAACATCGGCAGCAGCATCTCTCGCAATCGCAACGCCGTCCTCTGGGATTGACAGACCGGGAGGCTGTTTAGTCTCAGGTACATCGCAGGGTTCATGTTGTAGTGGCAAAGGGTCGTCTTTGTTTTCAGCGACTTCTGGAGTATGCTGTGGTTGGATTGATGTGTCTTGTTTAGTATAAGGGACATCGTAGTTTTCAGTGGTTGTGGCTGTAACTACTGTTTCGGAAGCTACTTCTCCAAATCCACCGTCATTTGGGTATGCACGGTCCGAAGGTTGTTGTTGACCAGGGACGTCTTTGTTTGCAGCGACTTCTGAAGTATGCGCTGATTTGGTCGATGTGTCTTGTGGCGGATCGCATTCTTTCTCGGAATCTGCGAACAGACGTTAGATGACAACTCAGTCAACAGTTTGCTCCCTATTGTGACCAGTGTTTGTCTATCAATCCAAACGTGATCATTTTAAACCTGCTCTGAATGCAAATAAAGGTGTTCGCCTAATGCCAGTGTGTCATCTCTGATGTCACAACTGAACATCCAGAAAGACACACATGCATATTCTAAGACTCCCAGTGGCGTACCAAAAATGTGGCATGTTTAATTATTTATTTATATATAATATGCTGCTTTGTGAACATATAGCTATATAATGTAGATGCAAGCAATGTATCTTTCTATTTTCTATAACTGGACAAAATTAGCCCACGCCAAAAAGGATTAAAGCAGCCTTAAAAGAAACCAAAGGCTATCGTTTGGTCAGAACTCAACAAGCATGCTACTGGACATTTGCGTCCTGTGTTACCTTGCTGCCCTGCTGCGGATTGTTGGTTCTCGTGGATGTCAACAGCAGCACTAGAAATGTTGTCTGAATGCTCAGTTACAACCGACGGTGTAGTCACCGATGCTGCTAACGCAGCACCTCTGTTTCGTGCAAAGATGATCCTGAATGCAGCAGCTTCGGTGGAGTTGGCGACTTTCTCTGCTGCTCTGGAAATTGCACAAGCAGCCTCAGTTGGTGCAGCAGCGGCTTTTTCTGTTGTGGCAGCATTTCGGGCTGCATTGGCCACTGTTTTCACTGCAGCAGTGACGTCTCCGGGATATGTGTTTGGAGCGGAATCAGCCCATCGAAAAGCAGCAGCTTCGGCGGCATCGGCTACCTGTTTGGCCGCCGCAACTGCGGCCTCATTAATGGCAGATGTCCGAATTGCTTCAGCGGAGTTTCGAGCTTCTGCGGCAACATCGGCAGCTGCATTTGTCGCAATCGCAACGCCGTCCTCTGGGATTGACAGACCGGGAGGCTGTTTAGTCTCAGGTACATCGCAGGGTTCAGGTTGTAGTGGCAAAGGGACGTCTCTGTTTTCAGCGACTTCTGGAGTATGCTGTGGTTTGATTTATGTGTCTTGTTTAGTATCAGGGACATCGTACTTTTCAGTGGTTGTGGCTGTAACTACTGTTTCGGAAGCTGCATCTCCAAATCGACCGTCATTTGGGTATGCACGGTCCGAAGGTTGTTGTTGACCAGGGACGTCTTTGTTTGCAGCGACTTCTGAAGTATGCGCTGATTTGGACGATGTGTCTTGTCACGGATCGCATTCTTTCACGGTATCTGCGAACAGACGTTAGATGACAACTCAGTCAACAGTTTTCCTTTCGCAAGTATAATGATAACTATATGTACCTAACAACCTTCCGAGGGTCACCGGATGTATGTACCCATTTTTCTTTAGGCATTAAGCAGTCTCAGTCAACACAATTTACTTATGATATCAGTTCCTCTCTTATGCCACCATAACACCATCTTTCCACCCGCCATCCGCCATCCGTATATACGTATATAAGTGTATATGAATATATATATATATACATATATACATATATACATATATATATATATATATATATATATATATATATATATATATATATATATATATATATATATATGTATATATATATATATATATATATATATATATATATATATATATATATATATATATATATATATATATATTGTATGGGATTTCCATCGTAAATGTTGCATACTAACAACCTGACCTTCTGTAGATCAAACATGCCTCTCAAACGACCAAAGTATTAACTACCAACGTGTCAAGCCAAATCACCGAAATTGTGTTCGTGTGGTTTGTGTGATTTATAGTGAGTGCATTTGTGTGAGTGTATGCATTCGTTTACGCGCGCCCATGTGCGTATTCTTATTTTTGCTTTATGTGTAGTAATCGTGTTTACTTAATTACATGTTTGAATTTAAGTAGTGATATTTCAGCGCACTCACCGGTCTTTAGGGTAAGCAGTTGACTGAAGAATCCTTCTAGTTGTTGGGAAAGTCGTGTTTTGTCATAATCAGTAACTCGAGATAGCCATAATCTCAGCATTGCCATCAGCCGCTTTCCGAAAACTTTGTGTCGACGTAGGATCCGTATGTCTGAATTGTCCATGTCTAGCATCGACTGCAGTCTTTGCTCTTGTTCTGCTTTCAGCTGTTGAGTCAGGCTTCTTAGGTACTTGTCTTTGAACATCTCTTATGCAAATAAACTACTTGTTGTGATATCAGTAGAAGGAGAGTAACATCAGTAGATTAGATTAATTCAGATGCAGAAATAATAACAGACAGCAGTAATACTCTTTTTCTATAATTCTAGTATAAAAGTTATTTTAATTTTACAACAATAATTTATTCGCGGCATACAAATGTTGGCGAATTAATAGATATATACTATAAAGTATAAAATAGTACAAGTATTTAACATAGATATAATCGCACTTGCTTTACTTAATTTCGTTTTACAAAATTGGATTCGTGAAACTGTAGGATAATTATTTGTGACTCTATGGTGGCCAATGGTGATATTATAGGGGAATATCGCACACAAACTTAATATGACGCTGGTTTTGACCCTTCAACTACTGTTTTAGACAGGCTGTCATACATTGGGACAATGTAACACTGCAAATACTGTCAGGCATTACATCGTGTACAGAGTACTGACATCATCGACTGCTGCTTTACCATTACAAAAGCAGCATCTTCACAGAGAGAAAAACTATGTCGTATGAGAGTGTGTGTTTTTTGTGTATGTGTACACACGCGGGCGCACAAGCGTACACATACATCCTCGGTCGGAGGCTATGAAAGAAACAAGTATAATTAATTAATAATATATTAAGAAATGCATATACATATCTTTATATTTTTGTATGTTTGTGTGTTTGTATACATAATATATGTATCTAGAGATAATTAAAAAATGTGTTGATATTTTACCGTCATCTGGTGAAAACATATTCGTGTTTGCCATCTAAATAATACTACATTACACTTAGCAAATTATCAACAAAATCCGGGGCATTTGAAAACGATATAACACGGTACCTTATATGTGTGTGAAGGATCATTCAAGGTAAGAAAAAGTCCCTATTTCTCTACCGGCAGCAATTTGTGCGACCACTACGCGAGATACTTTTCAAACTATGGATTTATCAATGGTTGAACCAGTCAATATGTCTGCGGTAATTTGAGTCGTTGTCGTTGTTTCGCGTGTTTGCACTGCTAGACACAAATTACACGCTTGGAAGACCAAACGCTCCTACTCTACACAATAAGTTATTCACCGCCGAGCTCAGTCTATAAAGACACCATACGATTGTGCTTCCTAGGTACACGTGCCAGTCCCTTGCCAAGGTACACACGTCATATATAACATGTAAATACTACGAGCACGCCACTTTGTCCAGTTAATTTAGCAACACCGCTCTCGGGTAATTACAGACGAACAGGCAGATCGGCTGCGCATTCAATATACGCGCTGGCTCGTATGCGGTATTTGATTATAATCTCAAGTGCGTCACAAACACACACGCACACGCACACGCACACGCACACACACACGCACACGCACACACACACACACACACACACACACACACACACACACACACACACATATATACATACGCACACACACACGCATACGTGCGGGCTAAACTTTTCAGCCCGCGCAGTTTCAAAATGTGCACATTGTCTGTGCCTATTAGTTGGTGGGTTACCTGATAGCTCTTTGTGTGCGTGTGCGTGTGCGTGTGCGTGTGCGTGTGCGTGTGCGTGTGCGCGTGCGTGCGTTGCGTCTGTGTGTGTGTGTGCGTGTGCGTGTGCGTGTGCGTGTGCGTGTGCGTGTGCGTGTGCGTGTGCGTGTGCGTGTGCGTGTGCGTGTGCGTGTGCGTGTGCGTGTGCGTGTGCGTGTGCGTGTGCGTGTGCGTGTGCGTGTGCGTGTGCGTGTGCGTGTGCGCGTGCGCGTGCGTGTGTGTGTGTGTGTAGTACTGTGTACACTGTGTGTTGTTTGCACGACTGCATGTGTGTGACGAATATTTGCACTCATAATATGTCACTGTTTTGTTGTTTTGCCCTGCCAGCTTTAGTCATTCATTAGAGTTTACAATGTACGTACAATAATTCACAGTAAAAGAAATCACAGAAAAATAAAAGTTTTGCCTAGGAAAGTCACAGGAAATAAGGTCACAAAAATACAAAGATTTGGTCTTGCATATACGAGCACCATAAAATCTTTTGAATCTTTGACAATAGTAAGAAATAAGGTAGCAAAATAATGTTATTGTGGCACAGGTTGCTACAGACTGCCCTTTTTACACAATCATAGCAATGATGACATACCTAGCTAGAAGCACCACCTAGCTAGCAGCTAAGTTGAATTGGGTGCTCCCTGTAACACCAGTATCACCATTCACCAGACTGCCCTGTCTTGCTAGGCTGAGTTATGTTTAAACAACAATCAAGGAGACCTACTTAATTTGGGATACCTGGCTTGGACAAAGGGCTTGCTTATCTGAGCCAGACCTTCTCTAACCCACAAAGGCAATTAGCAGGCTGGTGGTGTCCAGTTTTACTGCCCCAGTACCCACAGGTGCTAATCTGTGTAAATATTACTAAACAAGGCCTGAATGATCTCACATTGGCATTGCTGACTCTTAGCAGAAACTTTACATTTCTTGATAACCATGCCCAATGTATTTATCACAACATTTGTTACAAGGCATTGGATGTAATATATTAATAATCTTTAATAACAAAAGTTAAATAATTCTTGAGGGGTTCTAATACAAATTTCCCTTAATGGATGAGTGTTGGCTGGTGTCTATTTCATGTATAATATATTAATGAGTAACGAAAATGTATGGCAGGATATTCAATTACCCAATCTGGTAAGCTGTAAAACTACAACAGTGTAAAGCAATTGAAGATCCTACCTGGTTTGGGGTACCACTTCCTTCCCTCAAGCAAATATTACTGCTGAGGCACTGACACAATAGCAGGCCTTAGCAGTTGTCATCTAGCAGGGCTGGTTAGACACCGGTTAGAACAGGGCAAGGGGCATGGAAGCCAAGATAAAAAAAACAGGCAGACCACAGGAAAAGAGGCCTGTTGTTGCTAATTGCAGCAGGGTCCGGAGGTCAGAGGTAACAACTGACTACCTGTTAGTGGATATTAGCTTATCTGGTATGCTCAGTGTTACAAATCATTGTGAATGACTACAATGACTTCCAACATAATTACTTTAGTATGACTGAACAAGGGGCGGGGCGGGGCGGGGCGGGGCGGGGCGGGGCGGGGCGGGGCGGGGCGGGGCGGGGCGGGGCGGGGCGGGGCGGGGCGGGGCGGGGCGGGGCGGGGCGGGGCGGGGCGGGGCGGGGCGGGGCGGGGCGGGGCGGGGCGGGGCGGGGCGGGGCGGGGCGGGGCGGGGCGGGGCGGGGCGGGGCGGGGCGGGGCGGGGCGGGGCGGGGCGGGGCGGGGCGGGGCGGGGCGGGGCGGGGCGGGGCGGGGCGGGGCGGGGCGGGGCGGGGCGGGGCGGGGCGGGGCGGGGCGGGGCGGGGCGGGGCGGGGCGGGGCGGGGCGGGGCGGGGCGGGGCGGGGCGGGGCGGGGCGGGGCGGGGCGGGGCGGGGCGGGGCGGGGCGGGGCGGGGCGGGGCGGGGCGGGGCGGGGCGGGGCGGGGCGGGGCGGGGCGGGGCGGGGCGGGGCGGGGCGGGGCGGGGCGGGGCGGGGCGGGGCGGGGCGGGGCGGGGCGGGGCGGGGCGGGGCGGGGCGGGGCGGGGCGGGGCGGGGCGGGGCGGGGCGGGGCGGGGCGGGGCGGGGCGGGGCGGGGCGGGGCGGGGCGGGGCGGGGCGGGGCGGGGCGGGGCGGGGCGGGGCGGGGCGGGGCGGGGCGGGGCGGGGCGGGGCGGGGCGGGGCGGGGCGGGGCGGGGCGGGGCGGGGCGGGGCGGGGCGGGGCGGGGCGGGGCGGGGCGGGGCGGGGCGGGGCGGGGCGGGGCGGGGCGGGGCGGGGCGGGGCGGGGCGGGGCGGGGCGGGGCGGGGCGGGGCGGGGCGGGGCGGGGCGGGGCGGGGCGGGGCGGGGCGGGGCGGGGCGGGGCGGGGCGGGGCGGGGCGGGGCGGGGCGGGGCGGGGCGGGGCGGGGCGGGGCGGGGCGGGGCGGGGCGGGGCGGGGCGGGGCGGGGCGGGGCGGGGCGGGGCGGGGCGGGGCGGGGCGGGGCGGGGCGGGGCGGGGCGGGGCGGGGCGGGGCGGGGCGGGGCGGGGCGGGGCGGGGCGGGGCGGGGCGGGGCGGGGCGGGGCGGGGCGGGGCGGGGCGGGGCGGGGCGGGGCGGGGCGGGGCGGGGCGGGGCGGGGCGGGGCGGGGCGGGGCGGGGCGGGGCGGGGCGGGGCGGGGCGGGGCGGGCTGCGGGCTCAGATTTCCAAATATAAATATAGTTAAGCTAAACAATAATGTTCACGGGTGTGTGCATACTTAAGCCGGCTGCAGAGCGCAGCGATCGGCGAGGTGCGTGCTGGAGTAGCAGTGCCGCGAGAAAATTTGGCGTGCCATCGTATAAAGCTCTGTGCGCGAGTACTAGTTTAGTAGCTTGTATTCGACACACTTTCCTACAGGCAGGCAGTGTAATTTCAGCAGTATTGTCGTCATGGACTGCCGGTCACCCCGCCGGATTTGCATAACAATTCGAGCTGCAGACCGCTGAACCATTTCTAGACGGTGCAGGTGAAGATCGCTGATGCCGATTAGTATCGCATTGCCTTAGTCGATTCACGATTACACCTAGCCCGTGTATGAGACTCTTACATACAGAGGTGCTAATCGAGTCTCGTATTTTTGCAATTCGCGATAGATGGTAGTACGCAGCAGCAGAGCGACAAATGTTGGCAACTTATGACGTCATGGTAAGGTTTGTGTCAATGGTATATCATCGGTCCCGTATAACTTAGGAAGTGTCAACAAGCTGGCCATAAAATATGTTGACGCGGGCTAGTGAGGTAGGCATACGTAGACTTGACGAACGGATGACAATGGCTTGTGATTTGTTGTCATTTGTCACAAGTCCATTGTCACAGAGCCATTCTTTCGCATTTTTCACGCAGGCTTCCAAACGCGCGAGGGCTTGTGTGTGGTCGGGTGGTAGGAAAGTGATGTAGAGTTGAGAGTCGTCTGCGTATAGGTGGTGGTGAATGTTGTGCTTCTGTAAAAGTGTCGTCAGTGGTGCGATGTATGCATTGAATATCAGTGGTCCAAGGACAGTCCCTTATGACACTCGTGTAGTCACGGGCTCTACTTCCGACACGCCACTCTTTACACGTACGACACATATATAGTATACACATATAACACGTGTATGTATAAGTGTTTAGAAATAATATATATATATATATATATATATATATATATATATATATATATATATATATAATATGTATATATAACATGTTTGCAATATAATATCTACATAAATATGTAATATATATATATATATATATATATATATATATATATATATATATACATTATATATACATATACATTACATATATACATATATATATATATATATATACATTTTATATATATATATATATATATATATTATATATATATATATATATATATATATATATTATATATATATATATTATATACATATATATATATATGTTGAGAAAGAGGGAGAGGGAGAGACGGCTATAATAATACATATATTAATAGGAGCAACAACACAAACAATAACAATATCCCCAGGTTATCAAGGAGACCAAGGAGACGTTGTGAACATGTATATCCTACAACCGAACATGCTGACGTACCTGTCAACTTGACTTCTGTTGAGCGAAGTACCGCTGTATTCCTTCCCCAACCCTCCGCTCTGTTCAGTCGGTCCGTCTATTTGCTCATATAAAATGGCGTATGTTGTATCGGCAGTTAGTAACTACACAATTTCGTTACCAGGACGAGTTAGGCTCTTTAGAAGAACATTACCTAAAGGGATCATGTCAAAAATGAAGGATCATTCATAAGTTATGAGAAAATCCCTAATTCTCTACCGACTGCTCTTTGTGCGACAATATAATTATAAACTGCGAAGGACAACCGCTCCTACTGTACACAATAAGTCTTTCAACGCAGAGCTCAAAGTTCAAAGGTATGCGCTTCTGTTTACGTGCTACCTATCTCCGAAACTAACAAATGCAATGATGTCTTATGTGAGAAGTACTTCATTGTTGCTTTAATCACGGTGCCGGTGGCGTCCGTGGCAACACCAACGATACAACACTTGCTTCTACTCTCTGATTAACTTCCTTAAATGCAGACTCGGGATTGCCCTCGTGTGTAACTACTTCCGTTTTAGACCACCCATACAATGTCGTTTGCATGGGCAGCGGAATAGTGTTTTGTTTAGGCGTAGCTGGAATTTTGGTCACTTAACGGCAATGCTGTACTGTGACTGTGGCGCACCAATGCAGACAACAGGTGTACCACACCCCTAGCGGCAACGTTATAAAAGCGCACAGAAACACATATTCGCTGAGCGTGGTGATCTTTTACTCTCTGACATAACCACGTACACGCATGTGCGCAGCTTACATGATTATTATATTTTAAGGCACGGTTTTAAATAAATATACTGTGTGAAGTTGATAGGTGGTTTTTGATTCTTAATTTTGCCTGCATACGTAATGTTTTCCCAAGTGTATGCACGGGCGTCGATCGGTTGGGGACGGGGGAGGCGCGTCCCCCCCCCCCCCACTTTTCAGGGTGGGGGACAGCATAGGAATTGTCCCCCCCCACTTTTCAGTTCAGAAACATTGTGAGGCATATAGCCTGACTCATCATTCCTCTCTCTTAAAAGCCGCTACATAGGACTAGCTACACAATAAACTCGCGATATGAAATTAAGTTCCGACCACCCATTAGAAAATCGACTAGACCATTGCTTGGATGGCCACAGCGCGCAACTTGATCTTAGTTTAGTAAACTATCATTATGCCGGGCTGCGGTGTAGCGCTTACATTTTTCCGGTGTTATAAACGTTCCGATTGACGTTTCTGCGCATGCGCGATAAATGTAAAATCATCAATGGACACCGAAACGACGAAGCGTTTATGGTATATCTACTACGTGATGCTCTTTATGATGTATATAACCTCTCAGCAAAGTTATTTGTCGTAAATTAACAAAAGGCAAACAAGTTTTAGGGCACGTTTCGAAAGCACGCGCAATTCACGTGACTGTAGTGCGCCATAATCCGTGATAGTGATTTAAACAAACGTAATATTGTTAAACGAAATTGTGTTCATCTCTTCACAGTAGTCATCACAGGAGAGTTAACGAACAGCCCGTGGCATTTCTACCAAACATGCTTTGTTATTCCGCTGCATATTGATGGTAAATTTGTCGCGCATGCGCAGAAAGGCCAATCGGAAAGTTTATAACTACCGGAAAAATGTAAGCCACTGCCGAGCTCTATCAGTTTGCAAACTTGTGTTGATATTATTCGTAGGCTTTATAGCCATCAAGCACATTTTAAATGATGAAATTTGTGTTGCACTTTCACCCCTTGCCTGCTTGATGCTTATCGCCTACGGCAGAAGCGGCGGATTTAAGTGATGGCAAATTTCTTTGCCAAAATGTTGGATTGGAAAGTTTTACACAGGCACAGCATGGGCGTCGATCGGTGGGGGACAAGGGGGACGCGTCCCCTCCCCTTTTCGGCCTGATATGGTCAGCATAGGAAATGTCCTCACACTTTTTCAGTTCCTAAAACTAATTTATAGGCATATATAGCGATGTAGCGCTTACATTTTTCCGGCGTAATAAACGTTCCGATTGACGTTTCTGCGCATGCGCAATAAATGTAAAATAATCAATCTGCAGCGAAGGACAAAGCATGTGTGGCACAAATGCAACGGGTTGTTCGTTAAGGTGTATGTAACCTCTCAGCGAAGTTATTTGTTGCAAATTAACACGAGGCAAACAAGTTTTGAGGCATATTTTAATAGCAAGCGTAAATCACATGACTGTAGTGCGCCTAATCCGTGACAGCAATTTAAAGAAAACGTAATATTTTATTGCATTGAACGACATTTTAAGAAACTCTTCACAGTAATCAGTTAATATCAACACAAGTTTGCAAACATGATAGAGCTCGGAGTTAACGAACAGCCCGTGGCATTTATACCGAAAATCCATTGTCGTTTCGCTGGATAGTGATGATTTTACATTTATTGCGCATGCGCATAAACGTCAATCGGGACGTTTTTAACGACCGGAAAAATGTAAGCGAGACTGATCACTGCCCTCTCTTAAAAAGCCTACATCAGTGTAGTAGTAAAATTAATATAAAAAAAACATACGAGTTCAGATATAAACTTCCGACTAACCAGTGGAAAATCACTAGATAAATTGCTTGGTTGGCCGCAGCTCGCAACTTGATCTTAGTCCAGTAAATATTCATCATGCCGGATGTCAGTTTGCATCCTTGAGTTGATATATCAAGCACATAAAAGATTATTAATTTTTGTTTGTCCTGTCACCCCTTAGATTGTAGCCTGGTCAACCTGGTGGATATTTATATCGCCTACGGCGGAACCAGCAGATTCCTGCACTTTGTATAATTTGATCTCATTTGAGTGATGACAAATTTCTTTGCCTAAAGGTGGGATTGGGAAGTCCGACACATGCACCCCTGTAAGCTCTGCATCTTGTCACTCTATGAATCAGGCAAGCAGTGTTGGGTCCAAAGTCTACCCCCCAAATGTTTAGTGATTGGGTCGGTCCATGGCCCCTCTTCAAATATATGTTGCCAACATAACTATTATAAATAACATAACATAAAGGCATTTTTTATTTTAGAATTACCACCAGACCATCAATGAATTATGTTTTATTTTTTCAAAAAAGTTATATGTATTTTAGGATATATATATATATATATATATATATATATATATATATATATATATATATATATGTATGTATGTATGTATGTATGTATGTGTGTGTGTGTGTGTGTGTGTGTGTGTGTGTGTGTGTGTGTGTGTGTGTGTGTGTGTGTGTAAATTGTTCCCCCGTCCCCCCACTTTTAAAACCGGGTCGACGCCCTGAGTGTATGTTACCTGCTAATTTGGCAAGAAATAAAATTAACCATACTTGGCAAATCCCTGTGTACTATCTGATATATTGTTTTCTTTGATAATTTCAGGAGTTTTCCAGCCGATATATGCATGAATTGAGCGTTTTATGATACAAACATAAAACATTGGCACAAATGTAGAACACATACTTAAAAAAGGGTATGGACCATATCAGATTTCGCTTTGGAAGGCTTTGGCTGCCATTTTCCAAGATGGCCGCCGTAAACGTATTTTCTCATATTTGAACAACTGCTTCAAGTATGTCAGTCGTTTTGGTATCAAAAATATGTTTTCGGTTTCCACTTTTACGTCCAGTTTGATGTTGCTGATAGCCATTCAGTGGTCACTTTCAGTGTTAGCAGCTTTGATGACTGTTACGTTTGTTACGATATAGTCAATTTCTGTCTTCTTTACACCGTTTTGGATTGTTCACGTCCGTTTTCTCCCTGCTTTCTTCTGGAACGTGGTATTAATGATTTTTTGATGTTGCCAATTCTACTAATTTGTCCGTTGCCGTTTCCATAGGGTTTGTTTGTTTGTATTTGAGCACTGAAGTTTCCCGTCACTTTCGTTTAGTGGTTTCGTTTCCTAAAATTTCATCGACGAGTTTGTGGAATACATATATATATCTTTTTGTGATTATGGTGTTGTTGGTGCATATACTTGGCCTATCTTGAGTTCGTTGCGCTTTGTTATGCACATAATAAGTTATGCTACTCCGGGTCTTTCCATTTCATTTCTTGTTTATGAAAAAGCATCCTCGTGTTTGACCGTTTTTGTCTTTACCTTTGTATAATAAGTGACCGCTTTGTAAGGTAGTGAAACATTCCTCTCGTCTTCTCACTTCTCCGATCCCGGTTACATCACATACCAACCTGGCTTCCCTAGTTCTCATGCGAGTACTTAGTAGAGTTCTGATGTTATAATCGAGATCGTCAGTCTACTTACCTTCTTACGGTGGTAATTTTTGACCCAGATATTCTTACCACCCCTGCACATAGTTCCAGTTTAACCATATATATAAATAGAGGGATCGCCGACTCCGAATGGCGGGAAAATATGTTCAAATTTCGCAGCGCCCTCACCGGGAGTCATAGAAAGTCGAAACCATTGACGTAAAAAAAAACTAGACCGCGCACAGCCACCTTGCGAATGGAAATCTCACTCCAACTTCCGGTCAGGGCGGAAGAGACGCCTGCTGACAGCATGCAAGCATTACTACCTTAGGACGGTTCTGATCGTAGGATTCTGTGTTCCTCTGCGATCAGCTCTTCGTTTTCATTATCTATTAATATATAATCGCATGTTCCGGTTGTATTGTTAGTAATTCTTAACGGTGCTTCGAAGTCATACACAATATCCTGGTTATACCAGAATTTGTCTAGTCGTATTTTAAATGAATTTAGAGATTTAGCTGTTGCCACTGTATCAGGTAGACTATTCCAAGGTTCGGTAATTCGAATTGAAAATAATGTTTTTCTTAGTTTTTAGTTTAAGAGAATTTTAGAGAATGTCCCCTGTTTCCTGTTCATTGTGATACTTCGTTGTTTCTCAACAGTAATCTCCCCGATGTTGACCCGATTTCTCGTCGTGTCGCACGTTGCTGCCCCGGGGGTTGGTATGCAACAAGCCAATCTTGTGTGGTTAGTATCCGAGCAATGATATTTGAATTTGTCTAGTCGTGTTTTGAATTATTCTACAGATGTAGCTGTTACCACTGTATCAGGGAGACTATTCCGTCATCTATGGTTCGGTAATTCGAATTGGAAATATATTTTTCTTATGTTTTGTTTGGCTCTTTGAATAATTCCTGTTTCCTGTTCTTTGTGATACTTCATTGTTTATAAAACAGTTTGGTACAGATTTGTGGTTATAAATGTTGTGTGTTATTTTGTAGATTTCTATCATTTCACTTCTTAATCTTCGATATGCTAATGTAGGTAGTTTAAGTAATTTAAGTATTTCTATATATGATAGGTCCCTCATACCTGATAATTCTTTAGTGGCTCTTATCTGAATATTTTCTAAGACAATTTTGTGTTTTATAAGATTGCGTGTTCCGGTTCTGTTGTTAGTCATTCTTAACGCCTAATAACGGTGCTTCAAAGCATACACAATATCCTGGTTATACCAGAATTTGTCTAGTCGTGTTTTGAATGATTCTAGACTAAGAGATTTACCTGTTTCCACTGTATCATGGAGACTATTCCATGGTTCGGTAATATCCTGGTTATACCAGAATGAGAATTTGTCTAGTCGTGTTTTGAATGATTGTAGACTAAGACATTTACCTGTTACCACTGTATCAGGGAGACTATTCCATGGTTCGGTAATATCCTGGTTATACCAGAATTTGTCTAGTCGTGTTTTGAATGATTCTAGACTAAGAGATTTACCTCTTACCACTGTATCAGGGAGACTATTCCATGGTTCGGTAATATCCTGTGTTTCCTGTTCTTTGTGATATCTAATTGTTTCTCAACAGATTTGGTACAGATTCGTGATTATAAATGTTGTGCAGTATTTTATAGACTTCTAATTCTATCATGTCTCCTCTTAATCTTCGATATGCTAATGTAGCTAATTTAAGCAATGTAAGTTTTGTGTTTTATCTTATATGGGTGCCATACTGCCATAGCATAGTCTAGGTGTGATCTAAAACCATTGTTTTGTAGAGAGGGAAAAAAGTATGTTTATCGAGAAATAGGAAAGTTCTTCTAATTATTTTGGTCATTTCATTTGCCTTATTTACCACTTGGCTTATATATGTTCATCAAATGTGAGTTTTGAGTCAAAGATTACCCCTAGGTCTTTTTGTTTATCATGTGTGTCTATTGTTTTGTGACATTGTTCATGGTTGTATAGTATTGATTTTCACCTACATTATTTTTTCCAATTTCCATGTGTATATTTATCTGGTTGTAGTGGGAGCATCCAATCATGGCTCAATTTTTCTCTGGTGGTTATGTCCTGTTGTAGTTTATCTTGGTCATTCGTATTTATTATGGATCTAAATATTATAATATCATCAGCAAATAGAAATGTGTCGGATTGAGGATTACTGATCGTTAGTCCTGAATATGCTCCAGACCAAGGCAGAAGCAGACCCAATAAACCACAGCTACTGCAGCATCATGATTGACGGAATGTCTATTCGAAAACATCTGGACTGGGACCCCAAACGACAGGAGATGGTTGGATTTGTCGACCTTGGAGCCGGCTCGCTGGACAATGATGCTGGAGAAGCTACAGAAGCTGTCGTCGTTATGGCTGTGGGGCTTCAGGGTCAATGGAAAGTACCAGTGGCGTATTTTCTTGTCAATGGTATTTCTGCTGAAGTTCAATCTCAACTTGTATTGTCTGTTATAAGTTCATTGTATGAAGCTAAAGTAAATGTTGTTGCTCTGGTAATGGATGGTCTGAATGCAAATCAGAAAATGGCTAATGTAATGGGATGTTCCTTAGCAGTTGATGACATGCGCAGCAGTTTTCCACATCCATCAGATAGTTCACGTCTTGTTCATGTATTCTTTGATGCTTGTCATCTGTTGAAAACTGTTAGAGGAGCATTGCATGCTTTACAAGAGATTGTATCATCTGTTGGCACTGCTAAATGGAAACATATCGTCTTACTACAGGAGCTACAGGCATCTGAAGGGCTACATGCTGCTAATAAACTCACTATTAAACACATAAGGTTTCAGAAGCAAAAAATGAAGGTCAAGTTAGCAGCGCAAACTTTAAGTGCATCAGTAGCTTCTGCATTGAGATATGCATCGGAGATTGATTGTACACATTTAAATGACAGTGAAGGTACTGCCAAGTTCGTGTCGCTGATTGACCATTTGTTTGACATTTTTAACAGTCGCATACCAGTAGGCAAAGGATACAAAAGCCCTTTGAGGCCAAGCAACCTTAGTGACGTTGAAATGTTTCTTAATCATGCCAAGTCTGTGTTAATCAGTATGGCAGATGTGACCGGCAAGAAAGTGTCTTCAGGTAAACGTAAAATTTGTGTCATAGGTTTTTTATGTAACATAGATAGTCTTCTAAAACTCTCAAAGGAATTGTTACTAGGACCCACACCTGTACAACGTTACCTACTGACATACAAACTATCTCAGGATCACTTGGAGTTTTTTTTTCCAGCTGTTCGCCAACGTGGAGGATGGAATAACAATCCATCAGCTGTGCAGTTCTCCAATGCAATCAGGTCATTGTTAAGTCATGCAGGTTTATCAATCACAGGTTCTGCTAAAGCAAATTGTGTGCCTCAGGATACAACTTCATTACTAAATGTTGTTGACACTGAGCCGGATGATGACATTGTGCCATTTATCAACTTTGAATCCGCTCTCTCTGATCACCCATACAGTTGTACTAGAATTGGTCTAAGTGTCTTTGTAGAGGGTATCATTGCGTATATAGCAGGATGGGTAGTGCGGTCAGTGACCAAGCAGGTATATTGTAAGGAATGTGCACTTTCACTAATAAGCCCTGCTTCAGAATGTACGTCTGCCTTGCTCAAACTAAAAAACAATGGTGGGCTTGTTGTCCCATCACCTAGTGTCGTTAACATTGTTAGGCATTGTGAAATTGTATTGCGCTCTTGCATAAATATCAAGCAAGTAGTACCTGGACAGTGGGAGAAAATGTTGGTGTCCAGAATGTTGGTAGAAATGCCTAGTGATTTGTTTGTGGAACTAAATGACCATTTCATAGAGACTTCCAAGGGTATTGACACACAGTGTTATATACTGGTCAAGCTAATTTGTGAAAAATTCATCAAAGTTCGACGATTCCACACAGTGAACATGACCAATCTGACTCTTGCAGGAGACAGTGTCAGGCACCAACTGAACAAAACTGTATTGTTCAAGCATCAGTAACATCAGTACCTGTTGCCTGCACACCAATCACCTGGGTGCAAATCCAAATTAAATTTACTCGTTAATGTTTCACACCACTTAACACATTCGGTGTTGGCACAGAGGTACATGTAACATAGTCAAACTTTGATCCAGTGCAAGTCGTGACAGATATTTTATGTAATATTTGTACCTTTGGTTTGTATCATGTGCTTTTCAAGTTAATCTGTACATGTAACATGCAAGTAATACACAATGAGATCACCATGGGTGACATGGTCATTAGTTATTATATAATTATAATGATAACTGTGCATGTCACAGTGGATAATGTTAGTGTTACATATAATGTACGTATTATTGATGGTTAGTTTGGACATATTCTATAATGGTGGAGGAGCGTATTCTATAATTGTGGAGGAGTGTATGGAATTTAGTGTATTTGTTTGTGCGTGGGATCACTTCCCCACATCCTCTTGACCTCGTGACAACTATACGTCCTGTAAACAGTTCCTGGAGGCATGACCCATTGGCAATGCACCCTTTCGGTCAGTACACTTCCACTGTACCACGTTAGTCGGTACATAGATAACAGGAACTAATCTCACATACTGCCCACATACCGGATGTTTGGTTGATATAAAAAGAGGTGACAGCGCCCTTTGTGGCATGGGGAAGTTCCGAATTGTATTTTATACTTGATAAAGCATTACTGTTAATCTATAACTTGATTACTTATAATTACTTGGTGATTTTGATGACTATGGTTATCATCTGATAACTAGAAGACTGGGCTGTGAACCAGAGTAAAGAGTGTCTTCAATGGATTATGAGGAAGATGGTTATATGTGATGACAAATACTGTTTATGTTATAGAATTGCATTGATACCACAATGTGTGTATAACCTTATTCTTATTGTGACTGTAATAGGAATAATAATATTGGGTGTTTAGAATGTAATATAGACACCAGAAGCTTGTATCTGTATTGAGACACACACATGGGTTGTTATCTTTGATTAATTACCTAGCAGTTCAGCTGAGGCAGAGACAGCTGGTAAAGTATTAACAGTTCTCTTTACACTATCTTTAACATCGACACCGTATCGGTGGGGGTCACTCCGCCGCCTGCTGTGAAACCACCTACTTTAGTTACCGCTCTAAAAACCCTGCGTACATAACTTAGAGGAAAAAGCCTAGGCAAAACCTCATGTACCGAATAAGCAACCGGGAAAAGCGTCAAAAAACTATCGTATACATCAAGTGTGGCACAGGGAGGTGGGTGGGAGACAAACTAACAACGTATAACAATAACCAAATATAACCGTAAAACCAAATAACTGGAATTGTTAATAAGGAAAATCGCTTGATAAACACGATCAGCTCCAACTACGGCGAATAGCGAATCATCATTGAACCGGCTGTAACCGGTTAGCATAGTACCTAGCTACCCCACTAGGATAACACTGGCCTACTCCGCTAGGCGGCACCACCGTCTTGCTCACTACTCCACATAAGTTAAATGTATGTACCTGCTGCACATACAGTCCCTTATGCAGAGCAGCAATGCAAGACAAGTGATGATTGAAATTGGCCAAATATATGACATTTATTATATTAGATAAATCAGATGGATCACATAGATATACCACAAATACATCAATACATCTCCACAGCAAATATGCCGGCCCCACTGGTCTTGCTAAGAAGTCCCTCAAATTCTAACACATTACCAATGACCGGTATTAACAGTTCTCTTTACACTATCTTTAACATCGACACCGTATCGGTGGGGGTCACTCCGCCACTAGGTCACCTGAAATTAAATGTGACCGACCCCCACCCACTAAACCTAGTTTCTACTCTGAAGCTAGTGGAAGACAACACTTAACTGTTTCCTGTAAGTTTTGAACCTCCTGTATCATCCCTGAACATTTTTCTAGCAGCATCCGATACCCGGCTGGCCTAATCTGAGCATCGGATTCACCACGTAACGCTGCCGATATAGGCGCACATATTCTGACACCATGCCATTTATAACTCTACTGTTAAGACCCAAATCACTAGCGAGACCTGATCGAAGAATCAAATTCTCTTAGCAACATTGGAGAGCGATCTATTATGCAAAAAGTGAGGCCTGTACCCTTCCCTAGCTTGTACAAATTCATTAAGCTAAGCAGCCGAGGAAATGGCAGTGTCTGGTGCTCGTGCACCCTTAATCTGTAACGAATGTGGGCACCGCCTGCCACTATGGTTTAAAGCGTCAGTTTATATAGCTATCTGTCGTACTGCTCTCTGGATGATGAAACCACGGACGCATGCGTAGTCTCTACAGAATCGTCAATGCAGCACGTTGTCGCTGGCCCACCCCTGTGGCTGGAGCTGTAGTGAACCGAGCAGTGAGGATGAGTTGCGATGCTGTCACCTCATCATCTAACAGCTACAGTGGGCCAAGGAGGGTCAACCATACCTGCCCTCTGCAAGTTGGAAGACGCAGGTCCAGGAATTGGCGGCGGAGGGTCGGTAGCCACTTCGACTGATGGTGCTGCCATAGCAGGATTGCAACATCTCGCGAATTTCCGTCATCTCGCGACGGAGATCGGCTACAGCGGCATCCGATGCAGTGAGTTGTTGCTGAGCCACCCCTGTGGCCACAGCTGGGGTGAAGCGAGCCGTAGGGACGAGTGGCGATGCTGTCACCCGTGGTAGACGTCCTAGCGCTGCCGATCTGGCCCGTTGCCGAGCCGACTGTCTCACCGGAGCCATGCTGCCCTCTGCAAGTTGGCAGACGAAGTTCCAGGAATTGGCGCCGGAGGGTCGGTAGCCACTTCGACTGATGGTGCTGCCATAGCGGGACGCACGGATTGCAACATCTCGTGAATTTCCGTCATCTCGCGACGGAGATCGGCTACGGCGGCATCCGATGCAGTGAGTTGTTGCTGAGCCACCCCTGTGGCCGCAGCTGGGTGAAGCGAGCCATAGGGACGAGTGGCGATGCTGTCACCCGTGGTAGACGTCCTAGCGTTGCCGATCTGGCCCGTTGCCGAGCCGACTGTCTCACCGGAGCCATGCTACAACATCAGACCCAACATAAGTGGAGTAACAGGAAGAACTACTGTTATTCATAAACATAAACCGGTATTATGCAGAGACTGCCATGCACGTTGCCCAATAGTCAAAGGAAAGTGACCCCTCCATTACCGTAACCAATAATTGTATCATAGCAGCTACCCTGTATGTAGGAGACATGTATACCAATAGTATATTTTGTTGTACGTACACTGTGAAGTACAAGACAGAAGAACTAACCGTATAATGTAAGTAGCACGTACACCGTTAAGTACGAGACACGAACAGTGGAATTTTGATAAGGTAGCTGTCTAGTACACTTGAATACTGGACCCATGCACCCCGGATATGTTAGTGGTGATTACACTTGAGTACTGGACACGTGCACTCCGGACATTTTAGGTGCCTGTACACTTGAGTACAGGACACGTGCACCCATAACAGTTATGTGCCTGTACACTTGAGTACAGGACACGTGCACCCATAACAGTTATGTGCCAGTACACTTGAGTACTGGACACGAGCATACCATAGATGCTACCTGCGAGTACACTTGAGTACTGGACACGAGCATACCATAGATGCTACCTGCGAGTACACTTGAGTACTGGACACGAGCATACCATAGATGCTACCTGCGAGTACACTTGAGTACTGGACACGAGCATACCATAGATGCTACCTGCGAGTACACTTGAGTACTAGACACATGCAAAGCGCATAAAGACGTATCAAGTACACTTTAAGTACCAGACACTTACCTGTCTTCTTTCTTGATCTGTTTTTGTTGTGTTTTGTTTTTGTTTTATTGACTTTATTGAAATAACATACGACAAACACACAAATCAAGCGATACTGACACAGGTGACAGCCACCCAGAGATGCGCCACCTTCCCATCGATACCCCTATTAACCACGGCCATTAATCCCCTTCAAAGCAAGAAATACTGCTCCACGCACACTACGCCACAATTTGTAATTCCTCAAGTCATTGAAGTGCACCCCATCCCCCCGAAACATAATCAGAGGCGAATTCCACATCCCTTATGCCTCCAAAATCTTATATGCTCAGTAGCACACACCGCGGAGAGGAAATCGTTAATTTCAAGTACTCTACGGGACCCCTCGGCAATGGACAGATGGCGGAAACTCTGGCGGCGAACCACCTGGGTCACGACAACCCGTTCTACACCCCGACTAACCAACGACTTCACGAATTCAAAGACACGCATACCCACCAACAGCGCGTGATCTGTAGCGGAATCAATGTCGTTACCACGAATCGCGAGAATAACCACACGCGGGACTCCGGCCGCTAACAGACTCATTACCTGCCCGGGACTGTCTACGGACCCACCCCGACACGACTAATTGCTCTATGTATGTGCTGTACACCTAAGGATCAAATCCCATACATAAAACCGTATTGATGTAGTCACTGGGACACCTTGGGAACCAGGACACTACGTTGATGTACAGCGAAGGTACAAACGCCATACATGAAACCGTATTGATGTGGGTCACTGGGACACCTTAGGAACTAGACCTGATATTAATATACACCGAAGGTACAAAAAACATACATGAAATCGTATTGATTGAGGTCGCTGGGATACCTTAGGAACCGGGCACGACATTGATGTACACCTAAGGTACGAACAGCTGACATGGAAACCGTATAGATTTAGGTCGCTGGGACACCTTAGGAATCATACAGGACATGGAATTATTTATGAATTTGATGTACACCTCAGGTAGAAATGCCAGACAGAAAATAGTATTGAGTTAGGGTGCCGGTACACCTTAGAACCACACAATACTTAGATTTATTTAAGTAGTTGATGTACATTGCAGGTAGTAGTTAGGGTCGGTGGTACACTGTTAGGGACCAGACAAAACTTGTTTAAACATATGTAATCGATGTACACCTTCGGCAATACGCAACTCGGAAACCCATACATAAATCTGTAGTGACTGAGGTCGCTGGTATAGCTAAGGAACCTTTGTTTTATTAATGCATTTGATGTACACCCTTGGTACCAACACCCACATGAAACGCGTAGAACGCGGTCGCTGGTACACCTTAAGTGCTGGAAACGTACCGCAAGGTACAAAATGCATACAAAGAACGTTAATTGCCAACCCATGTCATAGTTGTGGAATGCACCCCAACCATTATATGTATCCTCAAACCTGTGTTACATACATCGCATGCGCTATATACGTGACAGGTGACGTATCGCGATGATATAATCGCGAGGCCAAAACAATGAAGAGTTAGCTTAACCAGTCTGAAGCCAGCGGAATTGGAGAGTTCAAAAAGTTAATATACCCCCGCATCTGCCCATGCGCACAAAGGTATGGGAAAAAACACCCCATGCTGGCAACGGTAGCCAAGCTGGTTTGTGTCGTTGTTTTTCTTAGATTTATTTTATTCACGTAAACCTGTACAAACACACAATAGTGTACCCAGTCGCTTGTGCAAGCATAAGTACCTACCAACTATCAACTGATACCAGTATTAATCAAAGACACCCGCCATCGGTCAGGATGTTATATTGGCTTTAACTATATTGTATAGAACAACACTTTGAGCAGAGTGGATATAGCCCTCTATAAGTAATACATATTGGCGCTAATATCATTATGAAATGTTAGTGTGTTTTGCTCAACACTCGCATCTGTATCACGCCGAATCCAAGAACATGAATATACCCCACACACGTCAAACAGAGGCCACCCCAATTGCCTATGGCCGAACACTTCCCATGACCCATCGACGGATTAGCAAAACAATTCAATAGTACGAGCACAATCAAGTATAAACGAACAGGCCTATGTCTATAAGAATGATATTGCGTGACAACAAAACCGTCTGACCTCCTTAGTAATAAATGTGTCATGATATGTTAAGAACCCGCATGTGCTAAATACATACCAGAATCGTATACCGACGATTTAACCGTGAGCCCAACAGGCAACACCATCGTATTTACACAACCGTCGCTTACCATCATAAGTCATAACCATCATTTACCATGCGTGTAAAAATAACCATGATTAATTCGGAACCGTCCCGACGCCTTGTACACAATATCCCCCTCCCCACCAGAAGGGGAAGGACACCCCATCCGGTAACCCGAAAAGCAAACGGAAAGAAATAATACTTAACTCGCAATGTCACACCGCAAATCCCTTGTGTTTACTGTGGCCGGCGTCCAAAATGGCGGCCGCCACAAAGGAAATGTGGCAAATAAGTTGCTGTTCCGACAACTTGAAGCCGCCGAGTTACGCATCAACACACGAATCCAAACGAAGTAGACAAACTAACAACGTATAACAATAACCAAATATAACCGTAAAACCAAATAACTGGAATTGTTAATAAGGAAAATCGCTTGATAAACACGATCAGCTCCAACTACGGCGAATAGCGAATCATCATTGAACCGGCTGTAACCGGTTAGCATAGTACCTAGCTACCCCACTAGGATAACACTGGCCTACTCCGCTAGGCGGCACCACCGTCTTGCTCACTACTCCACATAAGTTAAATAACTGTTGCAGTTACCTTATAACATTCTGTGGCGGGAATGTAGCTGTGTTTGTTACATTTACTTTATAATATCCTGCATATTCATCAACGCCAATGCGTTCAGACAACGAGTGATATCATTCGGCTTCGGTTCGTCCATGGGCGACGCCATCTTTGATTTTTCGAAGATCGTAAACACGAAATGAAATTCGCCACGAATTCCGTCTTTCCAACGAAATCCGCTCCAATAATGCGTTAAACAGTTATGAAATATGTACAGACACAAACTATAGCAACATCAAACTAAACTAAAAACTAATCGTACTACTAAAACAACAAATTCCAACGTCCAAATACAAATCCGTTAACTTTCAAAATGCTGTAACGTAGAACGATCTTCCTAGTTACAAAACCCCCCAAAAATGCAACTTACACTTGGGTAATCAGGAAACTACTTGGTGAACGTATAAATAAGTATGTTAGCAAAAACATCGTAATGAAATCTAAAAATGGACCGACTGACCCCAAAACACCTTTACGGCGAGTTTACGGGCAAATACGTCTAGCGACTTCCGACTCATTTTCCTAGACCGCCACACTGTATAAACATGCTTATGCACGCTATATTATAGCGTGCATAAGCATGTTTATACTGTTTTCGTTTGAACATGTGCATAATTATATTTTAATCGAAATAACTTCATTTTGCTAACCACACTTCCAAGTTTGCGACATACATACCTTGAAGAAACCGTTGACCGAGTCCATGCTGTGTGGTGGTGTGGCTCCCTCTCCGAAAATGCAAAACGTATCGAGCTTTTGGCTATCTCTTCGGTGTATTTAGTCAAGTGGGCCCTGTCTCCTGATAAAGATCCCGGCATTGTGCATCTCTTCGATCCGGTCGTTCCGTCGCGGCCGCATCGGAACAGGTCTTGACATCCGGTGCCATAGAGGCCAGGGGCCAGTTTCATGAAGCCGTGTAACTTTACGCGCAATTACGCGGTCTACTGGTCGCAGCTAACAGCGAATAGACAATGCAGCGTACGGCCGGTTTCATGAGACCAATTTAGCATTCGCGCCTGTAGCATTGACCCCCCTTACGTCACGGTGGGGAATCCCTGTATTTGTGATGTGTCTGAGCATCCTTTTTTCTTTCTAGCTGTGCCTTTGTCGTTCGTATAGCAAATGGGAAGCTATGATGAATGTAAAGGATATCCAGTGTATACATTAAAAATAATAATGTTGAGAGTGGGCGTGTCGGGAGCATACCGTACATTTTCAACTTCGGGAGCATACCGTTAATATTTCAACCAGCGTAAAGTTACGCCTACTAAATACATGGTGCAGCTAAGTGCAACTATGGATCAGACTCATGAAACGAAACTAGTGTAACTTTACGACGTCTTAGGCTTACGACGGGTTATCGTCCGCTACGACGTCGTAAGTAGCCGCTATGAAACTGGCCCCTGGTTTGTAAGTGGAGCGGCGATCATAGTACCCAAACACCATTGCCCAGACAACAGCTCCACATCCAACAGCGCAGTTGTCGGCTTCGTGCTGCCAAAGGTTGGGCATATAAAGGTGGTGTGGGATTTGATACGTTGTCCGTTGTACTATTTCGTTGGTGGAGCGCTTCTGGCGTGCTTGAAAAGGCAACAGTAACATATAGAATAACAACGACAACAACGTATATATGTATGTATGTAAATATGTAATAATGTATGTAATTATGTATGTATGTACTATGTATATATGTATGTATGTATGTATGTATGTATGTATGTATTTATGTATGTATGCATGCATGTATGTATGTATGTATGTATGTATGTATGTATGTATGTATGTATGTATGTATGTATGTATGTATGTATGTATGTATGTATGTATGTATGTATGTATGTGTATGTATGTATTTATGGAAAATGGTTGCATGTACGCGGGCGCGGGCGCGGGCGCGGGCGCGGGCGCGGGCGCGGGCGCGGGCGCGGGCGCGGGCGCGGGCGCGGGCGCGGGCGCGGGCG
>OZ024864.1:39073229-39075729 GCA_964017155.1 Oasisia sp. SBJ-2009 | reverse complement strand
ATGCTGTGTCTGAACAACCTTTTTCTTTCTAGCTGCCGCCTTTGTCGTTCGTATAGCAAACGGGAAGCTATGATGAATATAAAGGATATCCAGTGTAAACATTAAAAATAATTATTTTGAGAGTGTGCTTGTCGGGAGCATACCGTACACATTTCAACTTCGAGAGCATACCGTAAATATTTCAACTAGCGTAAAGTTACGCCTACTAAATACATGGTGCAGCCTAAGTGCAACTATGGAGCAGACTCGTGAAACGCAACCAGCGTAACCTTACGACATTTTAGGCTTTCGACGGGTTATCATCCGCTACGACGTATTAAGTACGCTCCAGGAAATTGGGCTCAGGTCCGATACATTGAAGCCTGAACACGCTAGAAACTCTGGAAACACCTGTATAAATTCACATTACAGCTATCTCTACATCAGACTCCTTGAACACTGATTCAATATATTCTACAAAATACCAATTACTATATGTCTTGTGATGGTGTACTGACATGTTATTAGGCAATTAGCCTATATTTGAGTATTCCTATCAATGACGTTTATTGTATGCACTTTGTTTTATCTGGTATTAATATTATTACACTTTACATTTAACACTATTTTCATGAATGTCTAGCAATTGCAATCATTGAATAAAAAATACAAGATTTATATATGGCGCACTTAAATATCAAGCCTAATTATATAAATATAACTAACCTGGTGTTGTAAGATCTGGTGGTAAACGATATATGTCAACAGTCATCTCTATGCTGTCCTTCGTTACAAGTGCTAATCTGTAAACCAACTGTAAGGTAATAATAACAATGTAGTGTCATATTGGCAATAAAATGCTAGGGGTTATTGGCAATTGCATTTGTAATGATTTGATGTATTGATAATATGTTTTGATACAGTTTTACTGCAGGTATAATTGTTTATCTTATTCGTTTTTTGTACACAAATAGATGTAATCAAACATTTATAATGTGTGTACATTTACGTAATATGTATATATGATACTGACAATATTTTGATGATAAACATTCATAAATAAAAACAATTTAATCAATAAAAATGTGTTGTCACAATACTGATGCATTCAATAGAGGATTTCTTTATATAGTAAACCCGAAGGAATGTATCTAAAGAAATTGGAGCCAAGTTGTCTTACCCATCAGTATGCTAATGGTGTGCAGTGGTGCAGTGGCTAAATCTTCGGACTCTGGAATATGGGAACCCGGACTCGAGTCATGCGCTGCCATGTCAAATCGTGGACAATTTCTTCCCTAAACATTACTCCAGTTCACTCAGCCATATGATGAGTACCTGGCTATTGACAATGGTGCATATTTATGTACGAATGTTCTTTGCGCATTAATTGCAGCATGGTTGTATGCTTAACGGAAAGGCTGCGGCCGTGTTCAATTCAAGAGGTAAAGTGCAAAGCGCTTTGAACAATAAATAATGCTTCTCTTCTCTAAATAAGCCTCATATGATAGGATCAGATTATCTGAAAACATATTTTGAAATGCACTCCTAATGTCTCTGATATTAACATTTTGTAACCACCCACACATCGGAATCGTATAACAATATTTATATTTTATAATAATATCCAGGGTGTTTGAACAGTTTTATAGATATTGAAAGAAAATAGTGTATTTTGTTTTTTGAAAATACAATAGACTGTACTATGCAGTGTTATTATAACACTGAGATTATGGTTCCAGTGAAGTTGAACGTGCTGATACAAAATAAGGGCATGAATAAAATACTCACGCGCAATCAATCTGCCTATTAATTTAATCCGGTAACTTATTAATCGGTCCGTGTGGGGAGGGCTGGTGAACCCGCTTGTTGACATTTTGCCTGGAATTCTAATGATCAAATAAAATTGGCAAATGCACGTTAGTGTCACCGAATTATATAATATTTATTAATATATGTTGGCGATATTGTAACGCCAAACTAATGGAGGAATCTCAATATGCTACGCTACTCTTGGTATTGCTTTGCCGTTGGCGTTGGTCGTGACATCAGTTTGTCAGTAGTTCCGTCTTTACTCTCTAGACCACGTTGAAATACACGACATATCTCGCAGGTAATTTGCGAATATTCGTGTCGTGACTATTTGAGAGAATAGCACTTACACCAAACTCGTAGCCTATGATGCTTTCTATAAAATAGTGGCGTTAAGTTCCTAAGTCGCTCGATAAAATGAGACTACATCGCAAGCTGAAACGAGTTTGCTTGCGCGAGTGTTCTATAAATAGCACAAACCACAAGCATCGGCATATTCGCTCGGCTGTGTAACTTCGTTGAGGGGCTGAAAAGTGCTGCCACCACACGGACCCTGGTTAAACGAGCCTGGCATCGGCCACACTTTGCCGTTTGGAGCGGATCGGACAATCTAATACTGGGTCCCTTTAAGTCAAATGCGTGACGTATATATACAATTGAATTGGAAGACAATTGACAGCCTACCAGAACGAATCTAAAATGTTCAGCTAAA
>OZ024864.1:39063229-39070729 GCA_964017155.1 Oasisia sp. SBJ-2009 | reverse complement strand
TGTGCGTGTGCGTGTGCGTGTGCGTGTGCGTGTGCGTGTGCGTGTGCGTGTGCGTGTGCGTGTGCGTGTGCGTGTGCGTGTGCGTGTGCGTGTGCGTGTGCGTGTGCGTGTGCGTGTGCGTGTGCGTGTGCGTGTGCGTGTGCGTGTGCGTGTGCGTGTGCGTGTGCGTGTGCGTGTGCGTGTGCGTGTGCGTGTGCGTGTGCGTGTGCGTGTGCGTGTGCGTGTGCGTGTGCGTGTGCGCGTGCGCGTGCGCGTGCGCGTGCGCGTGCGCGTGCGCGTGCGCGTGCGCGTGCGCGTGCATGTGTGAATCGAAAATTATATTACACATACCTGCCACCATCGCCAATCCTTCTTCGCGTAGAGCCTCCTCTAGCCTTGCGACGGTTACGTCTTTTGCATCGCTGCTGATACGCCATCTGTTGAAGGCGTCATAGACCTTCTCACGAAGGGGGTTGTTGCTAGACGATATCTCTTCGAGTATGGCCTCGTTCAAGTTCAAACGACGCAGGATGGTCTTCCATGCCTTTAAAACATGTGCCTGCTGACCCAAAAACAAGAACACTTCAGTCCAAAGAAAGCTGTATTCTCTACTCCAGCGTTGACACTGTGTCGGGCTGCAGTCACACGCGTGACACGGGGGCCGTTCAGCTGTTCCAACGTCGATGTTGCCACGGGCAGCTTGCAGGTAGAATTCTCGGATGACTTCGTTGGAAGAATTCGGATCTCGCTGACCAAGCCCGGTACATGCACGACACGAACATGACGCGTTGTCGACGTGGTCATGCATCGGCATCGCGGCATCGTAGAATCCAGTGGACACCCACACAATGTGAATCATCTTGTCTGGCAGGGTGTCACCGTAGTAGTACATCTTTGTGATGAGGGGGTCGGTTTCTGACTTTCCTCCAGACGTGACAAGGATCTTCGCTTCGAGCAGTCGACTTAGCGCCATTACTGCGATGAAACCGACCGGAGAATTGTCTTCCGACATCGTTTTCAAAGTTTCATTAAAGACTCTCTCGTGTTCCAAATTGTCGCCAGATACTACGGAGACGAATCGTGTGAAGTCGGATCTGTTGTCGTTGATGTATTGATAAGTCTCCTGTCGCAGCTCGCTTTTGTCCTTGTCGTGTTGTCCTGCTGTGCAGACAGAGGCAAACAGAGAGTTCCAGTCAGGCTGGACAGCGTCGCGTGTCCAACCGTGGTGCTTCAGGTATGCGTCTTGGCGCTGTAGTTCACCAGTCAGCCTCGTTGCTTCTGCCTACGATCATAATACGTAAAATTATCTTATGTGAATTCCTTCTTATATTATTCGTTGTTCCAAGGTTTTATTTTTGCAGTGTCCACTAGACACATTTTGACTTTGGTTCTTTTAAAAACCAATACGAAGTAGTGGCTACTTGGATCTAACGCATTTTGTATTAGTTATATTAATTTCCGCCTGACAACTGATCAGATTATTAAGTGTATAAAATCCCTCTGATTCTTAACTGGTGTTCAACTGGTATAATTACACAAACAAGTTATCCTTCTGTTCACAGTCTTGATACTGGTTAGGGTTGATTTCATAATGTCAAATGGAAGTGTTATTTTAGGATGTGATTCTTGCACATTACCTTCGTATGGTTAAGGTCGTGATCCTTGCTATATGCATCCTCCAAATCTGTTTCAACACATAATGTACGTATTGTTATAACGGCAACGAGGCAGTGCTGTTAATTAAGCTTGGCGAATAATTGGTACGGTATTGTCCATACAAACTAATCACAATTATAATAGTGATAATACTAACACAGCGCCTTTTGTTTGGGAATAGCATGCTCAGAGGCGAAACTTACACAACTGATGATAAAAATCATGAATAGGGCCAAGCGGAGCAGATACATCATTTGTGCACGGGACTGTCGACATTTCAAAGTGGGAATATAATTTCAAATAAATATATTTTGTCGGAAAAGTAATTGTTGTTTCCTTTGACTTTAGAGTGACGGAATTTAATCCGGTCACGGTCGCGGTCGCGGTCGCGGTCGCGGTCGCGGTCGCGGTCGCGGTCGCGGTCGCGGTCGCGGTCGCGGCCGCGGTCGCGGTCGCGGTCGCGGTCGCGGTCGCGGTCGCGGTCGCGGTCGCGGTCGCGGTCGCGGTCGCGGTCGCGGTCGCGGTCGCGGTCGCGGTCGCGGTCGCGGTCGCGGTCGCGGTCGCGGTCGCGGTCGCGGTCGCGTTCACGTTGACCATCTCCATCACGATGACGATCACGATGACGATGACGATCACGATGACGATGACGATCACGATCACGATGACGATCACGATCACGATGACGATCACGATGACGATGACGATGACGATGACGATGACGATGACGATCACGATCACGATCACGATCACGATCACGATCACGATCACGATCACGATCACGATCACGATCACGATCACGATCACGATCACGATCACGATCACGATCACGATCACGATCACGATCACGATCACGATCTCGATCACGATCACGATCACGATCACGACTACGACCACGATCTCGATCACTCTATCACGATCTCTATCAAGACCACGGCACAACCACGATCACGATCACGATCACGATCACGATCACGATCACGATCACGATCACGATCACGATCACGATCACGATCACGATCACGATCACGATCACGATCACGATCACGATCACGATCACGACCACTACCACTACCACGATCACGATCACGATCACGATCACGATCACGATCACGATCACGATCACGATCACGAACACGAACACGATCACGACCACGACCACGATATCGATGACGATGGCGATGGCGATGGCGATGGCGATGGCGATGGCGATGGCGATGGCGATGGCGATGGCGATGGCGATGGCGATGGCGATGGCGATGGCGATGGCGATGGCGATGGCGATGGCGATGGCGATGGCGATGGCGATGGCGATGGCGATGGCGATGGCGATGGCGATGGCGATGGCGATGGCGATGGCGATGACGATCACGATCACGATCACGATCACGATGACGATCACGATCACGATCACGATCACGATCACGATCACGATCACGATGACGATCACGATCACGATGACGATGACGATGACGATGACGATGACGATGACGATCACGATCACGATCACGATCACGATCACGATCACGATCACGATGACGATGACGATGACGATGACGATGACGATCACGATCACGATGACGATGACGATGACGATCACGATCACGATCACGATGACGATCACGATCACGATCACGATGACGATCACGATCACGATCACGATGACGATGACGATCACGATGACGATCACGATCACGATCACGATCACGATGACGATGACGATGACGATGACGATGACGATGACGATGACGATGACGATGACGATGACGATGACGATGACGATGACGATCACGATCACGATCACGATCACGATCACGATCACGGCCACGGTCACGGTCACGATCACGATCACGATCACGATCACGATCACGATCACGATCACGATCACGATCACGATCACGATCACGATCATATTCATAGTAATAGTAATAATAATTATTATAGTTTTAGTAATAATAATTATTATAGTTTTATGCGGACATTTTCAATTTACGTGCCTCCATCCATCCACAACAGGATATTATTATGAGATAATCAAATAAAGTTGACAGATAGGTGCGTAAGTTTTTGTGACAATGATATATATATATATATATATATATATATATATATATATATATATATATATACATAAATATATATATATATATATATATATATATATATATATATACATAAATATATATATATATATATATATATATATATATATATATATAGTTGTGTAGTATGCGTATACGTACATATACATCATATTTATGTCATGATTATCAATGCCCATATTATTTGTATTCATCATTTCAAAATAACTAATTGAATAACATTCCAGCAATGTTATTTAGTTTTTGTTTAATATTTATCATATGTTTTTAATTATTTTCTTATATGATGTGTCACAAGTACTGCGAAGAATGTTTTAATTTATTTTACTTTTCCATATGATTGAATGTCTGTATTTAGAACATTGTTTTCTTTGTTTTAATGTATCACCCAATCTGATATAATAGTTGTACGTGTATGCAAAACGCCTGAGAGAAATGTTATTGACTCGGGCGCTATACAAATACATGGTTTTAGTATTATTATAATAATTAGTGATTTTTTATTATTGATATTATTATTATTATTTTTATTATTTTTATTATTAGTAGGGATTTATTATTATTATTATTATTATTGTTATTATTGCAATTACCTGTTCTATGTGACATGAAGCAAAGATATTAAGTTAACTATATGAATACGATTATATGACAGTTTTGAACAACGATTTCCTCTACGCGACATTTCAGCTAAAAGAACATACCATGTGTTACGGTCTCTGCGACGGCCGTATGTTGAACAACCAGCAATGCTGCGTGGAGAACCAGAACCAAGCCAGCCGTGTCTGTCAACGCTTGTTTCATTTTCCTCCACTCAGCAAGTACTTCGTAAGCGACCTGGTCCGGGTCATTCGGGTGTCTCCGCTCCGTCTCCTCGACGAAGCCTGGGTTGACGCCCAGTGACCGCGCCAACGGCCGATGTGCGGTCTCTAGATGGCTTTTCACGAGACCTGACAGGAACGCATCACTCAGCGGATCTACAACAGAAGCGTCGGTTAAAGTCACACAATATACATAGCAACGACATCATGCAATTTAAATCTCACGAAATCGTGCATTAAAAGTGTGTTCTCTATGGTGATCAGTGTTTGTTGAACATATACAGGAACATCCCACACTAATTCATTCTGACCCTCATTTAAAGCCAAACGTTACCATTGTAAACCTGCTCTGAATGCAATGAACGTGCTCGCATGATGCCATATCTGAAGTGAAAAATGTATCATCCAGGGAGACAAAAATGTGCATATTCGAAAACGCGCAGTGGTATACCAAAACACTTATATCATTATATTATTGTTTCATATAATATTTTGCTTAATGGAGATAGAGCTATATAGTATAAATGCAATGGGTGTTTCTACTTCCGATAACTGGACATAAATTAGCTCACGCTAAAAACGAACACGTAACGCAAACCTAAAAGAAACAAGCGGCACTCGGTTGGTCAGAACTCCACAACCCTGCTACTGAACATTGGCGTCCTGTGTTACCTTGCTGCCCTGCTGCGGATTGTTGGATGTCAGCATCAGCACTAGAACTGTTGCCTGTCCTATCTTGCACAACCGCCGTTTTGCTTCTTGCAGATATGACTCTGAATGCAGCAGCTTCGGCGGCGGCGGCGACTTTATCTGCTGCTCCCGAAATTGCAGAAGCCACCTCAGTTGGTGCATCTGTAGCAGCAGTCTGGATTGTAGTGGCAACTTTTCGAGCAGCATCGGTTACGGTTTTCACTGCAGCATTGACGTCTCCAGAATAGGTGTTTGGAGCGGAACCAGCCCATCGAAAAGCAGCAGCTTCGGCGGCGACGGCTACCTGCTCGGCCACCGCAACTGCGGCCTCCTTTGCAGCAGATGTCCGGATTGCTTCAGCGATGTTTCGAGCTTCTTTGGCAACATCGGCAGCTGCCTTTTTCGCAGTCGCAACGGCGTCCTCTGGGGACGGAACGGGAGGTATTGGGAGCTCAGGTGGTATTGGCGCTGGTTCTGAAAAACCAATGTTATATGATAACTGTTTAGGTTGTGGCGGCACAGGGACGACTTTGTCTTTAGACCGTTTCACTTCGTTCACGGGTTCTGAAAGATGTTACATGATAACTCAGGCAACAGTTTTCTCTTCACAGGTGTGGGTCCTGACATAATGATATACACCTAACAACTGTCCGAGGGTCAGCGTCACGCATGTATGTACTCATGTTTCTGTAGGTATTTAGCAGTCACAGTCAACAAAATGTACTTATGATTGTAGTTCCTCTCTTATGGCACCATCCCACGCCACCCGCCACCCGTCACCCGCCACCCGCCACCACGCCACCCTCCACGGAATAAACGTATATACTTGTGTATATATATATATATATATATATATATATATATATATATATATATATATATATATATATATATTGTATGGGATTCCCTGCGTAAAGGCAGGATTCTAACAACCTGACCTTCTGTAGATCAAACACTCAAACGACCAAAGTACCAACGAATGAAGCCAAATCACCGAAACTATGTACGTGTGTGGTGTGTGTATGTGATTTAGTGTGTGTGCTTAAGTCCATATGTGTGAGTGTGTGTACGTGTTCTTATATTTGACTTATTTGTAGTAATCGTGTTGACTTAAATACATGTTTGTACTTCAGCAGTGATAGTTCAGCGCACTCACCGGGGGGTTGGGGCTGTGGGGTACGCAGTTGACTGTAGTATCCTTCTAGTTGTTTGGCAACTCGTCGTTTGTCATCCTCAACAACCCGTGATAGCCACAACCTCAGCATTGCCAGCAGCCGCTCTCGGATATCTTTGTGTTGACGTAAGGTCTGTATGTCTGAATTGTCCATGTCTAGCATCGACTGCAGTCTCTGCTCTTGTTCTGCTTTCAGCTGTGGAATCAGGCCTCTTAGGTACTTGTCTGTGAATATATCTGATGCAAAGAAACTACTTGTTGTGATATCAGTAGCAGTAGAGTAATATCAGTAGGTTAGATTAATCTAGATGTAGTAATAATAACAGCAGTAATACATTATTATTCTATAATTGTACTGTAAAAGTATTTTTGGGAATATCGCACACCAACTTACTCTGACGCCGGTTTCGACCCTGCAGCTACTCTTTTAGACAGGCTGTTACACATCGGGTCAATTGAGCACTGTACATACTCTCAGGCATGACATCGTGAACAGAGTAACAGAGTACTTACATCATCGACTGCTGCATTTCCATTACAAAAGAAGCATCTTCAGAGAGAAACAAACTGCTCGATATGAGGTGTCGTATGAGTGTGTGTGTGTGTGTGTGTGTGTGTGTGTGTGTGTGTGTGTGTGTGTGTGTGTTTGTGAGTGTAAGTGTGCGAGTGCGTGTGCGTGTGCGTGTGCGTGTGCGTGTGCGTGTGCGTGTGCGTGTGCGTGTGCGTGTGCGTGTGCGTGTGCGTGTGCGTGTGCGTGTGCGTGTGCGTGTGCGTGTGCGTGTGCGTGTGCGTGTGCGTGTGCGTGTGCGTGTGCGTGTGCGTGTGCGTGTGCGTGTGCGTGTGCGTGTGCGTGTGCGTGTGCGTGTGCGTGTGCGTGTGCGTGTGCGTGTGCGTGTGCGTGTGCGTGTGCGTGTGCGTGTGCGTGTGCGTGTGCGTGTGCGTGTGCGTGTGCGTGTGCGTGTGCGTGTGCGTGTGCGTGTGCGTGTGCGTGTGCGTGTGCGTGTGCGTGTGCGTGTGCGTGTGCGTGTGCGTGTGCGTGTGCGTGTGCGTGTGCGTGTGCGTGTGCGTGTGCGTGTGCGTG
>OZ024864.1:39005729-39055729 GCA_964017155.1 Oasisia sp. SBJ-2009 | reverse complement strand
TTGTTCACAGCGCAGTACAGAATGTTCTTGTAAATATATACGTCTTTAATTTTACTTTAAATGCAGCAGTGGTCATAGATGACAATGTCAAATGCTGCTGTAATGCATTCCATAGACTTGGGGCTGCCACGCTGAAAGTTCTGTCACCTCAGTGACGCCTTGTGCGTGGCAGACACAGTAAACTATGTTCGCTGGAGCGCAGCGATCTAACCGGCTAGCGTCGGCTTACACATTGTGGTTTGGGTTTGTTCTGACCACAAGGCAATGTAATAAACTATCTGGTATCTTGTGTAGGGGGAGCGCAGTAAACATATACGCTGGGTGTAGGGGGTGTGACGCAGGGTGTGGTAAGAGCACTGCATCACGCCAAAACACGTAACATGGCGTTAGTAACAGATGGCGTTATTGGTGCAAGCAATACGGACATTACATAGCATTGGAAATTATTCAAGTCAGTTCACGATATGACAAATAGAAATGAGTGTATAATACTCTGAAACTATAAACCAAACGCATATACCATACATACGCGCACTCCGACACGCGAATGAATGCTATCACGCAAACACACACACTCACACACACACACACACACACACACACACACACACACACACACACACACACACTCACACACACACACACACAAACAATCACACACACACACACACACACACACACACACACACACACACACACACACACACACACACACACACACACACACACACACACACACATATATATATATATATATATATATATATATATATATATATATATATATATATATATATTGATTTATAAATATTTACATCTCTATGTGTAGTTTATTTCAGCTTCTATGTATTTATATATTTATACCTAAAGGTACTTATATCTCGAAGCACTTTTTTAATTTTGTACAAGCTTTAGGTACTTCTACACTTAGTATCTGTAACGCGGCCATGTTAGGTGCAGGAGTGTCATGGCTAATCGGATCGTTTTTTCGTCTGAATACTGTTGTTCAAATTGTAGTGACAGGTCCCTGCCTTGTATCGATAACACACGAGGGACCAGGTTTGTTTTGTCACCGCCGATGGCACTCAACCGTATCGAGTAAAACTGCTCAATTGAATGCAGTCTTAGGTGAGCCGAGCAACATTTCAGTAACACCTGTCTTTATCTACGGACGATAATCACCCTAATTCTTTTTTACCCCTCTGAATAAGAACACTCTGACTAGCCAAACGATAGTTCTTCTAACGTCATATGTCAGATAGGCAGAATGTGTCTAGTTATCTTTAGTTAATCGCTACATTCGAAGTGTAAAAAAATGCTGTGGGAACACCCACCGTTAAATCATCCATAAATCCCTATATTCTGCAGAGCGATGTTACTAGTTTTAACACATGTAAAGATATACGAAATCTGAGCAACTGTAATATTGAATTTATGTTTCCCAAAACAATGACAGGTGACGTGATGACAACTGTCCTAGGCCTACCTTTTGGCTTCGACCACTGCCGTCATCTTGTCGATTACTGACGTATACTAACCCCGGAACAAATGTCACTTAAACTACCTGGGTGAAAGATCTCTTTAAAGTGGCACAGCTACCGTAAATTATAAACGAACACCCCCACTCAGTGAGCGTATTTATGTTACACCCTAAAGTACGCTTGAGTTCGATATGTGAATTGTGGGTGCGTGTGTGTGTATGAATGTGTGTTTACGTGTACGTGTGTATGTGCGTGCGTGTTTGTGTGGGTGTTTCAGTGTTAGCTATGTGCCGTTACTCTGAGAACACCAGACATTTCTGTACACTTTTAATAATAAGACACACGAACTTAGACCGTACTAGTTCACGATCTATCCGCCAGGGGCGTCACCGGTTCATTGATATGTAGTTCTATACATGTTCTATATATGTATTTGTAAAACTGTGATCCTCTTTGTACCACAATATGTGGTTAGAGTGAATAAAATAAAATTACATTCAAAGCGGCACCGAAGAAAGAACAGACCATGACCAACGAAAAGACGAAATGGACAAGAACGTTTCAGCCTGGCTGGACACAAGACTACCCATGGTCCATGGTCATTAGACCATGGACCATGGACGTGTACGACAACATCAGCCAGTCGATGTACTACACGGTGTATGACAGTCAAACGGACATGGCTGACAAGACACCCAGCCAGGCTACATAAGTAGTGCACGAGGCTGTGGCAGTCACCTTTTATGTTGTTCTTTATTCCAGTCACCTTTTATTTTGTTCTTTATCCCAGTCACCTTTTATTTTGTTCTTGATCTCAGTCACCTTGTATGTAGCCAGTTCTGTCTTCATAATCATGATCGTCACATTTCTATAGCGCTGTTCCAACGTTCGTTGCTCACAGCGCTGTACAGAATGTTCTTAAAAATAGATAAGTCTTTAGTTTTACTTTAAATGCAGCAGTGATGATAGATGACAATGTCAGATGCTGCGGTAGTGCATTCCATAGACTTGGGGCTGCCACGCTGAAAGCTCTGTCACCGCAGCTGGAGCGCAGCGACCTAATCGGCTGGCGTCGGCTTGTTCCATGTAATCAGGCGCTTGGCCATTCATTGCTCGGTGAGTGAGTAGCAGGATCTTGAACTCAACTCGCACCGCTATCGGCAGCCAGTGCAACTTCTTCAGCAATGGTGTAGCATGGCTATATCTCATAGCGCCGTCGATCAAGCGGGCTGCCCAGTTGTGTATTTTCTGAAACCGTTGCATTTACTTCAGAGGCAGTCGATAGAGCAGTGCATTGCCAATATCCAATTTGCTTGTGACAAATGCATGAACAACTTGCTCTGTCGCTACTGCTGTCAGATACCGTCTGATCCTCGAGATGTTGCGAAGGTAGAATATGGCTGACCTGCATACAGCAGTCACGTGGGACTCCATCGTCATCTCAGCATCAAACTGCACACCGAGATTACGAACACAGTCAGTCACCCTAACCACACAGTCACCAACACGTAACGCTTGCAGCAATTGTATTCATCTGTTGAGCTGAACCGAATACGATTACTTCCGTTTTAGAATCATTCAACGTCAAGGAGTTTGTTTTCATCCATATCCTGATTTCTGTCACACATTGTTCAATGCTCTCAAAAGCCGCGTCAATGTCCTCCTGGTGGGGTTTCACTGTGATGTAAATTTGCGTTTCGTCAGCATAACAGTGCGACATCAAGTTGTTGTTCCGAATGAGTTTCGATAATGGTGCTGCATAGATAGAAAACAACTGCGGACCAAGTAAGTACGGAACATTGAGGAACCCCACACGTAAGGGCGAGCAGGTGACGTAGAACCATTAATGTGGACAGCTTGAATTATGTCACTCAGATACGATTTAAACAAATTAAGTGCAGTTTGGCCCACTCCAACATCACGTGACAGTCTATGCAACATGACATTGTGGTCCACAGTATCAAATGCAGCCGACAAGTCCAGTAGTAACATGATGACAAAGTTCTGGTTGTCCATTGCACGCAGGATGTCATTCTGTGCACAGACAAGGGCCGTCTCGACGCTGTGGTTTGGCTTGTACGCAGACTGATTGGGCACGCAGAGATTACACTCAGACATGTGAGCCGACAGTCTCGCGGCAACAACACGCTCTATTGTCTTCGACAAGTATGGCAGATTGGACACAGGTCTGTAGTTGTTCAAGATGTCCTTATCTAGGCCTGGTTTCTTGATTATAGGTCGTACGTGTGCTCTCTTGAAGTGAGAAGGCATTACTCCTGTTCTCAGAGACATGTTAACAATGGTGGTGGGAACAGGTATAATGTCATGCGCACAGTCTCTAAGCAGCCATGTCGGTATGGGATCAGGTTCACATGGTTTAACCGGCGATGACTTCAACAGTTTTCGGATTTCAGTTTCAGTGACTGGCTCAAATGGATTCAGTAAACATGTTTGGGATTCACCATCAGTGAAAATGTCTACTTTGCTAACACTTGGACTAAATTCACACCAGATGTTCGAGATTTTTGTCAAGAGAAAACATCTGAAAACTGCTCTTCAAGCGCATTGAATGAGTCACATGTCGAAAGTGGAATGTCATGATCGGTGTGTAGGAGCTTGGCGACAATATTGAACAGATTTTTCTGGTCACCAGATGCATCAGCGATTTGACTCATGCGGTATTCCAATTTCGCACGGTGTTTGGATGACGTAACAAGCTGACGCTGAAGGCAGTAAGCCAGCCTATCACATTCTAGTCCGGTTGTTCTCTTCCTTCGTTCCAGCTGGTGTCTAAAACATTTAGTTGCTCATTTGCTGTCGTTATAACACGGTGTTTATGGTCGTACAGTCACTGTGCGTGTCGTTAATGGTGCATGTTTGTCAACAATAGCTTCAATGGTTTCAGTGTACGTTTCAACAGCATAGTTCGTGTCAGACATATGCTTTGACAGTAGCAACGATCGGATATCCTCACATAACGCTGCGGTACTGATACCTTTGTAGCTTCGAGTCGTCGTTGTTACTTGGGTGTTACGTGGTTTCGTATGTCGCAGTGTGCAATGGATTGCCGAATGGTCTGACATGTGGGGAATGTCTATCCTTATATTGTTCAGAAATGTATTAGATGACCGAGTTATTAGAAGATCGATGGTGTGCCCTGCAACATGTGTCGGGCCTTCTACGTGCTGTTTGAGATCTGCAACTTCCAAAAGATCGAGGAAACGCCTGGTGCCATTGTTTGATATATTGTCCATATGAAAGTTAAAATCACCCGCAACCAATAAATTCGAGGTGTCCATTGCCATACTGTCCATCAGCTGGGAACATTCTGAAAGGAATTCCGAGGTTGTATAACCATTTTTGGTGTTAGGCGGAGGGCGATAGACGACGATGAGACGAGTCGATCGAGGGCCATTGCTGATATGCAGACCCATCAATTCGAATGTCTTTGCATTTGGTGTATCAAGTTGTCACGTCACGAAGGTAGACTTGTATACGACAGCAACACCACCACCGGTGCCGTGCCCTCTCGGGACATGTAGCAGTTGGTAGCCAGCAGGTGTAATACGACCAGTAGAGATGGAGTCGTTGGTACTCAGCCATGTTTCTGTTATGGCGAGTATGTCAATGTCCTTGTCCTCAATGACGTCGCATAAAACGGTTACTTTTCCAGCTTGCTTCCCGTCACACACAGATCCGGCGTCCAACAAGCAGAAAGACACTTGGCGTACAGGTGACATAGCACGTTCACTGCTACGTTGAATGTTAGTGACATTCTGTGGTGTGATATTCAGTCTTGTGGTGAACAATGGTGGGGGGGGGGGGCGATGGTTGATCAACACAGCAATTGGTCTTTGTTTTGATCGCCCTGCCCTGAAACCCCTGCGTGTCCGCCGATTGTTCAACACAAAGAGTGGTGTCACACAACCATCTGCAGTAGGATGTAATGCGGTCCCCGTGAAGTTTCCAATTCGCAGTAGGTCGGTTTATGGTATGTGATTATACTGTGGAGAATGGCTGCAATTTGAAGTATCGAATTGTAGTTGTCACACCGCGGCAATCGCAGCTATGTCGCAACACAGGTGTAGCACAGGTGTAGTCAGTATACAGGCACACACTGTATAAAAGTTATTAAAATACCAAAATATCGTTGAGTACTTGCTAAAAGTGTCATGAGTCACTTCACCTACGACGTCTGTCAATACAACACGTGTTAAAGGTGGGCAGTGTGAAACAGAAATAACTATTCAACTTTATTAACTTTAACATAATTTGTCGAAAAGATTTATACCGAAATGAATAAATGCTAATTTACTGACGTCATAATTGACCTTGCGTGCGTAAGTGTTTTGTGCTTGGGTGCGTATGTATGTGCATGTATGTATGCGTGTATGTGTGCGTGCGTGCGGGTGAGCGTATGTGTGCATGTATGCGTGTATGTGTGCGTGCGTGTTTGCGCATGTTTGCGTGTATGTGTGCATGTATGTGTGCGTGCGTGCGTGTGTGCGTGTGTATGTGCGTGCGTGCGTGCGTGGACGACCGTGAGCATGTGTGGACGACGAGAGACAACCGGTGTAGAGACGTGCGTGTACTGTGCACGGTGTCATGAATCACCCATGTTTACGTATTTTTTGAGCAAACGTCGGGTCATTGCATTCCGTGATTGCACATAATGAATGGCGGACTGAACCGGAACTTCAGCGCATTGTCATCTCCAGTTGGTGACTTTTCGGCGTCACACGTCATCGTAGCGTCGACTTGTCCGTTGTCTGACCGTTCCACTCACGATATATACGAAGACAGACGGGCGTCTTGAGTGGTGCGGGGGGAGGGGCTGTAGGGGTTTGTTTGGCGCAGTGCGGTTTTCAGAGCTCTTATGCATTCTAATATAATATAGAGGACTGTTTGCGGTCTTTTGTTGCTTAAAAACATAGCTTTACTCTTGCCGACGATGTCAACGGATAGACATGACAAAAACTCGCTTGAGTGTGCGTGCGTGCGTGCGTGCGTGCGTGCGTGTGCATATGTGGATCTCCGCATATTATACAATTGATAGACACGAACGTTGCATTGATCCATTTACCACACGACGCTTTGTCCGATTCGATGTAGTTTTAAAGACTTTGTATAGGTGATTTTGTTATGTAAACGTGATGATTACGATTTGTACAGCGTGTTTCGGAAATGCTTTCCCCTAGAGGAATGATCAATAACAACATCGCCCCTGGCGGATAGATCATCAAACACCCGTCACCTAGTGGAGACACCAGAAGACTCCTCGCACCTCATTGATAGACCAGCTTAGTCGAGGGAGGGAGGGAGGGAGGGAGGGAGGGAGGGAGGGAGGGAGGGAGGGAGGGAGGGAGGGAGGGAGGGAGGGAGGGAGGGAGGGAGAGATAATAAAGAAGTCATAACACATCTAAGAGATCTACGCATAACATATGTATCTCGTCTAAATGATATATTTAACGTATGGCGGTCCAAGTGTGTGGTCGTTTACCTCGACCTGACTGTCCTACTGTTTGGTCGGTTACCTCGGCCTGTCAGTCCATGTGTGTGGTCGGTTACCTCGGCCTGTCAGCCAAGTATGTGGTCGGTTACCTCGGCCTGTCTGTTTTAGCGTGTGGTCGGTTACCTCGGTCTGTCAGACCAAATGTGGTCTGTTACCTCGGTCTCTCAGCCAAAGTGTGGTCGGTTGTAGGACACAGGAAGTGGGTGAAGCGCCGAGGCAAGGAAGAAGCCATTCTGCCCGGATTAGGACTCGACAGCAACCAGTTGTTCTTCCTTAGTTCCGCCCAGGTGAGACTCTCGTGGACGCTAGTAACTTGAAGTGTGTTGTATTATGCATGAAAACTGTCTTCCACAAACTTACATTTGTCTTTTGGAAACTGTAATAAAACATTTCCACTTGACGATCATATGGTAAGCATTAGGGTGACAAAGGACAAAGGAAATCTTGTTGTCGTGGAGTGTAACTGCAATATAGATGGAATAGAAAGATGGCTCAGAAACAGAAATTATGAAGGCAACGTCAGTACTTTTTTCCAGGATGCTAGCTATAAAACGATCTTCAAAAGAATATTTGACTTGAAAGCAATAATTGGCACTCACGAGATTGCATACAAAAACTGGATGTTGATGGAACCAAATAAATAGTAACGCCCGAAAAAAGGTAAACGGAACTCCTACTTGCAAGGATATTATAGTTCCACAAGCTGTACAGTCCTTGGTGACACTGTGAGTGACTTGACGTCTTATTGCAATGGTCGCGTCCACAGGTCAACGGGACACTGACGATGGATGAGAACATCGCAGATATCGGCGGACTGAAGGAGAGCTTTCTTGTGAGTAACACGTACTATAACAAACATACTCTGCCTCAAAATACACCTAGCGTGTGTCATATCCCATCTACCAACACAAAACAGGGGATGGAGGGAGGGAGGGGGAGGGAGGGGTGGAGGGAGGGAGGGAGGGAGGGAGGGGAGGGAGGTAGGGAGGTAGGGAGGGGAGGGGGAGGGAGGGAGGGAGGGGGGAGGGAGAGAGGGAGGGAGGGAGGGAGAGAGGGAGGGAGGGTGGGAGGGGGGAGGGAGGGATGGAGGGATGGAGGGAGGGAGGGAGGGAGGGAGGGAGAGAGGGAGGGAGGGAGGGAGGGAGAGAGGGAGAGAGGGAGGGAGGGAGGGAGGGAGGGAGGGAGGGAGGGAGGGAGGGAGGGAGGGAGGGAGGGAGGGAGGGAGGGAGGGAGGGAGGGAGGGAGGGAGGGAGGGAGGGAGGGAGGGAGGGAGGGAGGGAGGGAGGGAGGGAGGGAGGGAGGGAGGGAGGGAGGGAGGGAGGGAGGGAGGGAGGGAGGGAGGGAGGGAGGGAGGGAGGGAGGGAGGGAGGGAGGGAGGGAGGGAGGGAGGGAGGGAGGGAGGGAGGGAGGGAGGGAGGGAGGGAGTCATAACACATCTAAGAGTTCTATGCATAACATATGTATCTCGTCTAAATGATATATTTAACGTATGGCGGTCCAAGTGTGTGGTCGTTTACCTCGACCTGACTGTCCTACTGTTTGGTCGGTTACCTCGGCCTGTCAGTCCATGTGTGTGGTCGGTTACCTCGGCCTGTCAGCCCAAGTATGTGGGCGGTTACCTCGGCCTGTCTGTCTTAGCGTGTGGTCGGTTACCTCGGTCTGTCAGCCCAAGTGTTGTCGGTTACCTCGGTCTGTCGGCCAAAGTGTGGTCGGTTACCTCGGTCTGTCAGCCAAGTGTGTGGTCTGTTACCTCGGTCTTTTAGCCCAAGTGTGGTCGGTTGTAGGCCTACAGGAAGTGGATGAAGCGCCGAGGCAAGGAAGAAGACATTCTGCCCAGATTAGGACTCGACAGCAACCAGTTGTTCTTCCTTAGTTCCGCCCAGGTGAGACTCTCGTGGACGCTAGTAACTTGAAGTGTGTTGTATTATGTGTTCGTTTTGTATCTAGTTGAAGTGTGTTGTGTGTTCATCTTGTGTCCTATTGGAAGTATATAAGGAGTCCTAGTTAAAATGTGTAATACGTCCGTGTTGTGTTCTTGTTGAACTGTGTATGGTATTCGTGTTGTATCGTAATAGGAGTGTGTAAAGTAGCCGTGTTTTGCCCTTTGTGTGGTTGTAAGATGGTCGTCTTGTGTACTAGTTGTGGTGTGTAAGTTGGCCGTCTTGTGACCTAGGTTTGGTATGTAATTTGGCCGTCTTGTGTCCTATGTGTGGTGTGTAATGTGGCCGCTTTGTGTTCTAGGTGTGGTGTCTAAGGTTGCCGTCTTGTGTCTTAGGTGTGGTGTGTAAGGTTGCCGTTCTGTGTTTTATGTGTGCTGTCTAAGGTGTCCGTCTTGTGTCCTAGGTGTTGTGTGTAAGGTTGTCGTCTTGTGTCCTAGGTGTTGTGTATTGCGTACCGGCCGGAGCAATACCTGTGGCAGGTGAAGTCTGCTTTTCACAGTCCAGGAAAGTTCAGGTATGACTCTTCGGGAATTGTCTTTAATATACTGGGATGTGAGTGAGAGAGGGAGGGAGGAGGAGCGGGAAGGAGGGAGGGAAGGGAACAGGGAGGGAAGGATGGAGGGAGTGATGAATGGAGGGAACGAGTGATGAAGGGCGGATGGAGTGTGGGAGGGTGTAGGAGGGAGTAAATGAGTGAGAGAGGGGGAGGTGAGGGAAAGAGAGAGGGGAGGGAGATAGTGAGGGAGAGGACGGTAGGGAGGGAGGAAAGGAAAGAGGGAGAGAGTGTGAAGGGAGGGAGGGAAGGGGTGGGGGAGAAAGGGAAGGAGCACGATACGATGACTGTTGCCATCAGGTAGACAAGTTAACCTGTTCATGTATAATATTCCTGTGTACGTGACCGCCAGTGACACTCGCGTTATTGCCGTGTGTTTTAGAGTGATCGGTATCGTGTCAAACTCCAAAGAGTTCGCGCATGCGTACAAGTGTCCAGTCGGCAGCAATATGAATCCCGCCAAAAAGTGCGGCATCTGGTGAGAACAGGGAGAACTACAACGCGAACGGCAGAAAGACCTACCACTAAAGAGTGATCGAGATTATAACGAATCCACCTGAACTTACTGTTTCCTAGAAGAAAACAAAAACTACACATTTCTGGACTTCTAGATTCATCTGTTTGAAAACGAAGACTATCCACAGTCTAGAAGGTGACATGACGTTGGATGTAATGACCAGCCACTAAGTGAAATGGCTGGAGCTGTTAAATGTTCGTGTTTAACGTCAAACCGAGGCTAACTAAGCAATACAACGAACGCTTGATGCAGCAGATTGCAGTGTACTAGACAGCCAGGGTGTACTGAGTCGTGTGGCCGTTGGTGCGTGGTGATGCAGCAATGACGTGTTATATAGCGTCTGTACTGAGAGCTTAATGTTAACTCGCTTGAGCAGAGAAATCTGCTCGTAATGGTATAATGCAAACGAACTAGTTAGAATGACTAGTGAGAAATGTAATCAATCACAGACAGTCGGCTGAGCTTCGTCGTAGAGAGTCGCATATACAAACAATTGACAAAAATGTCACTTCCTTTTAGTCTGTCGCACATCAAATATACACAATCGACAAAGCTGTCAATTTGCCGTAGAGTGTCGCATATCAAATACAAACCGTCGACAAAAATGTCACTTTGACAGAGTGTGTCGCACACCAAACGTGTGGTGTGTTTTGTACGCAGAAGCTTGACGTTTGTAACATGGAAGCATTTGTAGTGACAATGCTGCTATGAACTAGACGACGCACAACATCCAACGGATATAATGTTCGGCACTTTGTACGATGGTGGAGATCTTGTGTAAGTCTTTTGAAATTGCTTCTAAAAATTAAGATTTATACGCCAGATATGTAATAAAGAAACATACGTTTCCCTTCACTTGTTATTGCGTTGTGATGTTGTGACGTTACGAAACGAGGGAGTCACAGTTACTTCACGAAATCAGGACGACACAGTGATGTCACGAAACCATGGAGACACAGCGATGTCACGAAACCACGGAGACACAGCGGTGTCACGAAACCAGCCAGACACAGTGACGTCACGAAACCAGGGAGACACAGTGACGTCAGGGAACCAGGCAGACATAGTGACGTCACGAAACCAAGGAGACACGGTGACATTACGAAACCAGGGAGACATATTGACGTCACGAAACGAGGGAGACACAGTGACGTCACGATACCAGGGACACAAAACGACGTCCCGAAACCAGGTGTCAACGTATGTCAATTCTAAGCAAAACCAGCAAAGGATACATATAATTCAATACTGTCAAATTTCTGATGAGTAACTCTCGCTTACGTAGGATTATTTACATGAATATAACTATATTAAAGAAATAAAATGTTCATAGTATTCAAAAAAAATACTTGTTACTACAAATATATTATTATATCGGCACAAAGTGAGACCTCACAATTACTCTGTGTGTGCGTGGGTGCGTGCGTGCATGCGTGTGTGTGTGTGTGTGTGTGTTTGTGTGTGTTTGTGTGTGATTGTGTGTGTGTGTGTGTGTGTGTGTGTGTGTGTTTGTGTGTGTGTATGTGAGTAAAGGCAATTTAAAAAAAAGATAAAGGCAAGTTTTTATATAGCGCAGTATCCAGTGTATACATTACACTATACTTCCCTGACAGACCTGTTCACTCAGACATTAACTCGGCTTCTCTGGGAAGCATCCAGCCATATGCTAAAATTGATGCGCGAAGGCTGCTCGTACACATATCTACCACTGTTTATACAGCTGAGTGAACTGGAGCAATGTAGAGTGAAAAAACTTGCCACAGATTTTAACAACGGAGCAAAGGATTCGAATCGGGGTTCTCGTCGAGAGTCCGGAGCTCAACCCCTCAGCCATTGCGCTCTACATTGTGTGTGTGTGTGTGTGTGTGTGTGTGTGTGTGTGTGTGTGTGTGTGTGTGTGTGTGTGTGTGCATGTGTGCGTGTGTGCGTGTGTGCGTGTCTGTGTGTGTGTTTGTGTGTGTGTTTGTTTGTTTGTGTGTGTGTGTGTGTGTGTGTGTGTGTGTGTGTGTGTGTGTGTGTGTGTGTGTGTGTGTGAGTGTGTGCACACATACACGCATACATACATGCACACACACGCACGCACGCAAGGTCAATTATGACGTCAGTAAATTAGCATTTATTCATTTCGTAATAATCTTTTCGACAAATTATGTTAAAGTTAATAAAGTTGAATAGTTATTTCTGTTTCACACTGCCCACCTTTAACACGTGTTGTATTGACAGACATCGTAGGTGACGTGACTCATGACACTTTTAGCAAGTACTCAACGATATTTTGGTATTTCAATAACTTGTATACAGTGTGTGCCTGTATAGTGACTACACCTGTGCTACACCTGTGTTGCGACATAGCTGCGATTGCCGAGGTGTGACAACTACAATTCGATACTTCAAATTGCAGCCATTCTCCACAGCATAATCACATACAATAGAACCGACCTACTGCGAATTGGAAATTTTACGGGGACCGCATTATATCCTACTGGAGATGTTTGTGTGACACCACTCTTTGTGTTGAACAATCGGCGGACACGCAGGGGTTGCAGGGCAGGGCGATCAAAACAAAGACCAATTGCTGTGTTGATCAACCACCGCCCCCCCCCACCATTGTTCACCACAAGACGGAATATCACACCACAGAATCTCACTAACGTTCAACGTAGCAGTGAACGTGCTATGTCACCTGTACGCCAAGTGTCTTTCTGCTTGATGGACGCCGGATCTGTGTGTGACGTGAAGCAAGCTGGAAAAGTAACCGTGTTATGCGACGTCATTGAGGTCAAGGACTTTGACATACTCGCCATAAAAGAGACATGGCTGACTACCAACGACTCCATCTCTACTGGTCGTATTACACCTGCTGGCTACCAACTGCTACATGTCCCGAGAGCGCACGGCACCGGTGGTGGTGTTGCTGTCGTATACAAGTCTACCTTCGTGACGCGACAACTTGATACACCAAATGCAAAGACATTCGAATTGATGGGTCTGCATATCAGCAATGGCCCTCGATCGACTCGTCTCATCGTCGTCTATCGCCCTCCGCCTAACACCAAAAATGGTTATACAACCTCGGAATTCCTTTCAGAATTTTCCCAGCTGATGGACAGTATAGCAAGGGACACCTCGAATTTATTGGTTGCTGGTGCTTTTAACTTTCATATGGACAATATATCAAACAATGGCACCAGGCGTTTCCTCGATCTTTTGGAAGTTGCAGATCTCAAACAGCACGTAGAAGGCCCGACACATGTTGCAGGGCACACCATCGATCTTCTAATAACTCGGTCATCTAATACATTTCCCGAGAGCGCACGGCACCGGTGGTGGTGTTGCTGTCGTATACAAGTCTACCTTCGTGACGCGACAATTTGACACACCAAATGGAAAGACATTCGAATTGATGGGTCTGCATATCAGATCAAACGGACGTGTCGTTTCTTGGTTCTTCCAGGAAACATTGAGTACGGGTGGAGTCGTAATAATGTCTAAAACTGGTAAGTTGTAGGTCTTTCTGTCGTTTGAGTTGTAGTTCTCCCTGCTCTCACCAGATGCCGCACTTTTTGGCGGGATTCATATTGCTGCCCACCGGACACTTGTACGCACGCGCGAACTCTTCGGAGTTTGACAAGGGACCGATCACTCTAAAACACACGGCAATAACGCGAGTGTCACTGGCGGTCACGTACACAGGAATATTAGACATGAACAGGTTAACTTGTCTACCTGATGGCAACAGTTGTGTCATCGTATTGTATTGTCTTACTTCTTGGTATCGTTGTTATTATTGTTCTTATTATTAGCATACTCCCTCGTCCATCACACCATCCCGTCCTCACTCCTTCCCCCCTCCCCAACACACTCAATCAATCCCTCCCTCATCCCACTCTCTCTCCCCTTCACCTCTCCCCCATTCCCTTTGTAACTCCTCCCTCCCTTCATCACTCGCTCCCTCCTTTCATGCCTCTCTTTTTTACTCCCACTCTTCATCACTCCCTCCCTCCCTCTCCCTCCCTGTCCCTCCCACTCCCTCTCTCCCTCTCTCACTACTTCCCTCATCAGTTGTCAAAGACAATTCGCGAAGAGTTGTACCTAAACCTGTATGGACTGTGAACGTCAGTCATCAGCTGCCTCCGGGAAGTCGCCGGCCGCGTCTCACCACACCACACCTAGGACACAAGACGGCCACCTTACACACCACACCTAGGACACAAGACGGCCACCTTACACACCACACTTAGGACACAAGACGGCCACCTTACACACCACACCTAGGACACAAGACGGCCACCTTACACACCACACTTAGGACACAAGACGGCCACCTTACACACCACACCTAGGACACAAGACGGCCACCTTACACACCACACCTAGGACACAAGACGGCCACCTTACACACCACACCTAGGACACAAGACGGCCACCTTACACACCACACCTAGGACACAAGACGGCCACCTTACACACCACACCTAGGACACAAGACGGCCACCTTACACACCACACATAGGACACAAGACGGCCACCTTACACACCACACCTAGGACATAAGACGGCCACCTTACACACCACACCTAGGACACAAGACGGCCACCCTACACACCACACCTAGGACACAAGACGGCCACCTTACACACCACACCTAGGACACAAGACGGCCACCTTACACACCACACCTAGGACACAAGACGGCCACCTTACACACCACACCTAGGACACAAGACGGCCACATTACACACCACACCTAGGACACAAGACGGCCACCTTACACACCACATCTAGGACACAAGACGGCCACCTTACACACCACACCTAGGACACAAGACGGCCACCTAACACACCACACCTAGGACACAAGACGGCCACCTTACACACCACACCTAGGACACAAGACGGCCACCTTACACACCACATCTAGGACTCAAGACGGCCACCTTACACACCACACCTAGGACACAAGACGGCCACCTTACACACCACATCTAGGACACAAGACGGCCACCTTACACACCACACCTAGGACACAAGACGGCCACCTTACACACCACATCTAGGACAGAAGACGGACACCTTACACACCACATCTAGGACACAAGACGGCCACCTTACACACCACATCTAGGAAATAAGACGGCCACCTTACACATCACACCTAGGACACAAGACGACCACCTTACACACCACACCTAGGATACAAGACGGCCACCTTACACACCACACCTAGGACACAAGACGGCCACCTTACACACCACACCTAGGACACAAGACGGCCACCTTACACACCACACCTAGGACACAAGACGGCCACCTTACACACCACACCTAGGACACAAGACGGCCACCTTACACACCACACCTAGGACACAAGACGGCCACCTTACACACCACACCTAGGACACAAGACGGCCACATTACACACCACACCTAGGACACAAGACGGCCACCTTACACACCACATCTAGGACACAAGACGGCCACCTTACACACCACACCTAGGACACAAGACGGCCACCTAACACACCACACCTAGGACACAAGACAGCCACCTTACACACCACACCTAGGACACAAGACGGCCACCTTACACACCACATCTAGGACTCAAGACGGCCACCTTACACACCACACATAGGACACAAGACGGCCACCTTACACACCACATCTAGGACACAAGACGGCCACCTTACACACCACACCTAGGACACAAGACGGCCACCTTACACACCACATCTAGGACAGAAGACGGACACCTTACACACCACATCTAGGACACAAGACGGCCACCTTACACACCACATCTAGGAAATAAGACGGCCACCTTACACATCACACCTAGGACACAAGACGACCACCTTACACACCACACCTAGGACACAAGACGGCCACCTTACACACCACACCTAGGACACAAGACGGCCACCTTACACACCACATCAAGGACACAAGACGGCCACCTTACACACCACACCTAGGACACAAGACGGCCACCTTACACACCACACCTAGGACACAAGACGGCCACCTTACACACCACACCTAGGACACAAGACGGCCACCTTACACACCACATCTAGGAAACAAGAGGGCCACCTTACCCACCACACCTAGGACGCAATACGGCCACCTTACACACCACACCAAGGACACAAGACGGCCACCTTACACACCACATCTAGGACAAAAGAGGCCACCTTACACATCACACCTAGGACACAAGACGGCCACCTTACAAACCACACCTAGTGCACAAGACGGCCACCTTACACACAACACCTAGGACACAAGACGGTCACCTTACACACCACATCTAGGAAACAAGACGGCCACCTGACACACTACACCTACGACACAAAACGGGCAACTTGCACACCACATCTAGGAAACATGACGGCCACCTTACCCACCACACCTAGGACACAAGACGGCTACCTTACACACCACATCTAGGAAACAAGACGGCCACCCGACACACTACACCTACGACACAAGACGGCCAATTTACACACCACATCTAGGAAACAAGAAGGCCACCTTACCCACCACACATAGGACACAAGACGGCTACCTTACACACCAAACCTAGAACACAAGAAGGCCACCTTACACACCACACATAGGACACAAAACGGCCACCTTACACATCACACCTTGGACACAAGACGGCCACCTTACAAACCACACCTAGGGCACATGAGGGCCACCTTACACACAACACCTAGGACACAAGACGGCCACCTTACACACCACATCTAGGAAACAAGACGGCCACCTTACCCACCACACCTAGAACACAAGACGGCCATCTTACACACCACACCTAGGACACAAGACGGCTATCTTACACACCACACCTAGGACACAAGACGGCCACCTTACACACCACACCTTGGACACAAGACGGCCACCTTACAAACCACACCTAGGGCCCAAGACGGCCACTTTACACACCACACCTAGCACACAAGACGGCCACCTTACACACCACAACTAGGAAACAAGACGGCCACCCCACACACTACACCGACGACACAAGACGGCGAACTTACACACCACATCTAGGAAACAAGAGGGCCACCTTACCCACCACACCTAGGACGCAATACGGCCACCTTACACAACACACCTAGGACACAAGACGGCCACCTTACACACCACATCTAGGATAAAAGACGGCCACCTTACACACCACACATAGGACACAAGACGGCCACCTTACACATCACACCTAGGACACAAGACGGCCACCTTACAAACCACACCTAGTGCACAAGACGGCCACCTTACACACCACACCTAGGACACAAGACGGTCACCTTGCACACCACATCTAGGAAACATGACGGCCACCTTACCCACCACAACTAGGACACAAGACGGCCACCTTACACATCACACCTAGGACACAAGACGGCCACATTACACACCACACATAGGACACAAGACGGCCACCTTACAAACCACATCTAAGATACAAGACGGACACCTTACACACCACAACTAGGAGACAAGACGGCCACATTACACACCACACCTAGGACACAAGACTGCTACCTTACACACCACACCTAGGACGCAAGACGGTCATCTTACACACCACACCTAGGACACAAGACGGCCACCTTACACACCACACATAGGACACAAGACGGTCACCTTACAACCACACCTTGGACACAAGACGGCCACCTTACAAACCACACCTAGGGCACAAGACGGCCACCTTACAAACCACATCTAGGAAACAAGACGGCCACCCGACACACTACACCTACGCCACAAGACGGCCAACTTACACACCACATCTATGAAAGAAGAAGGCCACCTTACCCACCACACCTACGACACAATACGGCCACCTTACACACCACATCTAGGAAACAGGACGGCCACCCGACACACTACACATAGGACACAAGACGGCCAACTTACACACCACATCTAGGAAACAAGAAGGCCACCTTACCCACCACACTTAGGACACAAGACGGCTACCTTACACACCACACCTAGGACACAAGAAGGCCACCTTACACACCACATCTAGGACACAAGACGGCCACCTTACACACCACACCTTGGACACAAGACGGCCACCTTACAAACCACACCTAGGGCACAAGACGGCCACCTTACACACAACACATAGGACACAAGACGGCCAGCTTACACACCACATCTAGGAAACAAGACGGCCACCTTACCCACCACACCTAGAACACAAGACGGCCATCTTACACACCACACCTAGGACACAAGACGGCTATCTTACACACCACACCTAGGACGCAAGACGGCCACCTTACACACCACACCTTGGACACAAGACGGCCACCTTACAAACCACACCTAGGGCACAAGACGGCCACCTTACACACCACACCTAGGACACAAGACGGCCACCTTACACACCACATCTAGGAAACAAGACGGCCACCTTACCCACCACAACTAGGACACAAGACGGCCACCTTACACATCACACCTAGGACACAAGACGGCCACATTACACACCACACATAGGACACAAGACGGCCACCTTACAAACCACATCTAAGATACAAGACGGGCACCTTACACACCACAACTAGGAGACAAGACGGCCACATTACACACCACACCTAGGACACAAGACTGCTACCTTACACACCACACCTAGGACGCAAGACGGTCATCTTACACACCACACCTAGGACACAAGACGGCCACCTTACACACCACACATAGGACACAAGACGGTCACCTTACAACCACACCTTGGACACAAGACGGCCACCTTACAAACCACACCTAGGGCACAAGACGGCCACCTTACAAACCACATCTAGGAAACAAGACGGCCACCCGACACACTACACCTACGCCACAAGACGGCCAACTTACACACCACATCTATGAAAGAAGAAGGCCACCTTACCCACCACACCTACGACACAATACGGCCACCTTACACACCACATCTAGGAAACAGGACGGCCACCCGACACACTACACATAGGACACAAGACGGCCAACTTACACACCACATCTAGGAAACAAGAAGGCCACCTTACCCACCACACTTAGGACACAAGACGGCCACCTTACACACCACATCTAGGACAAAAGAGGCCACCTTACACATCACACCTAGGACACAAGACGGCCACCTTACAAACCACACCTAGTGCACAAGACGGCCACCTTACACACAACACCTAGGACACAAGACGGTCACCTTACACACCACATCTAGGAAACAAGACGGCCACCTGACACACTACACCTACGACACAAAACGGGCAACTTGCACACCACATCTAGGAAACATGACGGCCACCTTACCCACCACACCTAGGACACAAGACGGCTACCTTACACACCACATCTAGGAAACAAGACGGCCACCCGACACACTACACCTACGACACAAGACGGCCAATTTACACACCACATCTAGGAAACAAGAAGGCCACCTTACCCACCACACATAGGACACAAGACGGCTACCTTACACACCAAACCTAGAACACAAGAAGGCCACCTTACACACCACACATAGGACACAAAACGGCCACCTTACACATCACACCTTGGACACAAGACGGCCACCTTACAAACCACACCTAGGGCACATGAGGGCCACCTTACACACAACACCTAGGACACAAGACGGCCACCTTACACACCACATCTAGGAAACAAGACGGCCACCTTACCCACCACACCTAGAACACAAGACGGCCATCTTACACACCACACCTAGGACACAAGACGGCTATCTTACACACCACACCTAGGACACAAGACGGCCACCTTACACACCACACCTTGGACACAAGACGGCCACCTTACAAACCACACCTAGGGCCCAAGACGGCCACTTTACACACCACACCTAGCACACAAGACGGCCACCTTACACACCACAACTAGGAAACAAGACGGCCACCCCACACACTACACCGACGACACAAGACGGCGAACTTACACACCACATCTAGGAAACAAGAGGGCCACCTTACCCACCACACCTAGGACGCAATACGGCCACCTTACACAACACACCTAGGACACAAGACGGCCACCTTACACACCACATCTAGGATAAAAGACGGCCACCTTACACACCACACATAGGACACAAGACGGCCACCTTACACATCACACCTAGGACACAAGACGGCCACCTTACAAACCACACCTAGTGCACAAGACGGCCACCTTACACACCACACCTAGGACACAAGACGGTCACCTTGCACACCACATCTAGGAAACATGACGGCCACCTTACCCACCACAACTAGGACACAAGACGGCCACCTTACACATCACACCTAGGACACAAGACGGCCACATTACACACCACACATAGGACACAAGACGGCCACCTTACAAACCACATCTAAGATACAAGACGGACACCTTACACACCACAACTAGGAGACAAGACGGCCACATTACACACCACACCTAGGACACAAGACTGCTACCTTACACACCACACCTAGGACGCAAGACGGTCATCTTACACACCACACCTAGGACACAAGACGGCCACCTTACACACCACACATAGGACACAAGACGGTCACCTTACAACCACACCTTGGACACAAGACGGCCACCTTACAAACCACACCTAGGGCACAAGACGGCCACCTTACAAACCACATCTAGGAAACAAGACGGCCACCCGACACACTACACCTACGCCACAAGACGGCCAACTTACACACCACATCTATGAAAGAAGAAGGCCACCTTACCCACCACACCTACGACACAATACGGCCACCTTACACACCACATCTAGGAAACAGGACGGCCACCCGACACACTACACATAGGACACAAGACGGCCAACTTACACACCACATCTAGGAAACAAGAAGGCCACCTTACCCACCACACTTAGGACACAAGACGGCTACCTTACACACCACACCTAGGACACAAGAAGGCCACCTTACACACCACATCTAGGACACAAGACGGCCACCTTACACACCACACCTTGGACACAAGACGGCCACCTTACAAACCACACCTAGGGCACAAGACGGCCACCTTACACACAACACATAGGACACAAGACGGCCAGCTTACACACCACATCTAGGAAACAAGACGGCCACCTTACCCACCACACCTAGAACACAAGACGGCCATCTTACACACCACACCTAGGACACAAGACGGCTATCTTACACACCACACCTAGGACGCAAGACGGCCACCTTACACACCACACCTTGGACACAAGACGGCCACCTTACAAACCACACCTAGGGCACAAGACGGCCACCTTACACACCACACCTAGGACACAAGACGGCCACCTTACACACCACATCTAGGAAACAAGACGGCCACCTTACCCACCACAACTAGGACACAAGACGGCCACCTTACACATCACACCTAGGACACAAGACGGCCACATTACACACCACACATAGGACACAAGACGGCCACCTTACAAACCACATCTAAGATACAAGACGGGCACCTTACACACCACAACTAGGAGACAAGACGGCCACATTACACACCACACCTAGGACACAAGACTGCTACCTTACACACCACACCTAGGACGCAAGACGGTCATCTTACACACCACACCTAGGACACAAGACGGCCACCTTACACACCACACATAGGACACAAGACGGTCACCTTACAACCACACCTTGGACACAAGACGGCCACCTTACAAACCACACCTAGGGCACAAGACGGCCACCTTACAAACCACATCTAGGAAACAAGACGGCCACCCGACACACTACACCTACGCCACAAGACGGCCAACTTACACACCACATCTATGAAAGAAGAAGGCCACCTTACCCACCACACCTACGACACAATACGGCCACCTTACACACCACATCTAGGAAACAGGACGGCCACCCGACACACTACACATAGGACACAAGACGGCCAACTTACACACCACATCTAGGAAACAAGAAGGCCACCTTACCCACCACACTTAGGACACAAGACGGCTACCTTACACACCACACCTAGGACACAAGAAGGCCACCTTACACACCACATCTAGGACACAAGACGGCCACCTTACACACCACACCTTGGACACAAGACGGCCACCTTACAAACCACACCTAGGGCACAAGACGGCCACCTTACACACAACACATAGGACACAAGACGGCCAGCTTACACACCACATCTAGGAAACAAGACGGCCACCTTACCCACCACACCTAGAACACAAGACGGCCATCTTACACACCACACCTAGGACACAAGACGGCTATCTTACACACCACACCTAGGACGCAAGACGGCCACCTTACACACCACACCTTGGACACAAGACGGCCACCTTACACACCACACCTAGGACACAAGACGGTCACCTTGCACACCACATCTAGGAAACATGACGGCCACCTTACCCACCACAACTAGGACACAAGACGGCCACCTTACACATCACACCTAGGACACAAGACGGCCACATTACACACCACACATAGGACACAAGACGGCCACCTTACAAACCACATCTAAGATACAAGACGGACACCTTACACACCACAACTAGGAGACAAGACGGCCACATTACACACCACACCTGGGACACAAGACTGCTACCTTACACACCACACCTAGGACGCAAGACGGTCATCTTACACACCACACCTAGGACACAAGACGGCCACCTTACACACCACACATAGGACACAAGACGGTCACCTTACAACCACACCTTGGACACAAGACGGCCACCTTACAAACCACACCTAGGGCACAAGACGGCCACCTTACAAACCACATCTAGGAAACAAGACGGCCACCCGACACACTACACCTACGCCACAAGACGGCCAACTTACACACCACATCTATGAAAGAAGAAGAAGAAGGCCACCTTACCCACCACACCTACGACACAATACGGCCACCTTACACACCACATCTAGGAAACAGGACGGCCACCCGACACACTACACATAGGACACAAGACGGCCAACTTACACACCACATCTAGGAAACAAGAAGGCCACCTTACCCACCACACTTAGGACACAAGACGGCTACCTTACACACCACACCTAGGACACAAGAAGGCCACCTTACACACCACATCTAGGACACAAGACGGCCACCTTACACACCACACCTTGGACACAAGACGGCCACCTTACAAACCACACCTAGGGCACAAGACGGCCACCTTACACACAACACATAGGACACAAGACGGCCAGCTTACACACCACATCTAGGAAACAAGACGGCCACCTTACCCACCACACCTAGAACACAAGACGGCCATCTTACACACCACACCTAGGACACAAGACGGCTATCTTACACACCACACCTAGGACGCAAGACGGCCACCTTACACACCACACCTTGGACACAAGACGGCCACCTTACAAACCACACCTAGGGCACAAGACGGCCACCTTACACACCACACCTAGGACACAAGACGGCCACCTTACACACCACATCTAGGAAACAAGACGGCCACCTTACCCACCACAACTAGGACACAAGACGGCCACCTTACACATCACACCTAGGACACAAGACGGCCACATTACACACCACACATAGGACACAAGACGGCCACCTTACAAACCACATCTAAGATACAAGACGGGCACCTTACACACCACAACTAGGAGACAAGACGGCCACATTACACACCACACCTAGGACACAAGACTGCTACCTTACACACCACACCTAGGACGCAAGACGGTCATCTTACACACCACACCTAGGACACAAGACGGCCACCTTACACACCACACATAGGACACAAGACGGTCACCTTACAACCACACCTTGGACACAAGACGGCCACCTTACAAACCACACCTAGGGCACAAGACGGCCACCTTACAAACCACATCTAGGAAACAAGACGGCCACCCGACACACTACACCTACGCCACAAGACGGCCAACTTACACACCACATCTATGAAAGAAGAAGGCCACCTTACCCACCACACCTACGACACAATACGGCCACCTTACACACCACATCTAGGAAACAGGACGGCCACCCGACACACTACACATAGGACACAAGACGGCCAACTTACACACCACATCTAGGAAACAAGAAGGCCACCTTACCCACCACACTTAGGACACAAGACGGCTACCTTACACACCACACCTAGGACACAAGAAGGCCACCTTACACACCACATCTAGGACACAAGACGGCCACCTTACACACCACACCTTGGACACAAGACGGCCACCTTACAAACCACACCTAGGGCACAAGACGGCCACCTTACACACAACACATAGGACACAAGACGGCCAGCTTACACACCACATCTAGGAAACAAGACGGCCACCTTACCCACCACACCTAGAACACAAGACGGCCATCTTACACACCACACCTAGGACACAAGACGGCTATCTTACACACCACACCTAGGACGCAAGACGGCCACCTTACACACCACACCTTGGACACAAGACGGCCACCTTACAAACCACACCTAGGGCACAAGACGGCCACCTTACACACCACACCTAGGACACAAGACGGCCACCTTACACACCACATCTAGGAAACAAGACGGCCACCTTACACATCACACCTAGGATACACGACGGCCATCTTACACACCACAACTAGTATACAAGACGGCCACCGTACACACCACACCTGTGACACAAGACGGCCACATTATACACCACACATAGGACACAAGACGGCTACCTTACACGCCACACCTAGCACACAAGACGGCCACTTTACACACCACACCTAGGATACAAGAGGGCCACCTTACACAGTACACCTAGGATAGGATACAAAACGGCCACCTTACACATCACACCTAGGATACAAGACGGCTACTTTACACACCACACCTAGCACACAAGACGGCCAACTTACACACAACACCAAGGATGGAAGACGGCTAACTTACACACAACACCTTGCACTCAAGACGGCCACCTTACACACCACACATAGGTTACAAGACGGCCACCTTACACACCACAACTAGGACACAAGACGGCCACATTACACACCACACCCAGGACACAAGACTGCTACCTTACACACCACACCTAGGACGCAAGACGGTCATCTTACACACCACACCTAGGACACAAGACGGCCACCTTACACACCACACATAGGACACAAGACGGTCACCTTACAACCACACATTGGACACAAGACGGCCACCTTACAAACCACACCTAGGGCACAAGACGGCCACCTTACAAACCACATCTAGGAAACAAGACGGCCACCCGACACACTACACCTACGCCACAAGACGGCCAACTTACACACCACATCTATGAAAGAAGAAGGCCACCTTACCCACCACACCTACGACACAATACGGCCACCTTACACACCACATCTAGGAAACAAGACGGCCACCCGACACACTACACATAGGACACAAGACGGCCAACTTACACACCACATCTAGGAAACAAGAAGGCCACCTTACCCACCACACTTAGGACACAAGACGGCTACCTTACACACCACACCTAGGACACAAGAAGGCCACCTTACACACCACATCTAGGACACAAGACGGCCACCTTACACACCACACCTTGGAAACAAGACGGCCACCTTACAAACCACACCTAGGGCACAAGACGGCCACCTTACACACAACACATAGGACACAAGTCGGCCACCTTACACACCACATCTAGGAAACAAGACGGCCACCTTACCCACCACACCTAGAACACAAGACGGCCATCTTACACACCACACCTAGGACACAAGACGGCTATCTTACACACCACACCTAGGACGCAAGACGGCCACCTTACACACCACACCTTGGACACAAGACGGCCACCTTACAAACCACACCTAGGGCACAAGACGGCCACCTTACACACCACACCTAGGACACAAGACGGCCACCTTACACACCACATCTAGGAAACAAGACGGCCACCTTACACATCACACCTAGGATACACGACGGCCATCTTACACACCACAACTAGTATACAAGACGGCCACCGTACACACCACATCTGTGACACAAGACGGCCACATTATACACCACACATAGGACACAAGACGGCTACCTTACACGCCACACCTAGCACACAAGACGGCCACTTTACACACCACACCTAGGATACAAGAGGGCCACCTTACACAGTACACCTAGGATAGGATACAAAACGGCCACCTTACACATCACACCTAGGATACAAGACGGCTACTTTACACACCACACCTAGCACACAAGACGACCACCTTACACACCACACCTAGGATACAAGACGGCTACCTTACACACCACACCTAGCACAAAAGACGGCCACCTTACACACAACACCAAGGATGGAAGACGGCTAACTTACACACAACACCTTGTACTCAAGACGGCCACCTTACACACCACACATAGGTTACAAGACGGCCACCTTACACACCACACCTAGGACACAAGAGGGCCACCTTACACACCATACCTAGTAAAAATCTCCTTACACATGATTTCTAGGACACAAGACGTCCACCTTAAAACACACACATATATATGCATACATATATACATATATACAAATATACATAGATACATATATATATATATATATATATATATATATATATATACATATATATATATATATATATATATATATATATATATATATATATATATATATATATATATATATATACATATATATATATATATATATATATATATATATATATATATATATATATATATATATATATATATATATATATATATATATATATAGGACACAAGGCGGTCACCTTACACACCATTACAAAGGCACAAATCAGTTACTTAAACACCATCAACATTATTCAAGACGGCCACCTTACAAACCACACCTAGGGTCCAAGACGGCCACCTTACACACCACACCTAGCACAAAAGACGGCCACCTTACACACCACAACTAGGAAACAAGACGGCCACCCCACACACTACACCTACGACACAAGACGGCGAACTTACACACCACATCTAGGAAACAAGACGGCCACCTTACCCACCACACCTAGGACACAATACGGCCACCTTACACACCACATCTAGGATAAAAGACGGCCACCTTACACACCACACATAGGACACAAGACGGCCACCTTACACATCACACCTAGGACACAAGACGGCCACCTTACAAACCACACCTAGTGCACAAGACGGCCACCTTACACACAACACCTAGGACACAAGACGGTCACCTTACACACCACATCTAGGAAACAAGACGGCCACCTGACACACTACACCTACGACACAAAACGGGCAACTTGCACACCACATCTAGGAAACATGACGGCCACCTTACCCACCACACCTAGGACACAAGACGGCCACCTTACACATCACACCTAGGACACAAGACGGCCACATTACACACCACACATAGGACACAAGACGGCTACCTTACACGCCACACCTAGCACACAAGACGGCCACTTTACACACCACACCTAGGATACAAGAGGGCCACTTTACACAGTACACCTAGGATACAAAACGGCCACCTTACACATCACACCTAGGATACAAGACGGCTACCTTACACACCACACCTAGCACACAAGACGACCACCTTACACACCACACCTAGGATGGAAGACGGCTAACTTACACACAACACCTTGCACTCAAGACGGCCACCTTACACACCACACATAGGTTACAAGACGGCCACCTTACACACCATACCTAGGACACAAGAGGGCTTACACACCATACCTAGTAAAAATCTCCTTACACATCATTTCTAGGACACAGGACGTCCACCTTAAAACACACACACATATATATGCATACATATATACATATATACAAATATACATAGATACATATATATATATATATATACATATATATATATATATATATATATATATATATATATATATATATATATAGGACACAAGGCGGTCACCTTACACACCATTACAAAGGCACAAATCAGTTACTTAAACACCATCAAAATTATTCAAGACGGCCACCTTACACACCACATCTAGGACACAAGACGGCCACCTTACACATCATACATAGGACACAAGACGGCCACCTTACACACAACATGTAGGACACATGACGGCCACCTTACACATCATACATAGGACACAAGGCGGCTACCTTAGACATCATACATAGGACACAAGACGGCCACCTTAGACACAACATGTAGGTATCAAGAAGGCCACTTTACACATCACGCATAGTACACAAGACGGGCATCTTACAGCTTGCACAACACACTTGGTACAAAATACGGCCACACATTATAAAACACATAGGAACAAATATGGCCACCTTACCCAGCACCCTAGAGCAAAACAAAACCTCCTAACACACTTATATTATGATACGACACAAATACCTTACACAATTCAACTAGGACACAACAAGCGCACACACTACACTTGAAGTATTTCACAAATTATAGACTTCCAGTAGGACACCACTAGCGTCCACGAGATTCTCACCTGGGCGGAACTAAGGAAGAACAACTGGTTGTTGTCGAGTCCTAATTCGGGCAGAATGTCTTCTTCCTTGCCTCGGCGCTTCACCCACTTCCTGTAGGCCTAAAACCGACCACACTTGGGCTGAGAGACCGAGGTAACCGACCACACTTGGCTGACAGACCGAGGTAACCGACCACACTTGGCTGACAGACCGAGGTAACCGACCACACTTGGGCTGACAGACCGAGGTAACCGACTACACTTGGCTGACAGACCGAGGTAACCGACCACACTTGGCTGACAGACCGAGGTAACCGACCACACTTGGCTGACAGACCGAGGTAACCGACCACACTTGGGCTGACAGACCGAGGTAACCGACTACACTTGGCTGACAGACCGAGGTAACCGACCACACTTGGGCTGACAGACCAAGGTAACCGACCACACATTTGGGCTGACAAGCTGAGGTAACCGACCACACTTGGGCTGACAGACCGAGGTAACCGACCACACTTGGCTGACAGACCGAGGTAACCAACCACACTTGGGCTGACAGACCGAGGTAACCGACCACACTTGGGCTGACAGACCGAGTTAACCAACCACACTTGGGCTGACAGACCGAGGTAACCGACCACACTTGGGCTGACAGACCGAGGTAACCGACCATACATTTGAGCTGACAAATCGAAGTAACAGAAAACAGTATAGGACAGACAGACCGAGATAATTGACCACACGCTTGAGCTGACAAACCGAGATAACAGAAAACAGTATAGGACAGACAGACCGAGATAATTGACCACACGCTTGAGCTGACAAACCGAGATAACAGAAAACAGTCTAGGGCAGACAGACCGAGATTATTGACCACACGCTTGAGCTGACAAACCGAGATAACAGAAAACAGTCTAGGGCAGACAGACCGAGATAACTGACCACACGCTTGAGCTGACAAACCGAGATAACAGAAAACAGTCTAGGGCAGACAGACCGAGATAATTGACCACACCCTTGAGCTGACAAACCGAGATAACAGAAAACTGTCAAGGACAGACAGACCGAGATAAATGACCACACGCTTGAGCTGACAAACCGATATAACAGAACGCAGTCTAGGGCAGACAGACCGAGATAACCGACAACACACTAGGTCTAACAAACAATATATGTATCATTTGGATGGGAGACGTCTATGACAGACAGACCGAGATAACCGACAAACCACTGGGTCTGACAAACAATATATGTATCATTTGGACGGAAGACATGTGTTACGTGTAGATCTCTTAGATGTGTTATGACTTCGTTACTACAACCAATAGTTGACCTTCAAACCGACGCTCCATCCATCCTTCCCTCCATACCACCCTCCCTCCCGTCTTTCTAACATTAACGTACTCCGTACTTCTGTTGCTGCCAGCCTCGATTCGTCGTTCTGCCTCCCTTCCTACCCACTTACCTCTTTCCCCTTCCCTCTCTCCCACTTTCGTTTCCCCCATACCATTGTCCGTGCCTCCCTCTCTTCCTCCACTCGTAGATGTGTTACGAATAGGTATGTTATAAGCCTGGGTAGGTGTGTTAAGAGATAATGTGTTAAGGGTAGATGTGATATGATACAGGCTTGGTGTGCTTTGAGACAGAGTATGTGTGTTATGATACGTGTAACTCACACGAAAGCCCTCCTTCAGTCCGCCGTTATCTGCGATGTTCTCACCCAGCGTCAGTTTCCCGTTGATCTGTGGACGCGATCGTTGCAAAAAGACGTCAAGTCACACACAGTGTCAGGTTTACATGCAGTTCACTTCAATAGGACGTCAAGTCACACACAACGTCACGTCTACAATTAGCTCATTGCAATAAGACGTCAATTTTCACACAACGTCACGTCTACATTCACTTCATTTCAATAAGACGTCAAATTTCACATAACGTCACGTCAACATTCAGTTCATTCAAATAAGACGTCAAGTCACACACAACGTTACATCTACAATCAGTTCGTTGCAATAAGACGTCAAGTCACACACCTCGTCACATCTACAATCAGTTCATAGCAGTGAGACATCAAGTCACACACAACGTCACGTCTACAATCAGTTCATTCAAATAAGACGTCAAGTCACACACAACGTTACATCTACAATCAGTTCGTTGCAATAAGACGTCAAGTCACACACCTCGTCACATCTACAATCAGTTCATAGCAGTGAGACATCAAGTCACACACAACGTCACGTCTACAATCAGTTCATTTCAATAAGACGTCAAATCACACAAAACGTCACGTCTACAATCAGTTCATTTCAATAAGACGTCAAATCACACAAAACGTCACGTCTACAATCAGTTCATTTCAATAAGACGTCAAATCACACACAACGTCACGTCTACAATCAGTTCATTTCAATAAGACGTCAAATCACACAAAACGTCACGTCTACAATCAGTTCATTGCAGTGAGACGTCAAGTCAGAGTCACGTCTACACTCAGTTCATTGCAATAAGACGTCAAGTCACAAACAACGTCACGTCTACAATCAGGTCATTGCAATAAGACATCAAGTCACATACCACGTCAAATCAACAATCAGTCCATAGCAGTGAGATATTAAGTCACAAACAAAGTCACGTCTACAATAAGTTCATTTCAATAAGACGTCAAATCACACAAAACGTCACGTCTACAAAAAAGGTAAGTTCTTATATAGCGCAGTATCCAGTCCTCAGGACCGCTCAAAGCGCTTTACACTTTACTTCCCTGACAGACCTGTTCACTCAGACAACATCTCGACTTCTCTGGGAAGCATCCAGCCATATGCTACAATTAATGCGCGAAGGCTACTCGTACACATATCCACCACTGTCTATAGCCAGGTACGCATTTATTCAGCTGAGTGAACTGGAGCAATGTAGAGTGAAAAAACCTGCCCAATGTTTTAACACCGCAGCCAGGATTCGAACCCGGGTACTCGTAGTCGAGAGTCCGAAGCTCTACCCCTGAGCCACTGCGCTCTACGATCAGTTCATTGCAGTGAGACATCAAGTCACACACAACGTCACGTCTACAATCAGTTCATTGCAATAAGACGACAAGCCAAACAAAACGTCACGTCTACAATCAGCTCATTGCAGTAAGGCTTGATGTCATACAAAACGTCACGTCTACAATGAGTTCATTGCGATAAGACGTCAAGTCACACACAACGTCACGTCTGCAGTCAGTCCACTGCCATAAGACGTCAAGTCTACAATTAGGTCATTGCAATAAGACATCAAGTCACACACAACGTCACGTCTACAATCAGTTCATTGAAGTGAGACGTCAAGTCACACACAAGGTGATGTCTACATTGAGTTCATTCAAATAAAACGTCAAGTCACACACAACGTTACGTCTACAATCAGTTCTTTGCAATAAGACGTCAAGTCACACACAACGTCACGTCTATATACGGCACGGAGATGTGTCTATAATTTGAAGATATATATTTTTGGTCATTCTTGAAGATAGGTAAGACATTTGCTTTTACCCAGTATGTGGGGACCTATCCTGTTAAAATGATTTCCGAAAGATTAAGGTAAATGGCGCAATTTCGGAAGTTTTTGTTTTAAAACTTGGGTGTTACCTGATCCTTGAGGTTGATAAGGTTTAAAATGTTGTAGATGTTTTAGTATAGCAGTTTATATAATTTATATATATGGCATTGCTGTTAGAGCTATAGACATGTATAGACTGGTTTCTAGGTGAGATTGGTCACCTATAAAGACTGACTGAAACTGTTGATTGAGTATCTCTGCTTTGCTTTGAGATATGAATGTAGGATTCTATTTTGTCTGAGTGGTGATACCCTGTGTGGTCTGTACGGCAGTGTTTGATATAATTCCAAAATCTCTTAGCATAACTTATTTTTACATTTTACGTACGTTAAGGTTAATTTCTGGAACGGTGTAGTTACTGTATTGATCCACAATGCATTGCGCCCTCCGGGTAAACTCGTCCACCACTTTTTTCGGCCACCATTGCTTCAGGTTGCCGTTCAGATCAAACTGACGGCCTGGAAAGATGAACATATCACTGTCAGACAAACTGAGGGCCTGGTAAGGTGAACATGTAACTGTGAGTAACTGACAGCCTGTTAAGATGAATATGTAACTGTGAGTCAAACTGACAGCCTGGTAAGATGAACATGTAACTGTGAGTCAAACTGACAGCCTGGTAAGATGAACATGTAAATTTGAGTCAAACTGACGGTATGATAAGATGAACTTGGTGTGTGAGTGTGTGTGTGTGTGTATGTGTTTGTATGTGCATGTGCATGTGCATGTGTGCGTATGTGCGTGTATGCGTGTGGTCGTATGCAAAACGGCAATATGGGTAGTATCGCGATGTTACACATATACATATATATGTATATAAATATATATATATATATATATATATATATATATAATTATATTCTTATATATATATATATATATATATATATATATAATTATATTCTTATAGATATATACATATATATATATATATATATATATATATATATATATATATATATATATATATATATATATATATATATATATATCTATATATTTATAAATATATATATATATATATATATGTATATATAACTATCTATATAAATATTTATGTATAAGCGTAAACATAATTATATATATATATATATATATATATATATATATATATATATATATATATATATATATATATATATATATATATATGTATACAATGTATATATATATATATACATTATATATATATATATATATATGTATATATATATTTATATACGTATACACACTGGCATATACATCATGTTCTCTATACAAATTTACAAATTGTAACAATGGTGCAGTAATAACGCTGTAGCCACTCACCTGTATTGTCGAAACCGTGAGTTATTTCGTGCCCGATGACATTGCCGATTCCACCGTAATTCAAATAACTACACATGAAATACACATAATAAGTGTTGACTGAAATACTTCTATATTGTACATGAGTGAAATTAAAAATAACACACATCAAAATCATTAAGTCAAATTACACTCCCTTCAGTAGGACATAAAATGACTTCTAAAAGTAGCAGTGACGTTATCTACCAGTCAACGTTTTCATTACAGCAGGGACAACATCCGAAACAAAAACAACTGCATTACTCTACACGAAACTGAGTCAATTAACAGCCACTAATAGAGAATAACTACTTTGTATGGAAATACAATCAGGCACTGTCCGGCGAACTGCCTTGATGGCATGTTATTTACAGCTATGATATATATTTAGAATCTCCCTTACGATTATGCATGGATATATTGTATCAGATATTTCGCGAAGTAAATAAAAGTAACCAACTGAAGGTAGTGTCACTTTCGATAAAATGAACTATACTTTAAAATAAATGTACTTTATTTAAAATGTACCTGCTGATTACTTAAAAAAATACTCCCGTGTTTTTTCGAAGTATCTAATAATAATAATGACAATTTGTATTGCGCTGGTATCGGCCACATGGTGGCGCTCGTGGCGCTTTTCGATCATTGTGTTCATGATACCCACGTTAAACACCATGCTAAGACAATACTATTAATGTTAATAAAGTAATATTTTAGCTTTTCTTTAATATATATCATTACCATTCATTATTGTGTTAAAAAGAACGGTGACATCATTATCAGTGTAAAGTAAAGTTTCTAAAATGGTATATATAAGAGAAAACAGCTGCTTGTATTATAACAAAAGAGTTTCATAAAATGTTCATACAATGCATAAAGTCAATTCGACCAGAATATGTTCATGTACTGTTCAAATGTATAAAAATATGTGTTTTCAGTGCAGTCGTGAATATATATATATGCATCGTTACATGATAACCCTGGTTGGACTTCCTGTACAGGAACAACATGAGTCAGCACGTTACATTGACCACTGCGAATATACGGCCAAGTAACGACTCACGTACTTCGGGTAGGTCTTGCTGTACAGCGGCGGCTGCAGGATTGCAGCAGGAAACACTGAAAGAGAGCATAAGCAGGATCATCCCCCTGATCACAACTACAGCCTACAGGGGTCAGGGTTATTAAACCGTCAACGAGGACGTTTTATACCCCTTTATTTCATATTTTGTCCACGGTCCACCATATACCCGGTGTCGTCGCTAAAGGTGTATATATATATTCATATATATATATATATATATATATATATATATATATATATATATATATATATGTATATGTATGTATATGTATATATATATATATATATATATATATATATATATATATATATATATATATATATATATATATATATGTATATATATATATACGTATATATATATATATATATATATATATATAGATAAATATATATGTGTGTGTATATATATGTGTGTGCGTGTGTGAGTGTGCGTGCGTGTGCGTGTTTGCATATGTGTATTATGTTTATGTATGTATGTATGTATGTATGTATGTATGTATGTATGTATGTATGTATGTATGTATGTATGCGTGTATGTATGTATGAATGTATGTATGTATGAATGTATGTATGTATGAATGTATGTATGTATGTATGTATATGTATATGTATATGTATATGTATATGTATATGTATATGTATGTATGTATGTATGTATGTATGTATGTATGTATGTATGTATGTATGTATGTATGTATGTATGTATGTATGTATGTATGTATGCATGTATGCATGTATGCATGTATGCATGTATGTATGTATGTATGTATGTATGTATGTATGTATGTATGTATGTATGTATGTATGTATGTATGTATGTATGTATGTATGTATGTATGTATGTATGTATGTATGTATGCATGCATGCATGCATGCATGCACGCACGCACGCACGCACGCACGCACGCACGCACGCACGCACGCACGCACGCACGTACGTACGTATGTATGTATGTATGAATATACGTATATCATTATGTGTTTTTAGATAATTAGATAAGAGTGCACGTTAACATTTGGATGGGTGTTACGACTTTGAAAATTATGTAGTTAAGATTGTAATAAATCGAAAGGTTTACAGATCGACCGAGTGAATCCTAATAACCTAGAATGTCACAAACTCTGTATTTGTACTTACCTATTCCGTTTTCAAGCACAGCATAATACGCGTTCACTTCAGCCGGGCTCATCTGCCATCTGCCGTCAAAAATAGTCACGCTATTATGTAATCATCATACTCGACGAAAATGAGCCCCCAATGTGAGGGGCTTAATAGTAACACGTGTGCATTACAATTGCATTACTCTCTTTCACTAAGAAAAAACACTAGGAATACACTAAGATCAAATAATTACCTTAAATAATAAAGCTGACTGTTAAGAAATACACAAAACATTAACTGTTCTGAGTGGCAATGTAACACACACCACAAATTGATGAATTTTGGTGAGATGTGTGTTTGCCATTGGAAATGTCAGGGTAATATTGAGTCACCCTAGTGTACATGCCACGTCAAGTCACCACAGTGTACATATCACGTCGAATCACCCTAGTGTACATGTCACGTCGAATCACCCTAGTGTACATGTCACGTCGAGCCACCCTAGTGTACATGTCACGTCGAGCCTGTGTCACGTAGAGTCACCCTAGTGTATATGACACTTCGAGGCACCCTAGTGTATGTCACGTCGAGTCACCGTAGTGAACATTTCACGTCGAGTCACCCTAGTGTATATCACGTCGAGCCACCCTAGTGTACATGTCACGTCAAGTCACCCTAGTGTACATGTCACGTATAATCACCCTAGTGTACATGTCACGTCGAGTCACCCTAGTGTACATGTCACATCAAGTCACCCTAGTACACATGTCACGTAGAGTCACCCTAGTTGACATGTCACGTCGAGTCACCCTAGTGTACACGTCACGTCGAGTCACCCCAGTGTACATGTCACGTCAAGTCACCCTAGTGTACATATCACGTCCAGTCACCCTAGTGTACATGTCACGTCGATGCACCCTAGTATATGTCACGTCGAATCACCCTAGTGTACATATCAAGTAGAGTAACCATAGTGTACATGTCATATTTGTAGTGACGTATTCAGTTTATGATTTACACGCCTCGTCCTACATGCACACAATGCTTGCTTCAGATACCAAAAACCATCCCCCATCTTGCGAAGTCCATTTCAAACGGACGGAGATTTTGCGACTGACGACAAATAAACAGGACCTAACAGTTGAGACGCGCGTCAAATCTCGATTTCCCCGATTTAAACACTCGAACGATGGAGATCTACGGATGTCTAAAGTGAACCGTGAACCGTGGCCATTGTCATAGTTGAGCGCTTCTCAACCTGTTTTTGTGTTATCGGGTCGAACAAATGTTAAGAAGTTGTATTTAGTTGACCACATCGCGACGTCCAAAGTTGATGAAAAATGTAATGAAAACGAACGTACTTATTCTTGTTGACGGGTTTGTGGAGTTTCTTCAAGTTGTCTTTGATTGCAACGGTGTACGTATTCATGATGTTCTCGAAGTATGTGTTATCGTGTGGACGGTGCTGTCAGAAACATTCCGTGTCAGTGCAAGGTGTATTAGATTTGTCTTTGTCTCGACACTGTTGACAACAATGTTTTGATGCTATTCGGTAATCTAACATAAATACCATCACAATCATGACATTTTCTCATGCACACAATATATGGTTATTTAGTCGTCATATTTCCTGTGCTATTGTTCTGTATGTTCTCCTGAGAAGACGTTTCTGAGGTGACGACCAAACCAGATTAAAGCGGTGGAGACAACGGAAGAAGTTTCTAAGATGTCGACAAAGCCAGACTAAACAGGTGGAGACAACAGGATAAGTTTCTAAGTTGTCGACCAAGCCAGACTAAACCGGTGGAGACAACAGTAGAAGTTTCTAAATTGTCGACCAAACCAGACTAAACCGGTGGAGACAACAGGATCAGTTTCTGAGATGTCGACCAAGCCAGACTAAACCGGTGGAGACAACGGTAGAAGTTTCTAAGATGTCGATCAAACCAGACTAAGCCGGTGGAGACAACAGGATAAGTTTCTGAGATGTCGACCAAGCCAGACTAAACCGGTTGAGACAACAGTAGAAGTTTCTAAGATGTCGACCAAACCAGACTAAACCGGTGGAGACAAGAGGAGAAGTTTCTAAGTTGTCGACCAAGCCAGACTAAACCGGTGGAGACAACAGTAGAAGTTTCTAAGTTGTCGACCAAGCCAGACTAAACCGGCGGAGACAACAAGATAAGTTTATGAGATGTCGACCAAGCCAGACTAAACCGGTGCAGACAACAGTAGAAGTTTCTAAGATGTCGACCAAACCAGACTAAACCGGTGGAGACAACAGGATAAGTTTCTGAGATGTCGACCAAGCCAGACTAAACCGGTGGAGACAACAGGAGAAGTTTCTAAGTTGTCGACCAAGCCATACTAAACCGGTGGAGACAACAGGAGAAGTTTCTGAGATGTCGACCAAACCAGACTAAACCGGTGGAGACAACAGGAGAACTTTCTAAGATTTCGACCAAGCCAGACTAAACCGGTGGAGACAACAGTAGAAATTTCTAAGTTGTCGACCAAGCCAGACTAAACCGGTGGAGACAACAGTAGAAGTTTCTAAGTTGTCGACCAAACCAGACTAAACCGGTGGAGACAACAGGATAAGTTTCTGAGATATCGATCAAGCCAGACTAAACCGGTGGAGACAACAGTAGAAGTTTCTAAGATGTCGACCAAACCAGACTAAACCGGTGGAGACAACAGGAGAAGTTTCTAAGTTGTCGATCAAGCCAGACTAAACCGGTGGAGACAACAGGAGAAGTTTCTAAGTTGTCGACCAAGCCAGACTAAACCGGTAGAGACAACAGTAGAAGTTTCTAAGTTGTCGACCAAGCCAGACTAAACCGGTGGAGACAACAGGAGAAGTTTCTAAGTTGTCGACCAAGCCAGACTAAACCGGTAGAGACAACAGTAGACGTTTCTAAGATGTCGACCAAACCAGACTAAACCGGTGGAGACAACAGGATAAGTTTCTGAGATGTCGGCCAAGCCAGACTAAACCGGTGGAGACAACAGTAAAAGTTTCTAAGTTGTCGACCAAACCAGACTAAACCGGTGGAGACAACAGTAGACGTTTCTAAGATGTCGACCAAGCCAGACTAAACCGGTGGAGACAACAGGAGAAGTTTCTAAGTTTTCGACCAAGCCAAACTAAACCGGTGGAGACAACAGTAGAAGTTTCTAAGATGTCGACCAAACCTGACTAAACCGGTGGAGACAACAGGAGAAGTTTCTGAGATGTCGACGCAGCCAGACTAAACCGGTGGAGACAACAGGAGAAGTTTCTGAGATGTCGACCAAACCAGACTAAACCGGTGGAGACAACAGGATAAGTTTCTAAGTTGTCGACCAAGCCAGACTAAACCGGTGGAGACAACAGTAGTAGTTTCTGAGATGTCGACCAAGCCAGACTAAACCGGTGGAGACAACAGTAGAAGTTTCTGAGATGTCGACCAAACCAGACTAAACCGGTGGAGACAACGGAAGAAGTTTCTGAGGTGTCGCCAAAACCAGACTAATCCGGTGGAGACAACAGGAGAAGACAAAGACAGCAGACGCCGGGAAGAAGCATATGGAAATCCGGGTACCCACAATGCGTTCTGTTCTGATCGGTGTGTAAGGGCACACATTATTAAATGTTAGGCAATTGGTCAAATCGGCACGTACAGCTTCAGGTAGCCGAGACAACTGAGACAGCTGTTGACGGCCATTGAAAGCCAACAACAGACGCCGGCCGCTATCGCTACATGGTCGGCGCAAAAGCAGCCCGGCTGTCGAATGGTACAGTGTCTGACATCCAGCGACATTGTCAAGAGAAGATGGGCTGCGTAGAGCTGATCGTAGAAGATAGACAGTAGTCTTTTGATGTTACCAAGTCAGTAGTCTGTTGATGTTAACAGGTCAGTAGTATGTTGATATTAACAAGTCGGTAGTCTTTTGATGTTACCAAGTCAGTAGTCTGTTGATGTTAACAAGTCAATAGTCTTTTGATGTTACCAAATCAGTAGTGTCTTGATGGTAACAAGTCAATAGTGTCTTGATGTTAACAAGTCAGTAGTGTCTTGATGTTAACAACTCAGTAGCCTTTTGATGTTACCAAGTCAGTAGTGTCTTGATGTTAATAAGTCAGTAGTCTGTTGATGTTAACAAGTCAGTAGTATGTTGATGTTAACAAGTCAATAGTCTGTTGATGTTAACAAGTCAGTAGTCTGTTGATGTTAACAAGTCAGTAGTGTCTTGATGTTAACAAGTCAGTAGTGTCTTGATGTTAACAAGTCAGTAGTCTTTTGATGTTACCAAGTTAGTAGTGTCTTGATGTTAACAAGTCAGTAGTCTGTTGATGTTACCAAGTCAGTAGTGTACTGATGTTAACAAGTCAGTAGTCTGTTGATGTTAACAAGTCGTCAGTAGTCTGTTGATGTTAACAAGTCAGTAGTATGTTGATGTTATCAAGTCAGTAGTGTCTTGATGTTAACAAGTCAGTAGTATGTTGCTGTTACCAAGTCAGTAGTGTCTTGATGTTAACAAGTCAGTAGTCTGTTGATGTTAACAAGTCAGTAGTGTCTTGATGTTAACAAGTCAGTAGTGTGTTGATGTTAACAAGTCAGTAGTATGTTGATGTTAACAAGTCAGTAGTCTGTTGATGTTAACAAGTCAGTAGTCTTTTGATGTTACCAAGTCAGTAGTGTCTTGATGTTACCAAGTCAGTAGTGTCTTGATGTTAACAAGTCAGTAGTATGTTGATGTTAACAAACAGGAATGAAGAGAGTCAGTAGTCTCTTGAAGTTAACAAAAAGGAGAGAAAGATAATGCGGAGTGGCGCAGCTAGGGAGGGGAGAAAGCGAAATGAAAACACAAGATATACAATAATGATCACTATCAAGATTACACTCACTCCGACAGGCAGAGACATATGAGGAAGAAACAAGAGCAACAACAACAATATCAGTAAAAACAACAACAACAACAACAACAACAACAACACAAAACCAACACACTGAGAGCGTATTCCTTGATGGCAACTGAAATGGGGTCGACAACATTCACTGACATAATAGCGCCTTCATCAAGAGAACATCACCTCACCTCTTGGAACTTCCTGTCCATGTAGACGTCATCCATGATGGTCTTGGGGTAGCCTATTTTCTCCTTAATCGCTTTGGCCTTTTCAAAAAGGTACACACATTGTAACAAAATAATGATAAGCCGTTATATATATATATATATATATATATATATATATATATATATATATATATATATATATATATATGTGTGTGTGTGTGTGTGTATGCGTGTGTGTGTATGTTTTAAATATATTGGTGACACTTCTGTATACAGCTATGAACGTAAACTACTAAAATGCTATGCTATTCCTTGATCGACAAACGTCACAGGTATTTATCTAATATCAATTTATTTTAACAATCCATAGTCACAGGCGAGATCCCAGTTACGGTGTTTGCCTAATATAGGCATAGATGCATAACATGATTCGACAGATCTATATCTTACAGTACCTTAGCATAAGCCAATTTGCGCGTGTGTTCGTCCATCCAGGTTGCTTCAGCCAGCATCGAGGTGAAGGTTTCTCTCAAGTCGCGGATCATTTCATCGGCCTACAAACAGTGAACATCGAAGTGAAGCCGTCACTGAAATCGTGGATCATTTCAGCGGCCTACAGAAACTGAACATCGAGATGAAGGTTTCTCTCAAGTCTTGGAACATTTAATCTTCCTACAAACAATAAGCATCGTGGTGCAAGTTTCCCTCAAGTCGTGGATCATTTGTTCGGCTTACAAACATTAAACATCGAGGTGAAGGTTTCCCTCAAGTTTTGGTTAATTTCATCGGCCTACAAACCCATATCTTCCTAGACGGGTCTGACATTGGATCAGAACATTCCACGAATTAATCTATGACACTCGAATACATCATTTCATATATATATATGTATATGTATATATATATATATATATATATATATATATATATATATATATATATATATATATATATATATATATATATATATATATATATATATATATATATATATGCGTATATATATACATATATGTATGTATACATATATACACAAATATATATATATATATATATATATATATATACATATATGTATGTATATAAATATATGTATATATATATATATACACATATATGTAAATATTTATACGCATATATATATATATATATATATATATATATATGTATATACAGGGTGCACGGTACTTCTAGCTAGCTGGTAGTCCGTCATAATAGACAACTTGTCCAGCCTGCGTGTGGTTTTCCTAATTAAAAGGACTGCTCTTATTAGACCGAGCTCAAAACTACTCGTCCCGAACGATCGCACCGACCTTATTTCATATATATATATATATATATATATATTTATACTAAACCGACCGTTTTGAACCAATCTTGCGACTATTTTGGACCACTTTTACATTTTGGACCCGGTGCCCGGGTCCAAAAAAATCAAAGCCTTTCATAATTATGAAAAACATGTTTGGTGTGTTTTAATTATGTATATGCGTGGTACACTTCTTCAAAATGTTGAAAATAAGTCGTTTTCCTAAAAACGTTTCTTATTTTGACAGTAATGTAGAGTTAAATATTTTCGTTTTTTTGCATCCCAACCATTTTGCACCTGGTCTAAAAACCATCCAATTGCATTATTTTACCGTATATGTTAAGCCCAACTTTTGCATGAAGTATATAGTATTAACTGTCTATGTGGTGTGCAAGTTTAGTAGTATTCCACGAAGAAATAAAAAAGTTAGCAATATGATATTGTCGTTGCGAAATATATTTTATCCATCGGCATCGCTGTTGTACGTGACCTTGACCCTGGGCAGAGTTTATCGCCACATTCTTTGCACATCGTCGGCGTTATCGTGGTGCGAGTTTGTTTGTGTTTCCGAAGAGCGGCGATTTCTCGAAAAATATTTCAGCATTAGGTCAGGTATATTAACCCCCTAAAATATGATTGTTATTACAAATACGAAAGCTTGGTTGTTTGTACATCGAGTGCGTGAATGAACTAATCAGAGTCGAGCTTATATCGAGGCGTGGCTTTGGATTACTTCCTGCTCTGGCTACTCGCTGTAAACAGTAGTAGAACATTTATTTTGCTTTGTTCGTTTTTTACTTTAAGTATAAGATACAGTGATCATTTAGTTAACTATCATACATTGGATTGACAATCATCTTCAGGTATGTATAGGAATTCCTTATATACTAAAAGTGTTGAATAAATGGTATAAACATGCAGACGATGTAACGTGAAGTTGTAGTATTTTGTCTGGACTGGGACCGAGTTGATATTCATATTGGCTATTTATTGCTTGCTGATGTATTGCTGCAAATGACACTGCCAGTCCCTTACGTAGTCATTTTTAACTTAAAATATTATCTTGATGGGTTTATAGTTTAATCAATTAATGTCATTTAAACTAGAACCCATAATTATTAAATCACATTTTTAACAAGATTTAACAAGATTGCCACCTAGAGAATCAACTCAAGATGGCAGGTGGACAAGGAAGCCCTCTGGCTTATCGAGAGTCCAACCTATCTATCTAAATGTACCCAGCCCTTCTTAGGTACATGTCAATTTTATTTTTGAACATATTAACACTACAAGCACTTACACAATCAGCCGATAATCTGTTCCATTCAATTACTGTTCTTTGTGAAAATGAAAATTTTCTAATATCTAATCTACATTGCTTCTTTGCTAATGTAACTCCATGTCCTCTAGTCCTTCTCTCTTCCTTGACTGAGAAAAAAATATTTCTGTCAATATTTTCATACCCATTCAATATTTTAAAAACTTCTATCTGATCTCCTCGCAGTCTCCTGGTTTCTAGTGTTGTTAATCCACATTCTTTTAGACGCATTTCATAACTAATATTCCTGAGTTTTTGTATCATTTTGGTTGCTCTTCTTTGTACTCTTTCTAGTATATCAATATCCTTCTTGCGATATGGCCTCCATGCCTGTATGCAATATTCTAAATGAGGCCTAACTATTGTTTGGTACAGTGGTATTATTAGTTCTTTTTCCTTGTGCACTATATTTCGCCTAATTAATCCAAGAATTTGGTTTCCCTTCGCTGCTGCAATTGCACACTGTTCCGTTACCTTCATATCAGCACTAATAGTTAACCCTAAGTCCTTTTCCTTTACGGTAGTATTTAGTACAGTATCACCCATTGTATATTGTGCATCTTCATTCCCATGTCCTGTGTGGAGGCACTTACACTTCCCATAATTAAACAGCATTTGCCACTTCTCAGACCATTCGGTCAACTTATTTAGATCATCTTGTAATTGCTGTCTATCTGTATCACTTTTTATTTTTCTGAACACTTTTGTATCATCCGCAAACTTCAACACCTTGCTTGTTATATCATCATCCAAATCATTGATATATATTAAGAACAAAATAGGTCCCAATACTGATCCCTGCGGTACTCCACTCAAAACCGATTTCCAGTTTGAAACCTCCCCATCAACTACTACTCTTTGTCTTCTATCAATAAGCCATTTTTCTATCCAGTTAATCATAACATTGCCTATGCCATGGGCCTTCAGTTTAAGTAGTAATCTTTGATGTGGCACTTTGTCAAAAGCTTTTTTAAAATCTAAGTATATTATATCTACTGGTGATCCCTCATCTACCCACTTTGTGACATCTTCCAAAAAACATAAGATATTTGTTAAGCATGACCTCGCTTTTAGAAACCCATGTTGAGATGGGTTAATCAAGTTATTTTTAACAAGAAAATCAACCAAGTGCTCTTTAATTAGTCTTTCTAATAGTTTACAAATCACCGATGTTAAACTCACTGGTCTATAGTTCTCTGACTTGCTTCTTGATCCTTTTTTAAATAATGGTATGATGTTTGCTTCTTTCCATTCTAACGGAACTACTCCTTCCTCTAATGCCAAATTGAACACTGTTGCAAGTGGTGTGCTAATTTGTTCTACAATTTCCAGTAGTAATTTGGGAGGAATCCCATCCACTCCAGGTGACTTATTATCCTTCATGTCCCTTATTTTCTTAGCTACCATTTTTGGTGTTACAATTAGTTGTCCTAAATAGTCTGACTCTCTCCCTTCGAATTTAGTCTCTGGTACTGGTAATGCACTAATATCTTCCCTGGTAAATACCTAACTAAAGTATTCATTTAGGTTTTCTGCCATTAAGAATCCCTCTGTTATTATTTTTCCATCACTATCTTCTAGAGGTCCGACCTTATCCTGAACTTTCTGTTTACTTCGAACATACGCATAAAAACTCTTGCTGTCATGTTTTATATTAAAAGCTAATTTTTGTTCATAGCTTCTCTTTGAATTTCTAATTTCAGCTGTAGCTTGGTTAAGTGCTTCTTTATAAATGGCATAGTCTTCTTCACTTCCATTATGTCTATATGTCTTCCACATCATTTGCTTGTATTTGATTTTTCTAATGGCTTCTTTTGATAAGTGTTTCTTTTTTGACCGTTTCCCTTGTTTTTTCAAGGGGACAAATTTTTCGACAATGCAGTCAATTTCACTCTTTAAGATATTCCAACATTCTTTTGCTGTCTTATTCTCCAGTGTGTTATTCCAGTCTATCTTTGCTAAATATTTCCTCATGTCCTTATATCTTCCTTTGTGACATTGGCATTCTCTAATCATGTAGGACAGACCTGGACTAAATAAACTAAAATGTGGTACTTGTCTTGTGTACTTTTCAAAATGTTTTCTAAATAGCTAGAAACCCACATAATCTAAAGTATATCTCACATTTTATAACCATGTTTATTTAAATATATTTCAGGTACATATATCATCAAAACACAGGAGTGGTCGCCCCACGCCCCCCCCCCCCCGAAGATTTCATGGCAATCGATATACAGGATCATTGGCCACCACTGGATCGGAACTGCCAAGGAGCTCGTCAGCTCAGAAGCCCGGTGTTCTGCAGCCTGAACCAGCCATTGGTGATGAGCCACTGAATGGATATCGGTTATTTGAAACTCGACCGCTCATGAAGTTTGTCGAACAATTTCCTTGTCCCACATGGCAGCACAGTGGGTATGATGTAACAGTTTGGTGCAGGCCTTGCAACTAGAGTACTCTTTACATATGCAGGGCATGTGGTGCTATCATGAACTTGAAAAACACTTGTGGCGAAAACTTCAACTTGCATCTCGAGCAGGGTGCTGCCATTGACTGAAAACAGTTGATATCAGCTGAAAAGCAAGTAACAGAAGCAGCCAAGAGATGTAGAAAGAGGAGGCATGCTGGTACAAGTACTAGGTGATGGTAGCTGTGAAACTGGAGCTTTTGTAAGTGAAATAGTGTTGTCAGACGATATGTAGTAAAATATGTACCAAGGATTTGAACACTGTTTTCTCCATTTTTTTAGCCATGCATGTCAATATATGACAAGATATATAGAAAGGTTGTTGACTGATGCTGATGAAAATTGGCATAGTGTTGAAGTTACATAAGATGAAGAAACTGAAATGAATCTAAATGTTATTTAGAGAGACGTAGCATGTTTTGTCCACGGTGATTATGTGTTTTTGTAACATTTGTATATAAAAGATATATATGTTTTAATATTTGTCTGATCTTGTTTCTTTTAGTTCAGATTAATACATAATGTATTGTAATTATGCTATCAAAATATCAACTTATCCAGTAATAAGTAATAACCACAAAATTGTGTTTTAAAAATACACTATTATATTTATCTTTGGTGGCCAGTTTTGGTCATGTGACTTGTCATAATTGAGTTATTCTATGTTTTTGCTTCCGATATATCACTATGCTTCTTTGTCACAAATTTGACATCTTTATGACTTATAACAAGTTATACCTGACCTTAGGTCGTTTAAGTTGGAATTGTGCCATGTAGTATATGTATATATAGAGTAGGCCTTAATTCAAGGAGATAATTGTATTACCCTTATCAAGGTGTGTAAATGTTATCTTAATCTGCATCAGAACAGTTTTTTATCAGCTGAAGACGAATAATGTTCTATTATTTGACTTGTATTTCAAAAAATACACACATACCATTGCATACATCCTTGTCAAACAATTCGGGAACAATACAAAATAAAACAATCACAGCAAACATGGTAGTAGTGTATATAATTGCTAATACAGGGTAGGGTCTGGAGAGTCCTAAAACCGTGCTAGTTACTATCGAGGAGCCACCTTTTTTTAGAAACTTAATTTACAACATCATTACATCATCTGAAACAAATTCTTCCAGAAACAAACAAAAACATTATAAAGATGCCTTTGCACAGCACATGTTTTTATTGTTTGCAGTGTTGTAAATAGTCATACTGTGTAAAGTTGATAGGTGGTTGTTGATTCTAAATGTTGCATACATGTTTTGCTTAGTGCACGTTACTTGATAATATGGCAAGATATAGAGTTTCACATACTTGGCAAATCCCAGTGAACTATGTGAGCTAAGTTTTTCTTTGACTATTTCAGGAATGTTATAATTGTTGCAAATTATGCCGAAGACTTTGCAAAATCATGTTTATTTTGATAAGTGCATATTTTATGATAAGCTTTTTATCATGATTATGTATCTCATAGTTATTATTCTATTACATTCAAAGCCCCATGCCATGATGCATTATTTAACGTGTAGCTCTATTAATGAATTTAATAATATTTTTTTATCTAGAGGAGGTAATTTGTTTAAAATTCTGATTATTTTAGAATATGTTTTCAGTGTGCTTTTTCCAGTTAATGTGTTTCTATAAATTGTTATTCTATTTTTCTTTGCTGTTTGAAATGTCATGTATTTAGATTTTAGTACATACAGTGATACTTTGTTGATTTTGAGCCATTCATTTATCTTACAAATTCTTTGTTTATTAAAGAATCTAACTTTTTTCATTTTTGTTATTACTGAACATATTTAGTGTACACTGTACTTGATATGGTTGTATTGTCAGCATAAATGAGAAAGATAACCATTTTACTGTCTTGTGCAAAATCACTGATGTATAATAATAGTCCTATGAGAAATAGTGGTCCTATGATTAAACCTTGTGGTACACCTGTTGTTGTTGATAGCATATTTGATTTGATGTTGTTAATTTCCATGCATTTTTTATGAGTTCTGGGTAGCTGCTGAATAAGTTAAGATTTGTTCCATGTACACCATGACATTTCAATTTATCTAGTAAAATAATACGATCAATGGTATCAAAGGATTTGGAAAGATCTAAATAAACATTAATAGGTATTTTATCTTTATCCTGTTTGGTTATTATTATATCTATTAATTTTAGTGCCACTTAAATAAGATGATCATTGTTCAAATATTTTAAAAGTATTTTTGAAATAGTTGGTAGAAGTGGTATGGGCCTATACTCATGGATCCAGGGATGGAGAGAAGTAATCGTAAATACGATTACTTTGGTAACCTACTCAAGTATCAGTATGATTACTTTGCTTTTTGGGCCAATATACCCTAGTACAAGTATGATTACTCAGAAAGTACAAGTACAAGTATTACGAGTATGGAATACGATTACTCCATCTCTGCTTGGTTCACCTTTCTATAGACTGAGATGACCTTTGCAATTCTTCGTTTATCACGGATTATCCCTGTGGTTAATACTTGATTTGTTAATAAAGTTACATATTTTGTTAGTGCCGATTCAAGAATTGTTAGCAATTTAGTGGATAGACCATCAACTACATGTTTTTGGTAAATTAGTTATCATACTCTTTATGATATCTTCTTCAATGTGCTTAAATGTGAAATTATCGTCTACTATTTTATTTAAACAATACTTTATGTATGTCCACGAGTGCCTTTATATATAAAACAATTCGGCTTGGACACCACACCATAAGATTGTGCCCACTTTTATTCCCACATGGGACATTTGGAAAAAGTCAACATGGGAACTTAACAAGTGCCCCTTGGCATTAATGGCCATAACAAAAGTGGGGAAACATCTCATGGCCTTAGATGTATGCAGAGGCAAGGAAGGAAAGGGCAGTTTGTGGAATGAACATACATTTATTGAAAATACCTCTCTTGACCCAGCAATTAGAAATTATCTTAATACATAATTATTATTTGCAATACAAAAATTGTAACATATATATGTATGACAAGAAATATATAAATCTAATTTGAAAATATACATGTAATAAGAATTCCAACAGCATTTCACCTGAATACCCCATGTTTTAAGATTTTGTATTTGGAGACTGCATTATATATAACTATTTGAACTCGTTATTATTTTTAATTTACAAAGAAGCTACTGCTACACGTCATAATATCATTTAACTATGACAAGAAGGGGATTGTGCTTTATATTGCAATAATTGTACTGATGGTCATACAAAACAAAATAACATTACCACAGTTTGCTCATACTGAACACATTCATAAAAAAACGGACGTTTTGCTTACCCTTTCATTGTACCAAACCAGCATTGCTGACATTTATGGATGAGAATGTGATGCACAGAAGTTTAGATGAAAAGGTCAGAAAGAAGGTGATGAATGAACAGTGGAAGACACAAATGAATACCCGCAGAGCTTTGTACAATACACTGAATAGGTATAGCTGTAGCAAACTATTTTACAGCTAAACACGTTTTTCACTTTTATAAGTACTGATGTTGTATAATAATTGTGCAGAGATCCATGTGGGTACTGGTTTCTGGAAATTTTGCCATACAGAACCATAGTATGCTGTTTTTGAAATCTTTGAGCAACATATCAACATCAGAACCATTCATTTCATCACTGGCATGCAAGCAAAGTGTAAAATGAATATTCTTTGTGAAATACAATATTCCTAAGACTATATTTATTTCATATGACATACGCTTTCTGCCTCATCATATTCAAAATAATCATTGCGCGACAAAATGTAAAGTATTCAATGTATAAACATTAAACACCACATGCTGTTTGTTTAAATTCCTGTGGTTATCAATGTGAACAGTTGTTTCGAATGTCATCTGGTACAATTTATACTATGCGTTTCTTTAAATAATTTTCATGAGTTATGGCGCATGGCCGGAAGTCAAGTTTTGCATTTGTTATGAAAATGTGTCTCGAAGCGCTGTATGCATTGTTTAATTTGAGATATGTAACTTTTTAACTAGTGACAAGGAATCCTGAGGTGGTCAGAGGGCCAAGACTTGTGTATAATAATATTAGATAATACATTTAGACTGTATTACAAATTACAAATTTAAATTGGATTATGTGGATTGTATAAATATATATGTATATATATATATTATAAATGTTTGGCTGAATACAAAGTTCTTTATAAACTTATACCTGCTTTGTTACAGCAAATGAGTCAC
>OZ024864.1:38993229-39000729 GCA_964017155.1 Oasisia sp. SBJ-2009 | reverse complement strand
CACGAACTATTAAACAGGAAGTGACGTCACCTGCAAGACGCGGTTATTGCTATCTTTGAGATCGGTGTCGACTCTTGACGCCAACAGGGCGTTTTGACCGAGCAGGATAACCTTGGCGACAAGGGCGGTGACGTCATACGTGCTCTCACTCCAAGACGCGTCCAGCACTGGCCAGTCTCCGAGCTCGTGCAGGAGCAGGAGCAGTGGGCTCACGCCTCGCTCGTCGATCAGAGCTGGACGGACATCAGCCAACGATTCGGTAGGAATTCAAATCGTAATTCATTGACATGAATCAATAATTTAAACCAATAAATCAACCAACCAACCAACAAATTAATCAACTATTTCCTATTGAACATACAACAATAGCATCAATACCCGTGAATGTAACTCTTTACCTGACTAACACATATTCATTACATTCTGTTGGTGTATGAATGGCCTTTACACCACTTACACATATTCGTTACGTTATAGTGGTGTATGGATGGTCTGTACATGACATCATGGGCATGTCATACACATGTTCATTACGTTCTAATGGTGTATGGATGGTCTTTACATGACATACACGTGTTCGTTACGTTCTAGTGGTGTATGGATGGTCTTTACATGGCATACACATATTCGTTACGTTCTAATGGTGTATGGATGGTCTTTACATGACATACACATATTCGTTGCGTTCTAGTGGTGTATGAATGGTCTTTACATGTCATACACATGTTCATTACGTTCTTGTGGTGTATGCATCGTCTCTACATGACATACGCATGTTCGTTACATTCTAGTGGTGTATGGATGGTCTTTACATGACTTACACATATTCATTACGTTCTAGTGGTGTATGAATAGTCTATACATGACTTACACATATTCATTACGTTCTAGTGGTGTATGAATAGTCTTTACATGACTTACACATGTTCGTTACGTTCTAGTGGTGTTATTAACAAGATTTAACAAGATTGCCACCTAAAGAATCAACTCTAGATGGCAGGTGGACATGGAACCCTTTTGGCTTATCGATAGTCCAACCTATCCATCTAAGTATACCCCGCCCGTCTCAGGTATATGTCAATTTTATTTTAGCACCTACACAATCAGCTATTAATGAGTTCCATTAAAATACACTTCTTTGTGAAAATGAGAACTTTTAATATCTAGTCTACACTGCTTCTTTGCTAATGCAGTTCCATGTCCTGTAGTCCTTATCTGTTCCTTAACCGATCAACAATATTATTGTTAATATTTTCATACCCATTCAATATTTTAAACACTTCTATCTGATCTCCTCGCAGTCTCCTGGTTTCTAGTGTTGTTAATCCACATTCTTTTAGACGCATTTCATAACTAATATTCGTGAGTTTTTGTATCATCTTGGTTGATCTCCTTTGTACACTTTCTAGTATATCAATATCCTCCTTGCTATATGGCCTGCATGCCTGTATGCAATATTCTAATTGAGGCCTAACTACTGTTTTGTACAGCGGTATTATTAGTTATTTTTCCTTCTACACTAATGTTCGTCTAATTACTCCACGAGTTTAGTTTCCCTTCGCTGCTGCAATTCCACATTGCTCTGATACCTTCATATCTGCACTAATAATTAACTCTAAGTCCTTTTCCTTTATGGTAGTATTTAGTACATTATCACCCATTGTATATTGTGCATTTTCATTCCCATGTCCTGCGTGGAAGCACTTACACTTCCCAAAATGAAACCGCATTTGCCACTTCTCTGACCAATCATCACTTTAAATGTTTCTAAACACTTTTGTATCGTCCGCAAACTTCAACACCTTGCTTTTTATATCATCATCCAAATCATTGATATGTATTAAAAATAAAATAGGTCCCCCTGCGGTACTCCACTCAAAACTGATTTCCAGTTTGAAACCTCCCCATCAACTACTACTCTTTGTCTTCTATCAATAAACCATTTTTCTGTCCAGGTAATCATACCATTTCTTATGACATGGGACTTTAGTTTATGTAGCAATATTTGATGTGGCACTTTGTCAAAAGCTTTTTTTGAATTCTAACTATATTGTATCTACTGGTGATCCCTAATCTACCCAGTTTGTGATATCTTCCTTCGCTTTTTATTGGTTTAGCAAGTTATTTTTAACAAGAAAATCAAATCAAACTTTTGATCCTCACTCCCAGTACTCTGTAGAGAGTTCCACTGTATACGCCCATGGCTAAAGCGACATGGTCCATTCGTAACTTTTTATTGCAAAATCATGTTATTCAGTATAAGTTATAACTATTGTACCGTCCTGACCGCCAATAAATGTGTTATCGAAACATAACTGACTTCGTAATGTTAAGCGTCGAATGTTTATGTACGCTGTCACTCAAATCGCCGCGAATGACACGCACCCTTTGACTTTTAGCAACTGGGAGCTGTGCACATTGCTGAGTGTGGCGTTAGTTGCGTCAACTTGTGTTCACGTGATACTGCATCGTAGTCCATTTGCCGCTCCTAGGCTTATAATGGTGAACCTATGAATTTTCTATAGCATAATGTTTTTGGTGGATTTATCATCACATGGGGTGGGGTCTCTATTGAAATCCAGTTGGGTTGTCACTCCGATAACCGTGGGGAATTTTTTTATGCAAATTAGTACGGCCATTATCGAAAAATCTTTTTTATTCAATACTGTCGAAAGTATGCATGATAATGTCACAAAAATTATGTCTATGCTGATATTTTCATGGTGATTTATTACGATAGGCAGCATTAGAAAGTTGTAACATGTAAATATATATTGCTAATCTTACATCCATCGGGTGAAAACGAAAGCTGTGACCCGAGCTTTCTCGGTTGCCGCACCAACGGTGTGGAATTCGCTTCCTGCCAGTGTTAAATCACAAGCTAATATAGTTTCATTCCGCCGACATCTAAAAACCTATCTCTTTAATGCTGCCTATCCTCCTTAGCCTCCTAGCTTCTTCATCCATCCGTTGACGACTCACGCATTTGCTTTCGATTATGAGATTGATTAATCCCTTGGTTTTGTCGCGCCACTGAGCTTGATTTTCGAGGATATTGGCGCAAAAGAAGTTACTTTTATTATTATATAATATGCATATTAGCCGCCGCCATTATTAAAAACTACTTTTTCTAAGTTTCTTAATGTATATATGATAATGTTAAAAATATGATGTCTATGTTTATGTTTTCATAGTGAATGATTACGATAGGCACCATGAGGAAGTTGTAATATGTAAATATATATTGCTAATATGCAAATTAGCCACCGCCTTTATTTAAAAAACTGTTTTGAAAATCTCTGAAAGTATGCATGATAAAAATAAATGTAATGTAAGCACAAGCATACATTTTACTACACAATACCATTATTCAAAAGAATAATTTCTACCACAACTCGGTACAATGTTTGAAATTATACCAAGGGTAAAAATTCGGCATTTATTTTACTAGGCAGCGGGTCTAGTAATGTCAAAATAAATAAGAAATAATACAGAAATAACAAAAGTATTTCATGAAAAAGTGAAGATATAATCTATATTTAAAAAACTCTGCAATTAAAAAAGAATGCAAACTGCACAACTTGACATTGACCGGTAATACCACTTATTCGGCTGCTTATGGTTGGACAAAAGCGACAGTTGCAGCTGGCACCCATATCCCAATATGAGTTGTGCACCAAACGTCCATCGCTCATCGATGAGTATGGCTGCTTACGGAGGGGTGACAAATGTATCCTATCCAATCGTCTCGCATTGAAACAAGTCTCTGCTCCCGCTCCAGACATTGCCATAGTGGGTATGCAACATGCTTGATCACATTGTTTGGCCACACGTCGGAGACGCCTCTGACCTAAGTGAACATATAAAGCGCCGTCTATCCTGTTATTGTGCTGGTACATAGCAGGTTCTAGTATAGTATTCGATATGTGTGACGATCTGTCAGCTAAAAATCACAAAAGAATGCGACGTTCTGGTGAAGGTTCCACAGATTAGAATCTGACTGCCAAAAGTCCACTACCCAATCGGGATGCCATTCTCAAGAATAAGCACAACAAGCGGGAACTCTCACGGGTGCTGTCCTTGTTTAACCTCTGTCCAAATGTAACAATGGACAGTCGAGATGATGACGCATTCACACACGATGAGGCTGATGTCATTATGATAGCATACATGCTACAAGCTGCAGAATTTGATAAGGGTGTAGTCAGAATCCTCAGTGATGATACTGATGTCTTTATGATGTTAGTATACTGGGTCTGGAAAATGCAATTGCACTGTAGTGTGCAGATGGAGTGCTGGAATGGTGTGGTTGTGGACATCAACGCGACCTGTACCGAGCTGGGTCCTAAGTGTTTGCAGCTAATGGGTATTCATGTTCTTAATGGATACGACACTGTGTCCTGTCCATTTAATAAGGGTACAATCAGTGCATTGAATATTTTTCAGGCATGTGATTTTCCCGGGTTGTACCAGGTGCTGGGTGAAGAGGATACCACACGTTCAAACCTTGTGGAAACAGGTCAACGATTCTTCATAGCCTTGTATGGTCAGCCACTAGGAACCACGATGAGTGAGGCACGTTAGAGGGAAGACGGAAAAGTCTATGCGCATCATGGCATTACCACCGACAGAAGCGAATCTATTATCTCCATGTTCGCATAGCACGTTTTAAAATGATGCTACGGAAGGAACCTGATCAACAAGGACCTCCAAAGGTGGATATCAGTTTGGTTGGGAGGTGAAGGGTGGTATTCCATCACCCTGCGTTATCCCTGGGCTTCCCGCTCCCCAGTGTCTCTTTGATGTCACAAACTGTGGCTGCAAATCAGAGGGGAAAGCATGGAGCACTGATAGTTGTAACTGCCACAAAAATAACGTGTCATGCACTGTCTATTGTGCATGCTCAGCAGCCAATGGGTGTTGCAACCCATACGCAATGAGGGACGATGCACACACGAATGGAGACGAACAAGCATAGCACGAGTCTGAGTAGCAGCTTGTTTAGATACGGTGGTGTTTCGTTTGTTGCCCACTCAAGAAATGGACATTGATTCGAAAACTTATAATGGCATGCACATAATGTATTGCTGGGATTATAGTAGATTGTCTATATTCTTTTTAAAAAAGGTAAATTTACTTTGGAGATACATTAATTGTTAGATTAAACCAAATTTATTTGACAATAACTTATTCATAATGCATTTGATGAAAGGTTTATTGTTATCCTTGTCTGTGAATATGTATCTATGTACACCATTTCTGTGACATTACCATGCAAATCGGTAGATATTTTGAAGCAAATACGTTATTGGTTAATTGGCATAAAATAAATGCATGCATTTTATAACTATTAACTTGTCTTTATCAAAATCATTCACCATGAAAATGTGGTAGTAGACACAACTGTTATCTCATTTTCGGGAACACTGTCAGATGTATTGAAGAAACTAGGTTTTGCGACAATGGCGGTGGCTAATTTGCATATTTGGAATTAATATATATGCTAATGGTTCCAAATAGTGTTTGTCACAATCACTGACCTTGAAAACATAGGTATGGACACCATTTTTGTGAGAGTATCATGCATACTTTCGACAATATTGAATACAATAGATATTTCGATAATGGAGGCACTAATTTGCATATAAAACAATTCCCCAAGGTTATCGGAGTGATCATCCAACTGGATTTCATCGGTGACCCCATGCGATGACAAATCCACCATGAAACCTTATACTATAGCAAATTCATAGGTTCACAAAGTGGCAAATCGACTATCGCGTGATCATACATTTCCTTCTGGGCTTTTGCCACGCCTACAACGGTTTAGAAAACGCCTCGTGGACTATGTGTAAACAGAGTTAAGCACTCCTTACTGCGTCTATTTTCAACCCCTAAATGGTACATGAAAACACAGTTTGACTGTCTTTACGCTAAAATAGGCATAATTTATACCGCATAACATGATTTGGCAATACAAAAAAAGCCACGAACGGACCATGTCGCTTTAAAATCCCCTATAATTATACAGTCTAGTTTACTCACTTCCTTTATAGCGTTTTGTACTTTCTGATTCTCGTCTACGCTTATGTTTGGACTTCGATAAACTAACCCAACAGTTAATGTTGTGCTTCCTGTAACTATGTTACACCCTTTCATTCACATGCTCTATTCTAGCCCCCGGAAGACAAACAACAACATCTTCTCCCTTGCTCAATGTCTTGTCTGTCTTTCGCAAAATGAAGTCGCCCATAAATACCCTTTCTGTTCTCAATGCCCCCTCAATCACTGCCTCAGAGTAGCTCCTCCATTTTGCTTCTACCAGGTCAGTGAATTTCCCTCTTGCCGCCTTCTCGGTTATTAATTTTCCTGCATCTTTTCTACCTGTCACCATCCCTGTTATTAACTTCCCTTTTGACACATCTACTCTGACTTCCTTTCTTCCCTTCATCGTTTCTTCTGTCACGTGAACTTCTCTCCTCTCTTGTCCCATTGTCCTCCCGTCCTTTTCTACTGTCACTTTCTCCCATGTCACCTTCCTGCATGTCAGGTTTTCTGTTGTTCTTTCTTCATCTGTTTTTCTTGCACTAGCCCTGCCTCCTCTCAACTTCCTTTCCTCATCTTTCTTGTCACTGCTTTGCTGCTTCCGACCTGTCTCCCTGTCGTCGCTCTCTGTTCCATATGTCTCTTTGCTCATTCTCATCTCCATCCCCTTCACAATACCGGTGAGCCTAACTAACTCTGCTGTAAGACATTCAACTTCCCTATACCCCCCCCCCCCACTGGAAAGTAAAATCTTCCTCCATTGTCCCTGCCCATGACGCTATACATCCAGATAAAGCACAATCTACAAAGATGTGGCAATGATCACACACCAAGTGCCTCCTTGCTTTCACTTGCCGATTTCAAGGGGCCATATTCTGATTACCCAGGTACTCAAAATTAACTCTGTCGGTATACCAACTTAGTCTTTAGAAAGATTGTTTAATGTGGACAGTATCTGCAGCTCATTTATTGTTATGCACAACTGGCAAGTTTAGTCTTTACTTGTACTGTTCCCTAGCGGATACATTTAACACTATTTTTTAATAACAATGCTACCTGATCAAAGTATTATGTTACGTATGTAGCTGTTATGCTTATTACTTTATATGTGATATATTCTGTCAAATAATCAGACTTGCTCAATCTTGTTTACAAATTTGTCGATTCCTAGATTACCTTGTTATCACCCACTATAGTAATCTGCTAAAAATACGGTTAACTAACACACTTTTACCAACACTTTATGAATAATCTTCACATGACAATAAGACTGTAGCTGGTATGCTGATTACTTTATCTTTTAAATATTCTGTCAAATAATCAGTTTTGCAAAATCTTGTTTACAAACTTGACGAATGCTAGATTACCCTATTATCACCCAGTATGCTAATCTGCTCAAAAATACTGTTAACTGACAAACTGTTCACCAAACTATTATCCAATATATGTCTAATA
>OZ024864.1:38970729-38988229 GCA_964017155.1 Oasisia sp. SBJ-2009 | reverse complement strand
TATATATATATATATATATATATATATACATATATACATATATATATATATATACATATATATATATATATATATATATATATATATATATATATACGCATACATAGATATAAGTGTGTGAATAGTTCACTGACCAACTTGTTATAATTTACCTTTTATGTTATACGACTACGAATACGAGTACATTTATTTTAGGTAAAAACCCATATACAATTGGTACATACATTAGACAATCTAAGCACCCTATAGAAGATCCAATATGTTAAAACATCGTGTATCTTCCGACGACCTGCCTGTCTTTTGCCCTCTGTGTCCTGTACATAACATTGATTCTTGACAAACACAACTCGTTTTTCGACGAGTGCCACATACAAAAGAAGGAACCTATTTTAGAAGTTCAATTGCAGCCACGTAAGCACCAAATTCACCAGACAGACATGTTTAGCATACGTCACGATCTACTGAACTTCTGCGCCGTCTGCCAACTCACAATGGCGTCACTCACAGCATAGATACAAATAGAGAGGGATCGTCGACTCGTGACGTCACCCTGCATTTAAGCCTGATGATGTCCCTCTCACTGCAGCGCCCTCACCGGGAGTCATAGAAAAGGTGTAGGGCCACGCAATACCTTACCTTAGGATACCGTAGTAGGCACTTCAACAAAAATTTCAAAATAGAAATGGAATGGAAATAGGCTTAACTGAAAGGTAATAAGTTACAGATCACATAACTGTTAATTTTATTACGATATCTTTATTAGATCCAAAGTTATTGCAATTTAAAGACGAGAAAATGGCGCAAAATGTGTGTATCTCTTATAATGGTAAAATTAGCAAATTTGTGTGTTTTCTGTTGATAAATATTTGAATAAAAGTGATTTTAAAATGGCATAACTTTATTATTTATGTAACTATTAACATACTGTTTGCGGTATTTTGAAATACATTGAATGGAGTAATAATTTTTCAATATTGATGTTTTTCATGCTAATTGATTCAGTTAATTAGCTAATATTAGTTAAGTAGTGCACCAAGTTAACAGACCAAAACATTCTAATTAAGACCAGCAAAGTCCATAAACAAGAAGATATTTATACGTATTATGCAGTGTGCATAACCACATTGACTATGAGAATAAATATATATTAACTAGTCATGTAGTATTAATTAATTAGTTACACGATAATAATATGCGATAATTAGCAGGCAACCTAAAGACAGAAACTTGTTTGTAAAATGTTTTGATGAAAGCCTGCAGTAAATAATTATGAAGTAAATATAATTTATGCAATGCTTAGAACCACATGAAACATTATTAGCAACCATCAATAAATACATGTCATTACAGCATAAATAATAACTTTATTAATAAATACTAACTAAATAGCAAACTCAACAGATCAATGCATGACAATGAAGCACAGCTGTCATACTTCACTTGTTTATGGATGATCGTGAGGTTACAGGTTGGACAACTGCTGTAGGCTCAGTAGTGACTACTGACCAGTAATAAAATGTTATTGTTTCATAATATTCTGCATTTCAACATGAACTTGATGAAGTAATGTTTATAAACTGTTCACAGTGTTTCGTCATCGACTCCGTCACCTCTTGTGCCAAATGCAAGACTGCTTTCTGAGTTACCCTCCACAAGGATAAAGAATTTAAATGAATTTAGAGATTTTGCTGTTACCACTGTGTCAGGGAGACTATTCCATGGTTCGGTAATTCGAATTGGAAATACATTTTTTCTTAAGTTTAGTTTGGCTCTTTGTGTGAATAGTTTTAGAGAATGTCCTCTGTTTCCTTTTCTTTGTGATATCTCATTGTTTTTCAACAAAGGCGGTACAGATTCGTGGTCATAAATGTTGTGTATTATTTTATAGACTTCTATCGTGTCTCCTCTTAATCTTCGATATGCTAATGTAGGTAGTCTAAGCAATTTGAGTCTTTCTATATATGATAGGTCCCTCATACCTGGTAATTCTTTAGTGGCTCTTCTCTGAATATTTTCTAAGGCAATTTTGTGTTTTATTTTATATGGGTGCCATACTGCCATAGCATAGTCTAGGTGTGATCTAACCATTGTTTTGTAGAGTGGCAAAAAAGTATGTTTATCTAGAAATTGAAAGGTTCTTCTAATTATTTTGGTCATTTTAGTTGCCTTGTTTACCACTTGGCTTATATGTTGATCAAATGTGAGTTTTGAGTAAAAGGTTACCCCTAGGTATTTGTGTTTATCATGTGTGTCTATTGTTTTTGTGACTATGTTCATTGTTGTGTAGTATTGATTTTCACCTACATTATTTTTTCCAATTTCCATAATTGTATACATTTATCTGGGTGTAGTGTGAGCATCCAATCATGACTCCATTTTTCTATGGTGGTTATGTCCTGTTGTAGTATATCTTGGTCATTGGTATTTATTATGGACCTAAATATTTTAATATCATCAGCAAATAGAAATGTGTCAGATTGAGTAAGGTCTGGTAAGTCGTTTATGTATAATACAAAGAGTAAAGGTCCTAGGACTGTTCCTTGCGGTATTCCAGATGTTACATCATGCCAATTCGACTCTTTTCCATTTACTGCCACCTTTTGTCTTCTGTTTGAGATGAAAGCCTCTATCCAGTTTACTATTTCTTTACTAATATTTAGACTGATTATTTTACTTATTAGTCTTTTGTGTGGTACAGTGTCGAAGGCCTTTTTAAAGTCCATGTATATAACATATGTGTGGTATCCTCTGTCTATTTCATAGGTCCGTGTATCTAGTATTGTTATTAGTTGTAAGAAATAGATCTGCCAGAAATAAAGCCATACTGTTTTGGACTGAAAAGACCATTTTCTTTCATATAACTGGTAATGTGATTTCTGACTATTGTTTCCATACATTTGCAGACTATGCTTGTTAGACTTATTGGACGGTAATTACTGGCAATTTTTTTATTTCCATTTTAATAGATTGCTGATATCTTTGCATCCTTCCAATCATCAGGAATACAAGATGTTTTTATCGATGTTTCAAATATTTTACACAGAGGGTGACAAATTACATCTGACAGCTCCATTAGTAGCCTAGTGCTTATTTCGTCAGGACCAGGTGATTTACTAATGTTAAGTTCTTTTAAAATTGATAATATAGTGTTTTCAGTTATAGTTAATTTATCCATTTCTGTTTTGTTGTTAACTGTGGGCATAGTTGGAATATACCCTGGCTGTTCTGTAGTAAAGACACTAGAGAAGTAGTCTGCAAATATATTTGCTTTGTCTTCATCTTTTGTTGTTGTTTGTGATTTTGAATCTGTGTAATCTGTGTTTAATTCACCGATTCCTTGTTTGATTGTAGTTTTGGATTTGTAGTATCTCCAGAATACTTTTGGGTTTTTCTTTGTCTGGTTTGCTAAGGTTCAAACTCCTTTCGGAGCTTTCTTGTTAATGATCTGAGTTTATTTCTACTTTTGCAGTATTCTAGATACTTTGTCCCATCCCTGGTCTCCATATATCTTGTCCATAGTCTATTTTTACGTCTGATTAGCTTTCTGGTGTTAGCGTTTAAAGGGAAGTTTCCCTTTCTATTACTTGAGACTTCCCTTTGAGGTACATATGTATCCTCTAATGTATGTAATATTGTTCTAAGGATCTCCCATTGATCATTTACATTCTCCTTACAAAGTCTGAAATCATCTTCCCAGTTTATGTGTGCGAGGTCGGTCCTCATTTCATCATAATTAGCCATGTTGAAAAGCTTTCTCTTTTTTGTATAATTGTTTATAGCGACATTGCAAAGAATGTTAAATCTGATGACACTGTGATCACTTTTACCCAAAGGGCTAAAGTATTTAATTTAATCTATATTGTCTTCCACATTTGATAAGATTCAATCTAAGAGATTTTACTTATTTGTCCCTCTTCCTCTAGTTGGTTTTTTAACATGTTGGAACATAAAATTGTCCCTGAGGCATTCGATGAATTTAAAAGGTATATTATTTGGGTTTTCTGATTTGGTTGTCCAAAGATCCCAGTTTATGTCTGGTAGATTGTAATCACCTGTGAGTACAATATGCGTATATTTAAGTTTGGACAATGACCCAATCATAATTAGGAGTTCAGTGTTGTTTTCCTCTGTCCCCCCATCACTTCTATACAAACATCCAAATAGTAGTTTTGTTTTGTTTTTAAGTTTGACATCTATAAATAAGCATTCTTTGAAAGTTGTGAGAATATTTATTTGATCTGCCTGTAGGGTATTAGTTGTATCAATTACGATGCCTCTACCTTCTGCCTGTAGGCCGTAGGGTGTTAATTGTATACATTACGATGCCTCTACCTTCACTAGATTCAATGTTTTTGGTGAACATGGTGTATCCTTTTATGGACAATTCTGGGATTGTTACATTGCATTTTGGGTTTTTGGGTTTTATCTCGTTTATAGCAATTATGTGGGGTTTTAGTTCTTCAATTCTTCTTTCAAATTCATTCAATTTATTTCTTAGTTGATCTGCATTTGAATAGAAACACAGGATATTGTTTACATCAGAATTTTCATTTATTGTGTTTACCTTTCTGTCTGCATTTGTTTGCGGGTGTCTAGTGTTTATTGTGTTTTCGTTATCTTTCTTATTTTTCTTTCCCATGGCGGACCCCTGACTCTGTATATGTATTCCCCCGACTGATCAGCTGCTTCCTGTCTCTTTGCTTCTTCAAATAGTTTTTTTGATTCCTCTCCTTCTTGTTTTGTTTTGTCATGGTCTATTTTGATGTTTCCAAATTTTTCATTGTTTTTCAGTCGGTGGAAATGTCTCAGGATAGAACGTTTATTGTCACTGTATGGAAATTTGATCTGAGCTGGTCTGGGATTGCTTGTATCTTCGCTTAATTTTCCAAGTCTACGGATTTCCATGTGCATGATGTCTGTTTATGTGAAGTTGTGGTCTATTTCTGTGCATAATTCCAGGATGTGTTGTTCGTCGTGTTGCTTTTTTGTGGTTTTTAGCTGGGATGTTGATTCAGTAAGGTTGAAGATGATCACATTGTTGAGTCTTTTTTCTCTTTCTTTAGCTTCTAGGTTTTGCTCTTTGACTTGGTTTTGGATGACTTCTTTGACTTCGTTAGACGTAATTTTACTGTCTGTCTGGGCTGATGTACTCTTGTCTAATTTAGCTGCTGCGATTAGTTCATTGACACGTTTTTCATCCACTTTGTTATTTAATTCTTTTTCTAAGTGTGCAACCCTTTCTTCAACTTTTTTCAGGAAAATGTCGCATCTTTCCTCACAGCTTTTTTCGTTCTTTATGTTTTTCATGACTTTTTTTCACAAGGTGGGCAAAACCAATGGATTTCTGCTTTGGCTGTCATCAATTTATATTCTTTGTCATTAAAGCTTACACATTCTATACACAAATGTTCATCGCAGTACTCACATTCGAGCAATTTCTGGTTTTCTCCCTTGAATTTTTGTTTACAAGTAGTGCATGTCTAACATTTTTCTTCAATTATCGTCCTTTCAAGTTCTGTTTTACTTTTTGTTCTAGGTTTTTCCCCATTATTTGCCATAGTTGGTAAAACTTTAAGTAAGTACTGATTTCAATATTTGTATTTATTATGTTTATATATAAAAACGTATATTATTTAGTTGGTGCAAGGGGCCAAGGCAGTGTTGGGGGAGAAAGATTTAAGTTTGAAAGGTGGAAACCCAGGGCGACTCTGGGTTTTAATTGAGGTGCCTTGGTGTAAAAGCCACGTTAGTATAAAGTAAAAGATATGGAGGATGTCTTCACAATTTTTTTATTATAATTTTAAACTGGTTAATTTATTATTCTAAATTTAGCTAATTTAGTTTAACTAAGTTATGTTATTTATCTAATTGAAGATTAGATTTAATATGTCATTTGTCTAATTGATTTACTGTGCTTAATCTCAGTTTTGTATGTTGGCTGTTGTACAGGGTGTTTTTTTTTTTTTTTTACTTGTTGGCAGTGGCTGGATAACAAAAAATTATTCGAGGTTTAGTTACAAGGTGACTAATCTTTAGGGGTTTGTTGTTTGCGTTGGGCGGTCCGATGACAGCTTCGTTCCTTCATTCAACCCTGACAAGCATCAACATAATTATTTAATATCTGCACGGCTCATTTTGAACAGAGTTCCTTTCTGATTAATCCATAACTCTACTAAGATAATAAATACATATTCCGCCAAATGCGAGCAAATAAAGTGTTTGAAAGTTGCTTTTGATGAAATGCTACGGACAGAAAACAAACCTCGTAAAAGACACATGTGAACTTAATAACCGTGCGTCCTATTTAATTTATGGAAGGATTTTGGGCTTGGCTTTACGGTCGGGTTACATGTATTATATATATTATGTATATATATATATATATATATATATATATATATATATATATATATATATATATATATATACATAATATATATAATACATGTAACCCGCCCGTATATATATATATATATATATATATATATATATATATATATATATATATATATATATATATATATATATCACATTGGTTTATTATTGTACTGTTTCATATAATATTAAATATTGTAATATTATATTTCTATCCTTATGCCTATTTCATCAAAGTATCATAGTGTGTTAATGTATGAATCAGTCAATTGTGTGTACTTTTATGAGTCCACGTTTGTTTGGAAGCCACAACCCATCTGCTGCAAAGTGATGTGCCATGTCATATTTACTTAGCCAGGATTTATGTTAGGAACCACTAAAGTTGTCTTTTGGTCGGCATGGCATAGAGTAGTGCCAATTCAATACTCTACCAATTTGGGCGTATATTAAGATACTGTTATAAGTAATGTCAGTTAGCATATTATTTTTACACATCAAGTTAACCATAATAGGCATGATTTATAGTAAGTGCACGTAATTATAAAAAGTTACGGGATTATAATTAACATGTCCATTCAATACTACGTCTCCATGCAGCAATCAATTTTATGTCATTTGTAAAACTAACAACATTACTTGTAAAACTAACATGTTGTCCAGTAGATGTGTGCTTAGGTGTTCTTAATATACTTGTGTACTCTACTGTACTGTTTTATACTTGTGATAGGTACCAGGAAAACCAACTCTGCCCCCAAAGAAACCTGGCTTTCCAGCTTTAGTCCTGGCTCTGTCATATAGGCCCGTACAAATTTCGAGGTAAACGCAGTTTTTCTTTAGATTTGTATTCTACATACCATGCCTTTCAACAATCCAGGAGGTGCTTTTTGAAAATCCGTGGCATAAGGTCACTGGAGCGTGAAATCCAAAATGGCCGCCGCTGACCAGGCTTTTATCTATAACTTTGGATCTAGAAGGGCTAGACAGCCAAACTTGGTATCAATTCCGCCTAACATTGACATTCCCGACACGCCTGACCTATCCATGTTACGATTTGACGCCACATTTGATGATAAATCCAACATGGCCGCTCATCCACGACGACTGTCGACTGCAGAAACACAATAAGCCGTAACTCTCGATCGAAATGAGCTAGAAACTGGATTTTTATGTCCGTCTCGATGATTGTGATTATTCCCAATCAAATACATATTATTTCATGACCTTTCCGGTTGACCATATAGGTTAAAGGTTAAGTTAATGGGTAAAAATCAACATATTAAAAGCATATCTGATCACAAAACGGGATATAACTGGTATATACATGAGCCAGAGGTCGCATCTCAGTTGCTATCACCATAGCTCTGCTGAGATAAAGTCAAATTGATGAGATTATATTAACTTTTAGAGGTTGTATACGCTCTGTCAAGGTCAAATGTGCCTAAACATATGCATAAATCGTGTCCTCGTTTTAATATAGAAAACCAAGAATTGAAATTGATGGTCAATTCATGATATCTTTTAACATATTATGACAAACAACAACTATTGTAACCTTTCAAGTAATTTATAACATTAAGCACCTGTATTGTACTATATATCTAGCTAGCATGTATACACGTACAACAAACTTTCCATCCCACTTTTAGCTAACAACGATTCTGACAATTTCGAATTTGTGATTTGTGGCAATAAATGACACACATCACCACACATTTCCTGCACGGGCACTGCACATTACCACATTTGCACATGGATAGCATATTAGTAGATAGGGAGCTATGACGTGTCAACGGTTTGAGGGTGCCTCCGTCACTTTCCCACCCACTCTGACAAATCTTTAGGCGCCTTCCTTCACTGGCTATAACCCCTTGAAAACAATATAATACTCTGGTGATGTGTCTACGTACAACACTCGATGCGGGGGCATTTTGGTTATGGCATTGGGGACAGAGACACTGGTGTGGACCTGGAGATGCAATTGATAAAAACTTCTTTGTCTATGGCTTACATCTTGCACCCGCCCAACCCAGCAAAAGGTACTCTTCCACTTGCGCTTTCACCGTTTCCGGTAGCTCTGCTCTATCGACAAACTCAGGTATACATTGGGATTGCAATGCATCACTGCATGCTTAGTGCCAATTCTGCTGGTGACATATTTTCCAGTGAATGCGTGAACCTTCTCCAGAACAAGGCCGCGATGCTCGCCCACAAGGCTGCGATGCTCGCCCACTCGCGATGTAGGGAAAGGCGGTCTCTCTCTCTCTCTCTCTCTCTCTCTCTCTCTCTTCTCACTTGTCCCAAATTTGACCTAGAGGTTTTTCAGATTATCACGGACTAGCGTATGGGTAAAATGCAGTAGGCGCATGCCTGTGTCTGTATCATTTAACATAACGACTAAACGTTGGCACCCATGTTGGACTGCCCAGATGGCATGAGGCACGATCCTTTCATCTGCATCTTTCAATACTTTTGCAGGCTCTGGAAAATCACTATTGGCTGTCGACTCTGTACTATGGAGGGGAGCTGGAACTTGTTCTTGGTTTACTACCATGACACTCAACACAATCGATACTACAGAAAGACTGACCAACCACTATTTTCGGAATAAGTTGCAGCAACTTATCCTTTTTCTCTCCGATGATACCCAACATTTCTCGATCTGCGTTGTGGACTCATCAGGGATAGAGCTCTCCTGAGACTATATTGCTAACACCATGACTCATCAATTTAGCTATCACAAATAACCTGAAGGGCTTCACAAGATGAAGATACAACTATCCGACTGACAGGACTTTGTTTACAACTCGACCGAAATGGTCGAAACATGATTGGTTGGCGTACTGCCTAACCATTGGCATAAATTCCGGCAGGAATGTTTCAACCCTTCATGAGATAGGTCTCCACTAGTTGTATTATTGTGTATCGTCAGACACTACAGAACTACGTTATAATTATATTCAATCCCAACACCAATATCATCGATGAGATATGCCTCCAATTGAGCCACGTGTGACAGAGGTAAACTCGCCATCAAACAGGTGGCTGGTGAGGAGGTGGTCACCATGCGAAAAGACTTCCGCGAGAGTTATTCCACGTACCCGGGCGATCTCAATGTCCCGCTCGGCAGATCCACACAGTTTAGGTATGGTGGTGTAGGATGCTCTATTAGATTTGGTGTCAATTACCGAAAGTATCACACTTCGGCAGGTTACACCTGTGTATTGTTACTGCAAGCTTCTTTGTCTTCAAAACCAGCTCTCTCGTCTGTATCTTTTCTCCATTCTCGAACACATCCATTACTTCAGCATTGATTAAATGTTCGGTAGCGAAGTTATGCAATCTGACGCCAGAGGCTTTGATAATAAAGTGATTTGCTACAGCTCGCACAAAGTCAAGAAGACGGGAGACGTTGCCATCAAAAATAACGGCCGTGATGCTCCTGAGTTCCTGGTATATGATGGTCTTATGATGCTCCATCATCCGCTCTTCTGTGAGCTTACGGCAGTAGTTCTGTATGATCAGGATCTCATGGGAGATCAGCTCAAACTCCGCTACAACTGCGAACATTAGTGTCTGGCTCTTTGATGCCCGCTGGATGGACTGCTCCAACTTTATATATAATTCGACGTCGTTGAAGCTGTCACACATATAGGGTTCTGAGGCTGCCGCCTCTAACAAATAAGTTTTCCTAACGTAGAACGACCCATAGCAATTGACTCCATCGAACTCCTGAATAACTACCGCAACATATTTACATGCAGGATACATGTATTGGCCACCACCATCTCTCCCGATCTGAAATGGTGATATACATGAATAGGTTGAACATATTCTTGATGTTTATGTTGAATGCAGTGAAAATACATGTGGAACGTGCTACTTCGGTATTCTTCCCGCCCATAAGCACCTGTAGGTGTATTAGATCATCAACCTCTCAACTGAAAATATCAGTCACCTTGAAAATCATCAGCATGATTGGCATTGATCTTTAGTAGTGACTTCCGGTTAGAATTGAAATCAGGACTCGCTTCACGAAGAGCTCTGCTTCGAATATGGCATCGTCCAGGTCACTACCTCTGATGTAGCAACCAATGCATCGTGGTAGAATCTTCGCATAGCGAAACACTCCAAACATGCCATAGATGTCCACCACCAATGTGACTGACTCAGAATATCTGCAACCGTGTGAAACACGCCATCATCTCACAAAACGGGCATCACCGTCTGAGACAGCTGCATGCGGACATTATGACCTTTCTCGCAATGGTATAATCTGTCACAGGGTTTGGGCGGGCTTGCGGGAACCACCCACACATCAAAAGAACATGTGCAATGGTGATAAATGCCATCACATGGACGTAAGCCTCCATGGGGCACACAGGGATGACAAATACAAATCATCAAGTAAATCAACTGCGCAGTATTGCGGGCTTCATGAAGGGATGAGCGACCTTTTGACCTTGACATAGCGCTTACAACCTTTAAAAGTTAACATAATCTCATCAATTTGACTTTATCTCAGCAGAACTATGATGGTTAGCAACTGAGATACGACATCTGGCTCATGTATGTACCAGTTATATCCTGTTTTGTGACCAGATATGCTTTTATAATGTTGATTTTAACCCATTAACTTGACCTTTGACCTATATGGTCAACCTGAAAGGTAATGAAATAATATGTATTTGATTGGGAATAATCGCAGTCATTGAGACGGACATAAAAATCCAGTTTCTAGCTCATTTCGATCGAGAGTTACGGCTTATTGTGTTTCTGCAGTCGACAGTCGTCGTGGATGAGCGGCCATGTTGGATTTATCATCAAATATGGCGTCAAATCGTAACATGGATAGGTCAGGCGTGTCGGGAATGTCAATTTTAGGCGGAATTGATACTAAGTTTGGCTATCTAGCCCTTCTAGATCCAAAGTTATAGATGAAAACCTGGTCAGCGGCGGCCATTTTGGATTTCACGCTCCAGTGACCTTATGCCACAGATTTTCAAAAAGCACCTCCTGGATTGTTGAAAGACATGGTATGTAGAATACAAATCAAAAGAAAAACTGCGTTTACCTCGAAATTTGTACGGGCCTATATGGCAGAGCCTGGACTACTTCACCTGGCAAAGAAATACTGCTGGCAGAAATGTACATAAACTCTAAGGCAGGCATGTTACATTGAAGATAGTGTCGCTAAAATTCAAAATCTAATAAAACACATGCCGATCAAGTGATTTAACATGTCATCGGCATGACAATAAATATTTGCAAACAACAATAGCAGGTAAAAGGAAATATATTTTTATTGTTCGCTGTACATGTTGCAACCATGAATAATTCTAATGACAAAGTGACAGTACTTCTATTTGTGTAGCTTCACACAACAGGTTGACAGTAATGAGTAAGAAAAAAATTCTTTAGAAAGATAATCCTTAGTTACTGTTTTAGGAAATATTGATTTGCTACAGTATGAAGCTCAACTACCCCGTGCAGATATATCATGAAAAAGTTATTGTGTGCACATAGAATGAGATGAAATCACTCTGTTTTAGCTATGTGTTCTGGAATGAAACCATTAATAATTATGTTTGAATAGCAGTAACTTGTATGTATGTAACATACTTCTCACAACAAAGGTATCTTTGAAAACGGAACTTGTAAAAATATGATTGGCCTATTTCCATTAACACATTCATTATTCATTCAGACAGTCTTTCACAAGGCTGTCGGCTTTCTTTGTGACTTGATCCGACAAAGATATTTATCTACAAGCTGTTTGCAGTTGGCATGCCATCTTAAAAAAACCAAAGGATGTGTATGCATGAGCACAGGGTCCTGTGACTTAACAAATACATCATAAAAATGTGTACATGTATAAAACAGGGATACAACATCGCTTCTGTTGCAAACAAAATCACTAATACACTGCAAAGAGGGATTATCTGAAGACGAAAAATACTTCTAAAAAATAGATTCACAAAGAAATAATTCATAACATCCTTTCGCTCGCATAAACCTGTAATCTGTCAATTTCAGTTTACTTGTAAATAATTCACGCTTTCCTTTAATGATGTGATTAAAAATCAGTGCTCATCATTACAACATAATTTCTTCGATCGACACAACACAAAACCATCAACATAACATACAACAGTCTGCTCCTGCTAATCCAAAGATTGACCTTGATGAGCTCCTCCATGACCTTAAATATAATGAATGATGTGTTATGTATGGTGAATGATACAATCGGCAAGTGCAATTAATATGCTTTGACAATGATGAAACTCTACCCATGAGTTATTTTGACAAAGATGGGAAGACCTCAAATTTCAAAAACTTGTTCAGTGGTGTTGCTGATGACTCATTGTGACGTGTACTGAAAATAGAATACAAATACTATAAATATAATATTAATATTAAAGTGGTAATATGTAAGAGAAATATACTAACTGTATGTAATGTATACATATACGCATTCACGATGTTATAATCAGCTACGAGCAACAAGTAGAAGCACCAGGAAGAGTAAAATATTTGAAGGCCTAACTTTTTTTAGTTACACATAATATTATAGAATGCTTGTAAGCACGCTAAAGGATCCGCCTATTCAATGAAGTCTAGCGTAATCACTCTACCTCCAGTCATAGTCATAGTGATAGTCAGACATAGAATCCCTCAATCACAAATGACACAATGCCACTGCCATGGTCTCGATCATGGTCATGGAGAGACGACAATTAATCTGGCAAGACGAGAAATTAAGAGAATAAACAATTGGTTTGGCACTGTACCAAAGAGTTTTAAATCAATTGATTTTAAACTCTTTGACTGTACTATGGCAACACTACATAAGTTATATATGCTTGCTTAATTGACTAAGCTTTGGATATACAAGTACTGTAGTGCCCAGTATTTCTGATCGAGACCGAGTGATACTATAGTCTAGACCGTGAATGATACCTGTAATATCGCTCGTATTGTTTTTGTCTTTTGCATGACTTAATATATCTCTCCGTTTTAAAACAAAAACTTACAATAAACTATCCATATTATATGATGATGTTCCGATTTAATCTTACCTCAAGTACATCCTGATGTTCTTAAATTGGTACAGAATCCACTGCCGTGTTGCCACTGTTGGCACAGCGATCGTCCATGGTTTCGACTTTCTATGACTCCCGATGAGGGCGCTGCGAAATTCGAACATATTTCCCTGGCCCTGCCATTCGGAGTTGGCTATTCCTCTATATTTAGATCTATGCTCACAGTAATTATCATCCTCCTGACAGATCTGCAGCTAGGTGCGGTTTCTTTTGAACTTTCCACAAAGAGCACCCGCGTACTTTCAAAGACGTGTTTTCGCGAACCCAAGATTACGTCATTATTTGTACACGGGTTTAACTAATAGTTCGACGCTCTTTGACTCTGTCGGTCGGGTGACATCGCTGTGTGGATAACACTCTAGTATTCTAAAGGCGTAGCGGTGTGTTAGAATCGACCGAACTGGTCGCCATTACTCACGCGATTTCTTTGAATCTCCTAATGTAACCGCCATGACGATGATCAAGCCGACAATTGTGAAGACAAAGATGCCGCCAATAAGAAGTACCCGCTCAAAGCCCGTGCGACGGCCGTACCACGACAGTCCCGGGCCCTGAGGTTGGGGGGAGCTGTAAACACACATATACACGCGGTGTAGAGGGAGGTGTAAACATACACAATGGGTGTAGGGAAGGTGTAAACATACACATTGGGTGTAGAGGAGCTGCATATGTACACACACAAACACACATACACACATAGACACAGACACGCAGACACACAGACACACAGACACACATACACACATACACACAGACACACATACACACATACACACATACACACAGACACACATACACACAGACACACATACACACACACGCACGCACGCACGCACACACACACACACACGCACTGGGTTTTGAGGGTGAGACTGTCGAAAGAGCTAATGAGTACAATGCCACAGTTTTAGACAATAAACTCTCCTTTGAATGCAACAACAACAACATTGTCAAGTAGTGTCATGACAGAATGTTCTGCATGCGGTTGTCACGATAATTGTGCGATGAAAGTAACCCACGGGTAGTCCTGGTTGCCAGTTATCATTGACCAATATGTTCCTCTTGGAAATAGCCGATAAATAATAGATAAATGCTAATTTACGAAATTAACCGTGTGTGTTTTTGTGCATGCGTGTGTGTGCATGTGTGCGTGAATGTTTGCGTGCGTGCGTGGGCGTTGAGCGGTAGAGATACTGTAGGGGTTTATTTGGCACAGTATAGTTTTCAGAGCTCTTTCGGTGTTTGCACTCCACGGTTCACGTTCAAACAAACAATTATCGAGAGTCTGATGATCTAACCAATTCGCCACTGCGCCACCGCGCCACTGTGTCACTGCGCCACTGCGCCACAGAGCCACTGCACCACTGAGCCACTGCACCACTGCCCCACTCTACTTTAATATTGAATATTGGTAAAATAGTAACTTCCTTGAATATATACTTTTTATGTAGGGTCTATCCTAGATACGTGATTAATACATGACGGGTTGATAAAGTTTCATTTTCGATACACATGTGTGAATAATCTTTTGTGGGCTGCAATGACACCATAACTGAAACTTTTAGAACCAGTTAATTACACTATTTGCAACGATTGCTGATGTGTTAATGTACCGGTCGAAGTGAATAAATTTAACAATTAAAGTAGTCGTTTGAAGAATAGGGGTCGGGGCAAGTTGTAACATTCATCTCGGGGCAAGTTGTCACACCGTTAGATCATGCCACAGAGAGCCTACAGATAAAACTGCTAATGCAAATTCACCAAGAAGGTGGCAGCACATTCATCAATAGATTTGAGCATGTCACGTGTAATATCACATGAATCCGTCGACGCGCCGTCCAGCCACGCCATTTTGAAGAAAAAAGGTACGTCAACAGTCACTGACCCGTCAGCAGTCTTCGGTCCGTCAGCAGTCACCGGCTTGTCAGCAGACACCGGCCCGTCAGCAGTCACCGGCTTGTCAGGAGTCACTAGCCCGTCACCACTTGGTGACCCGTTGTCAGCCGCTGTATCTCGCAAAGCCTCCTCACCTAAGGAACTGCGACCATTTCCTAAAGGTATGGTTTTATAGGCCGCTTATAATCTTTGTTATTATTACTATCGATATGTGTCATGTTGCTACCCTGTCGAACTATCAGAAATACTTATAAAATGCTAAAATGTGCGGCGAATAGCAAATAATAATACGTTATATCTTATACGCACACTATCTCTCTGTCTCTCTGTCTCTCTGTCTCTCTGTCTCTCTGTCTCTCTGTCTCTCTGTCTCTCTGTCTCTCTCTCTCTCTCTCTCTCGCACACACACACACGCACCCACACACACACGCACACACACACACACACACACACACACACACACACACACACACACACGAGACTGGAATAATCACATGTATTTATCTTATCCATAGCTCCTGCACGAAAGACTGACGGCCGAGGAAGTATGAGAGGGGACACGATGATCGCCACCGATACCCCTGTCCGGAAAATGCTCGAAAACAGACAGGCCGCTAGAGCAGCGCGAGGTACAGGATGCAGTAGTAAGCGAAAACTGCCACTCACGAAAGGCAAAGGCAAAGCTCTCGTCAAGAAAACAAAATCAGTGGAATGGTTCTGCTTAGTATGTGGCGAGAATTACGCCTACAGCAGGTCACATGAACAGTGGATCTAATGTCAGATGTGCCTCAGATGGGCACACACTGAATGCACCACAGGCGACGACACATATCTGTATCACTTGTGCGACTCTGACAGCGAGTAGGCCTTATTCGTCAGGTTCCTGTCGTTGCCGGTCTGATGATATATGTCATACTAGTCTTGTTTTTAATTTCGATTTTCATCTTTCTTTTTAATTTTATTGAGGAAAGGAATACCTAACCAGTGTGCATAATTGCCCATTGCATTCATAGTATATGTTACATCATATACTTAGTTAAAACATGCGACTAATTACTGGACCTACTGTGTTTTGGCAATTATAAATAACCATCACATGTTTGTAATCGAAATGATTGTTATTGCAATTTCTGGTAATAAAACTATGTTTTGTTTGGTAAGATACTGTGTTTAAAAGCTGAACTCCAATATGGAATATACTATATATATATATGCAATGATACCTCGTTATTATTAAGTCTCAAATAATGTATATAGCTTACAGAAAGCAGTAGCATAAAATGTGTAATTTTATGTTGTGTTACAATTTACCCCAATGGTAAAACATACGTGTAACAACTTACCCCGTACTCTGTTACAACTTGCCCCGTATCGGGGTAAGTTGTAACACTTTAGGACACCTTGTATAATACATCATACCGTAAATGTGAAATATCCCAGACAATTAATAATGTCCAATTAACTGCGGGAGATATGTGAGGACATTTTCGATCAGTTACGAAACCCTCCCGCAATCCTGAAATATGTTGTTTTTGTTACAACTAGCCCCGGTCTCCCCTACTACGCGACCATGCGTAGTGTGAGTAAGCATAGCTTATGATATTTTGACAAACCTGTCTCAAACGAAGCAGACCATGCACAGTTTACATTCTTAGTCTCAAAATACTTGTAATAATATACCACAACAAACATATTTACAAATACGAACGTTTGGCGCCACAAAACAATATTTGTTTAACCAGTTTGACCAGCAATACAAATACTTAATACATTGAATCCCTTTATTCAATTATGTGCTTCATATATTTCACAGTGCAAATTGTGCATACTGCATGAATGTCAAGGTTAGTATTCACGTGTTCGCTACACTTGTACATAGGCACGTTTATTGCATTTAAAACACCATCACTACCTACGGCCACGTTACACAGCCACACGATTCGTGTTTTGTTTCTGCCAGATAATAGCGGCGGTTACTGGATATTTGAAACAATAGATTGCGCGCATGGTGCATGAATACTTCCTTCGGGATTCCAATTTTGTTCGGCTGTTAAATAAGTTCACTAGCTAATTCATTCGAACATTGAACGACAACTAGAAATCAGAGCTGCCAAGTTGAACAGAGTGTG
>OZ024864.1:38945729-38965729 GCA_964017155.1 Oasisia sp. SBJ-2009 | reverse complement strand
TTAATCAAGTTCACAAAGCAGGGTTTCATTCAGTCAAGTATTGTGTTGACTGGACAATGGAGACCTGTTTGACCTATTTTTGACACTCGTTATAAATTTGTTACGAGTACAACGGCGTAACAGGTGAAGACACATGGTGTTAAAGGTTCCCGATCATTTCGTTTTGCCCATCGCCAATCCTTTTCTTTTATGTCCTGATGTGTAATGTTTCAATAGTTTAACTAGCATGCACAATCAGTTTAATTTTAAAATGAGTACTTGTCTTTTTTTATTCGGCAAAAAGAATCGTCGTTACACCGGGTATAACTGGCGAAACCATCAGCCGGTGTTGATGTCCTGCCCTTTTTGGGTTACGTGTTTTATACGAGATCGGCATCATACGGCACAATAACAAACCGCATGTGCTTTTGCGTGTCGTGACGAACGTTCCGAAGTGTTTCTTCTGTGAAGGTATCTATTAAGTGCTTTATCGCAGTTAACAACCAGGGCCAGTAGTCGTGGGCTAATTTAACAAGAACTGCAACTTGCGAACTTCATTATAGACCTACTCGACGCGGATTCTCTAACTTGTTAGATTATTTTTCAAGTTTGACAGCTGGCATCGCTTAGCCTTAGCCTTAGCTTAGACTTAGTGAAGTTAGTCTTAGATAGTCTCAGGCTCAGCCAGATACACGTCTCATACAGCCTGTATTTATAATTGTATATGTATTGTATTTGATTACGCAGGATCTTGTTCATAAGCTGTGTAATTGCGAAAGTACATATCTAGATAGTGTAGATGACGTTAGGGACGAAATGATAACTCATTGGCTTCGGAACATTGGCAGTAGCTAGACTCCGTTTGATCGTGGGGAGCATCCGTTATCTCGTGCAAACAGAACGTCAAACGAAGAATTATGTTGGTTATCACAATTATTTAAACAGTGTTTTGCGACTCACATTTTACTATGATTGCTGGATGTTGTTGATTTGCATTATATTTTATGCAACATAATTTAGATTTTTATGACAACCATGATGGTGATGAATTTATTCACTACAAAAATGTAAACATGAACATACAATGCTTGTATAGCTACTATAGCTAGTGTACCCCATATGCAAGTATTACACGTAATATTCTTGCACTTGTTTCCATTGTGGTCAGTGATGCCTGGCTGTTGTCTATGTAACACATGATACCTTTCAACTCATATATGCCAGCTATTATAATCTTTATCTTTTCATCACAGCAGTATACGAATGCATAATACAACTCGAATTATGATATATTAGTACGGGCCACACTACAATGGAAGTGAGACGAGGCAGAGGAGGGACTAAGATTAATGCAATCACTTGTATCGGGCAAATGCATGGAGGATACGTAGTTTGCAAGAGGCCAACGTGTGATCACTCCAAGTGAATTAAACATTTTAACAATCAACAACGTACATACGTTTTAAAAATATTTTAATATGCCCATTTCAATACACATTTACTTTCATCAACATTTTCATAATATCTTGGACATAGAAAACCAGGATAACCTTTGCAGTTGTGTAATGCATGTTATACTAAGTGCATCCAGGCCAGTCTCCACACAGACTTCTGTCAACACCTTTAAAAAACTATTCAGCATACAACGATAACTCAGAAATAAATTTATAAAATCAAGTATTCATTCTGAAGAAGGTAGACATGTTTGAATATTTGGTGAAGGAAATATAGTGCTGGCTTCACAACAACACCTTATTTTGTCACTTCCAACATTCACTTTGACATGGATACAACCTCCAGCTGAGCCATTAAATGTCAAATATAACATATGTAGTAGTTATTACCTGACATACCCTGACACAAAATTGTATATTGAAAATAAAACAGAAAATATGAATGCGCTATGCTTGGGAGAATTCAAATAATTATATAAGAGTGTAGAGCGCAGTGGCTCAGGGGTAGAGCTTCGGACTCTCGACTACGAGAACCCGGGTTCGAATCCTGGCTGCGGCGTTAACACCTTGGGCAAGTTGTTACACTCTACATTGCTCCAATTCACTCAGCTGAATTAAATGAGTAACTGGCTATAGACAGTGGTGGATATGTGTACGAGCAGCCTTCGCGCATTAATTGTAGCATATGGCTGGATGCTTCCCAGAGAAGCCGAGATGGTGTCTGAGTGAACAGGTCTGTCAGGGAAGTAAAGTGGAAAGCGCTTTGAACGGTCCTGAGGATTGGATATTGCGCTATATAAGAACTGCCTTTACTTTTATATAATAATATCTAAGATAAGGCATCCCTACAATTAAATATAGCAGGGTAATTTTACTTTCATGTAATGGCAATACACACCTAATAAATTACAATCCTGCTTAGATATCAACCTGTATGTACTGCTGTAGCCGATTATTTCTTGCTGCCTTTTTTGTGGAATGCTTTAGGTCATACATAAAATATTATGTTATACAGTTGTAGATTTATTGATTATGGCAATGAACACTCCATAATGACAACTCTAATACCATTATGCCAGTGCTTTGTTTACTGAGTTTGAATATATGCTTTTCTTTTCAGGTCAACATTGAACAGGAAACTGAACAGCACCACTAGGTCAACAAGTTAATAAGCTATATACTGTCCAAGATCTAGGACAAGATTCCACAACTATGGGCTGTGCAAGACGCTGCAGATCAAATGTCATGTGAATATCAACCGAATGATCTCAGTTATGTGGTGCATCCGTGACCGAGTGAGACTCCCCCGTACTGATGGTGTGTGCACTGACTTCCAGGCCAGTCAGTTACACAAACTGACTAGAGACCAATATAGAATGCTGGTTGCTTGACATCCGAATATGGTGATATCTGACTAGCTTTGCAGTTTGTGGTAGAACAGTGGGTGCCATGGTCTGGCAAATATGGCATGAGCCTTCGGTCAACCTCTCTCAACACTATAAGATAGGTTCGGCATTCTTTGGTGAACTTCTTCGGCTTGGATATCGATATATAATAATAATAATAATAATAAATACAGTATTTGTCTACGCCATATCTCCAGCAATAAAACCATTCAGAGGCGCATTACAATTTACATGAATACACAGATTACCTAAACATTTTAAATAGAGGCGTAGTTGTAAAATAAATAGATCAAATATGTTCAATATAAATAAATAATATTAGTCTTTATAATACTAAAATACTAATTATACTAATACAATTAAAAAATATATAAATAAATAATAAAATATTTCATAAATAGTAGTACATATTAAAAATGTTCGGATATTAAAAAATTGTTCTTTCAAAGTGAAAATGCTATTTTAAATAGAAATGTTTTCAGTTGTTTCTTAAAAGAACTCAGGCAGTCTGTGGCACGCATGGCAAGCGGCAGATTGTTCCAGAGGCGTGGAGCAGCACTAGAAAATGCCTTTTCTCCCTGCGTACGCAGTCTGCAACGAGGAACCTCCAGCAGATGGGCGTCCGCGGAGCGTAGCGCACGGGTCGGTTGGTAGCGAATTAGTAGTTCTGTTACGTATGCTGGAGCTAGTCCGCGAAGGCTTTGAAACGTCAACAGTAACAATTTGTACTCGATCCGCTGTTTGATCGGAAGCCAGTGAAGACCGATCAAAACAGCAGTGATGTGTTCGTGTTTCCTCGTTTTGGTTATGAGCTGGGCAGCAGCGTTTTGTACTCTTTGGAGTTTGGTAAGAAGGTGGTCGGAAATGCCGTATAGCAGGCAGTTTCCGTTGTCAAGGCGAGACGTAACGTAAGAGTGAATCATAATTTCCGTTGTTTTCCGATCGAGAAGGTTTCGGATTTTTCCAATACAATGGAGATGGAAATAGGATATACGGCAAATGTGCTGCACTTGCTTCTGCATGCTTAGTGCATCATCGAAGTACACGCCTATGTTATTTGCAACAGTGGACACTGGCACAACGATCCTCCCAAGTTCTATGTCCGGCATAGAAAGTTTGGTCTTTATATGTGGCGCGCACATCACAATAATTTCCGTCTTTGTAGCATTGAATTTCAGTTTATTTATATTCATCCAATCTTGCAATTCTGCGACACAATCTTGGATGCGCGTGACTGCCTGGATTGTGTCTTCGTCTGAGTGCGGAATGAAAGCGAGATACAGTTGGGTGTCATCAGCATACAGGTGGACGTTTATCCCGTGTCGACGTGCGACATCACCGAGTGGAGCAGTGTAGCAAATAAACATGAGCGGGCCGAGAACGGAACCTTGCGGAACACCGAACAGCACTGGACGTTCTGCTGATAATCTGCCGTGCATTTGAATACGCTGACTTCGGTTCACCAAATACGACTTAAGCCACGCTAGACATGTTGCAGTTATTCCAAACCGAATGGTACTGCATGCCAGGTACCTGACATTTTCTGTGCATCCACATATACCTATACAAGAAACAAAGTGACAATTAACATGGCTCTGACATTTATGATATCTTATGTGATGATACATTTAGCAAAAGTCAGTTATACAATTGTTTGCTATTTGGTATTCATATTGTAAACTATACATGCCAGATATGTTACACTTTACTAAGACCTGTTAAATCAAACAACATATCGACTAATGTAGGAAGCATTCAGCCACACTTAAATTAGTATGCAAAGACTAACTATATAAACTAATATCCACCATTATCTGTAGCCGGCATTCTTCATACAGGTGAGTAAACATATAGTAATTGCACTCTCAGCCATATGGCGAGGACCCTGACTAGTTTAATCATCATAATTATAGTTAACTTAGTGTACTTCATTTGTTATTATTGTTATTTATTATGTACACATTATATGTATATAGTATGTATATGTACTTCATATCTAGAAAGTCAAATCTTTCTAAGAAAATTACTTCAGGAGTTAACCAGTTAAACTTTGTCACATTGTAAATATTTTGGACAAGTCATTTATAAAATCTTGTCAGATGAGTCTGCCATTCAAACCAAACTGAAACTTGTATGCAAACTTGTCAAGAGAAATATTATGTTTAACAAAACATCAATTTATGTTCAACTGCTGTAAAAATAAGCAATTTACAGCATGTTTCAGTAATATTTATAATGCGTGCATTATGAGTAAACTTTACAATTTTAGGTAAATTGCCAGGATTTTGTTGTGTAACAATTGTTTCAGGATGTTGAACGATTTGCCCATGGGTGTAGTGTTAGGCACACACTTGCAATAGGTAATGTCATATCAAGTAAAGGCATCATTTTAAAGCCTAATAAATGGGATTAATGTTTTTGAACTAACCAGCATTTGACATACCATGTATTTGTGCTGGATATTTTTGCGAATGAATGAATCGTGATAAAAAGTAACTGTTTGTTTATATACATATATATATATATATATATATATATATATATATATATATATATATATATATATACCATACATGTTTTCAACCTTTTCCTAATTTTCTATTACTGCTTGTTTTTTATCTGATGTGCATGTGTCTTGTGGGGTGGGGGGAGCCAATCTATTACAGAATTGGCCGTGTGTGGTCGGTTCCCCCACCTTTGCTGTATAGCCTGTGTATGCTGTATTACATTTACAAGTAGTTGATTTCGTTGTACATGTTATAGTAATTGAATCTAGTTCTACATAAAAGCTGGCTACTCAATAGCTCCTATATAAACAAACATTCCGACTTGTGTCATATATAATTCATCAGCAAACTAGCCACGTTTCCGAGTCACAACATTATCTGGTAGGGTGGTTGGGACCACATAAATAATGCTTTACTGGTCAAGCGGTTTAATATTTTTAAACATTTCAACCGTGCATAGTTGTGTATGTGACAACAATTGTAGTATAAAGAATTGGTGTTACTCAATGACAGAAGTACCGCACCCTTGAAACTGGTTTTTGTTTCAGGTCATAGGGAAGCCTGCACCCTTTGACTTTGCATAATCTATCCATCTACACAAATAGACGACTGTGAGAAATAATGCTTACACATAATTTCAATGGGCTAAAATGATAATGGATAATTTTGAATATGTTGTAAGTTTGTAATTATGAATTAAATGTTTCTTCACCATAATCACCTAGTTGGCATATTTTTTCTGGTTATTCATATGAGATGACCACAAACACAGCAAAATTGTGTGAATGCAGTGACATAGGTGGGCATTAATTAGTGCTTTCTGTAAAGTTAGATTTATGTATTCCACTCTACTCAGCCTGCCCAATCAGAATGCAGTTGATACCAATAATAGTGTATGATATAATGGGTATTTCAATGTATAATTTCCGTAATATTAATTTCTATGTTTATAACGTAAATATGGCAACATATAATTAACCAACATACACCACACTTACATCATTATAAACATAATTAATCAAAACAAACATAACATCTTTCTTGCCATTATACAAAATGAATAGTTTATAATAAACATCTTTAAAATGCAGTTACTTGGGTCATGATGATATTTTATGAATATCAAATACCAATGATTACTTCCATTCTGGCAAGCTCCAAAAGGCATTCTTTGTACACAATGCAGTATGGTTTGCCAGTGACGTATTCCGCTCTTGTCATCAGTGTCATGTCGTCATCGTCTGTACTCATCAGTCACAATTTCTTCAATGTCATGCACCAGTTCACATGGAGTAACAGGCTGCAGAGTGGCAACGTCTTTGCAGCATCTGAAATAAAACATAACCAAACCAGTGAGCATTACTGTAAACACCTCAACATGGACATTTAGTCAGCATTAAGAGGTCCTCGGGTCCTTTGGACTATACAGCCCTGAGTAGTGAATTTGTAATATTGAATGACATTTATTTTTGTTAATCTTAATCACTGCTGAGTTTTCACCACAAAACATAGCAAATTGTGTTTGCTAACTTGCACAGCACCATAACAGGTCATTAGTGGTTTTAGGTAAAACAACATGAGAATAAACTTATACTAAAAATCAGTTCATTTTAATGCCATGAAGACTAAGTGCTAGGAATACCAACTTAGTGATCCTCGCAACTGCACTGTAGGCATACTACTAAAATGTCATGACGAAATGCACCAGTCTGTCAGACTGACAGTTTTTCTTTAATATTGTCCATAAACAAAAGTTGCTAGTATTAATTAAGTAGTAGTGCAGTGGCTCAGAGGTAGAGCATCGGACTCTCAGCTAAGAGGACCCGGGTTCGAATCCTGTGCTGCCGTGTGAAACCTTGAGCAAGTTAAAAAGTGTACTTGATGTAACACACACACACGTACGCGTGCGCGCGCGAACACACATACACACATAATTGAAATATGGAAAAGGCAGTGTGTCTGTGCGGACAGCCGTCTGTACTTAAATTTGATTTGGCTGATGTGCATTTGGACCCAACTCTGCTTCGGACAAGAATGTGACAAGTCCAAGGCATGGGCCGGTGTCATATAGAATATTGACCCGGGGATAAAGTGACTCGTGAGTCACTATTCTATATAGAATAATGACCCCGAGGTCACCTTTCCATACATTTTCAGTTATAGAAAAATGACCCACCCTGTAGAAAAATTGTTTGTTTTTGGTGGCTGTAGTGGTGGTGGGGGGTCATATTTCTACGGCACAGTATATTGACCTGTGGCTTGATATACATAGAAAACTAAAACTTTGCCAATTTGGATAGTTACGGGCTTGTAGATTTATTATACAAACATCACAGAGAAATGTCTACCTGGTAATAGCAAAAGGTTTGTTTTTGATGGCGGTAGGGGCGTCCAAATTGACAAAGCCTTACAGTTTTCTATGTATATAGCAGGCCAGGGGTCAATATACTATGCCATAGAAATATGACCCCTCCCACTGTAAAACATTTATTCAGTAATTATCAAATGGATATTTACTATGATGCTTGTATGAATCATACACCATCACATAACCTTATAAATTGGCAAACATGTTTACAACATTTACTATATTACTAGCCACAGGTCAATATACTATACCATAGACATATGAAAAATCCATGAAGAAACAATGTGTGGGTAATTTTTTCCATGGGGGGTCAATTATCTATTATAGTATTTTGACCCCCGGGTCACTTTTCTACGCGGGTTAATGTTCTATCTGACACCGGGACTAAGTCTGTACGCCGATACTATCGGCGATAGGGCCTAGTAAGCTATGTCCATTCGGGATCCTAGCTTAGAGAATGGAAAGATAATACCGTTGACTAATTTAATAGCAAAACATATAGTTTTGTCAGCTGGCACACGCAACATTAAAACAATGCGAAAATGGTCGAAGCCGAGTAATAACAAGTTACTAACCTGTCCAAAAGATATTTGGCGAACTCCATGTCACTTGTAATGCCAGTCGTATCTTTCGTTTGATTTCACTAGTATATAACTTTTCCCAAATACACGTCTGCGGGCGGCCGCTGTTTCCACCTTTCTGCGGCTCTTTGTACTTTCCCGTGTCCTTGCCGATTCGGTCGCATATATACGCGGGCGTCCCATTGTTGGACAAAAAACGGCAAAACAACAGAAAAATTCCGACTCAAGTAAACAGCATCTATCGAGGCACAACATGGACGGGTCAAAGGTCGATCTCACCGTTCGATTCGTGTGGTTCGACAATAAGCTACCGAGACTTTTATATTTGTTCTGAGTTTTCTGTTTATTTAATAAAAACGAAGGCACACATATGCATAAGCGAGTTAGCATGTAACAGGGGATACTTCGTAGGTTTGCTTTTTCGTGAAATTAATCTGAAAAGCGAGGAGCAGAAACAATCGAACTGATTAAGCATTTTTAAGCATTTTAATCGGTGTACATCTGGTAAATATTCAACCCAATGCCAATATAGGTTTGAGTATTACTCCTCTGAGTCTATGTTACAAACAAATGGGTCAAAGTGGTTTTCTTTACATATATTTCTCAATCAATTAATGTTTTTTTTACAACACTTTACTTACTAAGCAGAAGACACAACAAACTGAATAATGACGTCCATACATCGACACATCAGTTATAATAGTAACAAATCCAACCAATCAGTGACATCAGAAAATCAACCAGGTCTTTATCCCAAGCAACACCACATGGGACTACTTTCAAAATGGCAACAGCCGTGTTGTAATAAAGCCACCGAGACTACTTTATCTACCTTCACAACGTGAGCCTTTCCTTCTGCTTTATGTTTCTCAAACATCTCGCCTTCTGAAGGGGCAGGCGGCTGCTGCTGTTGCTTATTCTGCTGTTTACTGTGTTGTTGTTGTTGTTGTTTATTCTGCTGCTGTTGTTCTTTCTTCTTATGGTGTTTCTTCTTCTTATGTTGTTGCTGTTGCTGTGGTTTATGTTGTTGCTGTTGTGGTTGATGTCCTTGTTGCTGTTGTTCTGGCTGGTTTTGGTGCTGTTGTTGTGCTGCTGAAGCAGGCAGTTGGTCCCTCCATGATTTGCCGTACATATATTGTATCATCCGACCACAGCTAAAACACAGGACCAAAAGACCTTTGCCACAACTAAGACATATGATCAACAGACCATTACAATGGCTAAGACACACTAGAGCAAGAGACCATTACACACATGAAACATACTTGGCCTGTCAACATGTTAGAGTAGATTTAGTTTGTACTATACTGTATATCTAAACATGGTTTATAATAACAACAATCATACTTATGTTCCAAAGCACTGTTCTATCATCACCCGGTATTTAATACAAACTTTGTTTATCTAATTCCTGCCACACTTTTGTAGAGTGTTAATGGTTCGGACAGTTTAGGGCGGTTCTGTTTAACCCAGTATTAACAACAACATTGTATAGAAATAGTCACACTGTTATATTCTGGACACAGCCTCATTAGTAGACTAGCCCCCTGGCTCAAGAATGTCTCCTCATAGCGGCCTGACCCCATAAACCATGACCACACATAATAGGTATACTCTAGTTTGTGAACTGCTCACCGTGTGGCACCATGCTGCGCCAGATCCCATGATGCCTTGAGTGTCAGTGCTTGTCGGAAGTCAACATACGCATGCTTGTATCTACCAACACAGATATCACACTAACACATACACTTACACACACTAACACACACTAACACACACTAACACACACATACACATTAACACACACTAGCACACATATACACATTAACACACATTAACACACACTAACACACATATATACACATTAACACACATACACACACGCTAACACACATATACACATTAACACACACTAACACACATATATACACACTAACACACATATACACACTAACACACATATACACACTAACACACATACACACACGGTGACACGCACACTAACACACACTAACACACACTAACACACATATACACACTAACATACATATATACACTAACACACATACACACACACACACATTAAAATAGATTACATACACTAACACACATACACACACTAACTTTCCCAATTGAAACATTCATATATTGTTCATGCTTGATCACACAAGTATAAGATATTATAACAAATTATAGTGGATTTATCAGTACACAATAATTAATCAAAACATCTAACTTACAAAACATTTATAATAATGAAATATGCAGACAGCGTAGTACCGTTGACCAATAATGGAGCAATATTTCAACTATAATATATAAATATATTTGTGTTCCTCGAAAACATAGTCTGGTCACTTAGCTAGCTTTTGAGTGCCACAGTGCAGTATCCAGTCCATAGGACTGCGACAGAACAGTTTCCAGTCCTTAAGACTGCTCACAATGGCGTCTCCAGTCCTTAAGTATGCTACAATGCAGTGTCCAGACCTTAATAGTGCCATAGTGCAGTATCCAGTCCTTAAGACTGCTCACAATGGCGTGTCTAGTCCATAAGACTGTTACAATGCAGTGACCAGTCCTTAAGACTGTCGCAGTGCAGTGTCCAGTCCTTAAGACTGCCACAGTGCAGTATCCAGTCCTTAAGACTGCTCACAATGGCGTGTCCAGTCCATAAATCTGCTACAATGCAGTGACCAGTCCTTAAGACTGCCACAGTGCAGTGTCCAGTCCTTAAGACTGCCACAGTGCAATGTCCAGTCCTTAAGAATGCCAAAGTGCAATGTCCAGTCCTTAAGACTACCACAGGGCAGTGTCCAGTCTTCGAGACTGCCACATTGCAGTATCCAGTCCTTAAGACTGCTCACAATGCAGTGTCCAGTCTTTAAGACTGTCACAGTGCAGTGACCAGTCCTTAAGACTGCCACAGTGCAGTGTCCAGTCCACAAGACTGCCACATTGCAGTATCCAGTCCTTAAGACTGCTCACAATGCAGTGTCCAGTCTTTAAGACTGTCACATTGCAGTGACCAGTCCTTAATACTGCCACAGTGCAGTGTCCAGCCTGCAGTATCCAACCCATAAGACTGCCACAGATCAGTGTCCAGTCCTTAAGACTGCTCACAATGCAGTGCCCAGTCCTTAAGACTGCCACAGTGCATGGACCAGTCGTTGAGACTGCCACATTGCAGTGTCCAGTCCATAAGACTGCCACAGATCAGTGTCCAGTCCTTAAGACTGCTCACAATGCAGTGCCCAGTCCGTAAGACTGCCACAGTGCAGTACCCAGTCCTTAAGACTGTACCAGTGCAGTATCCAGTCCTTAAGACTACTCAGAATAGAGTGACCAGTCCTTAATACTGCCACAATCCAGGGTCCCGTCCTTAAAACTGCTCATGATGAAATGTCCAATCCATAGCACTGCTACAGTGCAGTGTACAAGCCTTAAGACAGGGACATACCACCAAATGGATTCCTACGCCACTGCACATTGTAATCCTGCTTAAAAGAACTGCATTGTGCATTTATTTTAAATTTCTGGAAGCGCTTAAATGTGAGACTGGTTTAATGGAAACGATATTTCTGCGTGGCATTGTATCACAGCTGCAAAATTATGATATTTGTCAGATGCTTAATGATGACATGCATGCAGGTGTAATTCGGCCTAGAGGTGTCAACATTGGCAATCGGTCGCTGATTGAAACAAAAATGAAGGGGTGTCAGTTTAGAGACTGTATTGTAGGAGACAAAGATGTGATTTTCACACAAAAATTTACACGGCATGTGTGAAAAGTATTTGATATTTTGAAATATTTTCAAAAACTTTGTCAGTATCAACATTTCTGTTTCATGATCACATGTCAAGTCTGCCAAACTGATTCTTGACAGCAAGTGTCCCCCATGACACTGGCAGTGACCACAACTTTTGTTTTTACTCAGAGCCAGAAAATGAATTTGCACCTCACGGTGATTATAGGTCAATATCCGCTTTGTATTTTGGACGAGTGTGTATCAGAAAGACGAACACTACACAATAGAAGAACGAAAAGATGGTGTTAATCTTCATGAAATGAAATAACAAATATACAAAGAACGACATATAGCATATATTATTATCAAACACCTATAAAGTAGTCTAGAAAAACAACTAAAAGGCTTCAAAAGACATTCGACAAAAACCAACTAAGAGAGCAATCCGTGTTTAGATGCAGATACTCAGTAACAGAGTACATCCATGTTACATCAAATCCAGATGTAGAAGTCGAGATGATGATTAATTGTCATCGTACTCATCGTTCTCGTCCTCGTCATAATCATCAACAGTGTGGATTTCATCTGTGATTTCTTCGTCATTTCAATTCTCTTCTAAGATATCAACTACAACCATCGGAATGACGTCCCCTCGAACCAACGTGGTTCCAGTTTTCTCGCTTCTGTAACATGATAACCATGGTCAAGAGGGGTCGGCATATCTGGAAAATGATCGAGAGCCCTGCGCCAGATACAGACTTGGAAATTGACTCTCTTGATGTGCTGGGCGAGATTCCGTCTGCATGGCGGAAATGTGGAGAGAAGAATGGAGATACCAGGCCGAAGATCGACGTTTGAACCACATATGTTCTTTACTTGATCTCTCTAGCCACATCAACTTGCTTCACTCGCGGTTTAACCCCATACAAGCGACACGTAAATTCTTCGATGCCATTAACAATGTGATCATCATCAAGCGTCCACGTGAAACCCACTTCAGCAAATACGTGTACAAACTTTGAGTTCTGGCTCAGTAATTTCATTGGTCTTACTTTGCCTTTGTAAGCTGAAGTGCAATCAGCACCAGTGAAGGCATGCAAGGCCATCGTAGCTGCGATGTGTTCTTGGGAATAGTTATCAACCAACTGGCTGATATGGATCAACTTCTCTCCTGTATCTATAAGAATGTCGACCGTGAATGATTTGGCAAAATAGAGAAGTATAAAGAAGATGTCAGAGTCCTTTGCTTTGACCCTGGTGGTCTTTTATATGAGACATTGTAGTTTGTATGTACTTTATGTAGATGAGAATTCTCACATCAGTTTCTTCATGGCTGGAACAGATCTCTGGTTGATGTTCCACCGATGTCACTCCATCATGGCAAGCTTACTTGAACGCTTGACCCCCTTCGATGACGATGATTGGCCTTCGAACACTTTCTTCCATTATAGAAAGAGAGCTCCAGTGCTCGAAAATAAGATGCATAAACGAATTCTTGTTTTCATCATTTGTGAGGAAGGCTTTCCAGTCGACAGGTCGATGAATGTTCAGCCCCTCAACGATGAACTTTTCACCAGACCCTCTCCGATTCCGTTCAGCCGACTTTGGTGAGTGGAGACGATCAACATAACTGTCTGTACTGAAAATTGTTTCAGGTGCAGCAAGCAGACTACCGAATATTCGTTGTGATATCGTTTTCATTATCGGGGGAACATCTTTCATGTAGATGGAAGCGTTGCCATCTTGGATGAGGGTGCATTCGTAAGGATCAGGCATCAGTGCGCAGGCATTATCAGCATCAAACAATATCACAACGAATACATTTTGTGCGACTGACCCCACACTTTTTTTTTAATATGCATATACAAACAACATATACACAACATGTTTACTAATATTTAAAGTTAACACAAGATAATCGTCATAAACAGAATATATTTAAATTTAATAAAGTGTAATTTCATTATAAAATGCCCAAGACTACTTACCTAAAAATTCATAATTATATTCGAAGGCTTACGTGTTGTCTTCACAATCTAATATGACACGGATTCTGTCTCCAACCTGAAGACACAAGACAACTGACAAGTAGAACATGGAACCATGTGACTACACAACACACTGTGAAATTGGGGTCCAACTGGTGACACACTACACACTGGACATATGAACTGTTAACACACTACACACTGGACATATGAACTGTTAACACAATACACACTGGACATATGAACTGTTAACACACTACACACATGACATACGAACTGTTAATACACTACACACTGGACATACGAACTGTTAACACACCACACACTGGACATACAAACTGTTAACACACTACACACTGGACATAGGAACTGTTAACACTCTACACACTGGACATATGAACTGTTAACACACTGCACACTGGACATAGGAACTGTTAACACACGACACACTGGACATAGGAACTGTTAACACACTACACACTGGACATATGAACTGCTAACACACTACATACTGGACGTATGAACTGTTAACCTCTTAAGCCATGAGTTTCTGAGGGCCTCAACACTATGACCATACATGGGTTCAAATAATGATCCATATCGTAAAAACTGTTCATCATAATTATATAAATGTGTATATAATCGGAACCAGAAAGTAATTATCTACACACTGATGTACACATCATTTTAATATGACTAACTGAAAGTAATTAATATATAATTTACCTATAAACAAAAATCCAAGATGGCCGACAATATATATGAAAATCAGTTTTGTTTTGTTGATTCCTCCATAATTATACGCAATTATTTTCTCAATTATTATATCATTGCTAGATATAATATGTTTTCAATGAGAACCACAACAACTAACACTCATACATCAACTGGGTTCTATTTTATGTCACTCGGGAAGTTGGTCCTGTTTTTTTCAAATCAGGATTGAAATATTACATACAGCAAATGACACTGCCATCACAAGTGCTATGTGGAATATAGCCTATGCAAGTACAAAGCAAAATTATATTGTGTAATTCAGAATACATTTGCAAACAGTGTCATCAAAATTACTGTGGCGTGACTACAAAAGGCATTGAAAATAATCGGAATATTATTTATGTAAACAATCCAGACAAGAAACAAGATGGACGATAAAATACATCAAAATCAGTTTTATTTTGGGGCTAATGCACAATTATTTGACCACAATAAAACTATTTTTGACATGATCACATATGATTATGTTAAAATTGAGAGATTAACTACGGAAATGTACATTCTACATGATGATATTCTCAGTTTTACTTTACTGGTCGGTCTTTGTTCGATTTGTTATATGACAATTTTTCTCATGATTGTTATCTAGTTCTTGTACTCTCTCGAATCGGTTTCTCAGCGATTTGAAACTCAACATTATTTTATCCTATTTGTGTTTTATCTACTATCGATGGCCTTTTGTTCATAAACCTTCTCCGTTCCACCTTTGCGTCCTGTTCGATGTTGCTCATAACCATTATGTGGCTACTTTCAATATTGACTTAGTTGATGATTGTGATTATGTATGGCCTGGTTATTAGGATGTAGTCAATTTCCATCTTCGTTCCTACGTTTTGGGCCTTTCCATTTTGTACATGGTGTTGGCTATTCTACCAAGGTGTCGTCTTTTTCCTTTATGATTTTAGCCAAAATTTGCTCACGTGTGTCTGTTTCCATGGGATTTGTCCGTTTCACTACGTGGGCACTGAATTATCATTCCACTATCGTGTAGTTGTAGGTTTTTCTAAGTTCTCATTTACGTCGTTGTAGAAACTGTTTATTTCTAGGATGTAGTTAGTGTATATACTTGCACAATCTTCAGTTGGTGAAGTTTTCATATGTGTTATATTGTAACATATAATTATAGTATACGACGCACAGATGCAAGGCTTAACTTCTCTGTGTACATATGTATGTGTACTGTTGGTCTACTTGATAATTACACCCATACTATGACAGTTTAACCAACTGTGATTGTCACTCGCAAATGTTCCGTGGTAATGTATATTGTGTAACTAACAAGTAAATATATTTCAGTTCAACTTAGATGTCTGGGTCGTTTACCACTTGTTTAGATAATGATCACTTAATAATACTAATACTACATAATAATAGTAAAAATGATAACTAATTTCTATCGCGCCAATTTCCTCAAAATCCTAGCTCAATGGTGACATAAAACCAGTGGATTAAGCATTATCATAGCCAAGGGCAGTGTAATGGTCATCACCAATTGGATGTGATCGCTGAGAATCTAGGGTGAATAGGCGAGATTAAATAGGTAGGTTTTCAGGTGACGGCGAAATGTAATATTGTTTTCTGCGCCGAATGAGAAAGTTCGAGTTTACGCGTTTGTGATGACAGATATCTGCAAGTAAATATAAGCTTGAAGCTATATGTGCAGTCTTGCTGACGTGAGCATTGAGAGCATGGTATGTGATTATACAGATTATAATCATAAGCGCATATAGAAATTCACTAAAGCTGGCCAACATGGAAGTAAATTAGTCACCTGTTTGTTTGTCGTGCTTTAAATGAACCGGCGCAGCAGGATATGTATTATTAGATAAGATAAGATAGATAAGATACATTTATTATATGGCAACTTTGCAGTTGGATTGTACATGTACATTCATACTAAAATCAACAATTCCATACAATATCATATAAATGTACAATGGTAGCATATATTGTTTAAAAAAATCATCAGTAGAAACCTACGTAATACATTTAAAACATATACATTGTACATTAAAATATACTTTACATAAACATTGTTATAAAATAAATAAATACATTAATTAATTAATTAATTAAATCAAATTAAAATACATGACCATTACAAGCTGATCTGAAAATGCTCTAAAGACCACGGAATTAAGGAATTGTTGTAGCGATTAGTTTTTGCTATTGGGATAGGTCACTTGTTACACAACCTCAAGGCATATGGCACACTTCGACTATTTGGTAATAACGCATTCAGTTTGTGTTCACTACTCTTCATTTTAGCGAAATATACTCTACACAATTCATCGCGTTTGCGGTGCATCGTCGGCAGGTTTACAATGTGCAGGATATATTCGTATTGATAACCTGGAAATATAGTTTTAAGACACCTTTTTTGAATAATTTCTATGTTATCTGATAAATATTTAGGCAAGTTCGTATGCCACACAGGGCACGCATATTCGATTATAGGTCTTATTACGTATGAATCACAGAAACACCACAGCTCAATGCTGGAAAGATATCATTATTACTTATCGCTGGTCTATTCCAATGGAGCCTGCCATTTAATAAAAATCATATAGATTGGACAAAGACAGCACATCACTCCCCTAGATGTCTTTTGCTGCTGTTGGATTAGGAATATGATAACGTAAACCAAACAACGATTCCATTGTTATAGCTTCCACCCTTTTATTAATAGCAAATAAGCTAATACATACATTGTATTACTATTTTATTCTCATCACCTGTGGCTAACATGTGCCACCTCGAAACGACAGTAGAGAAACAATTATTATGAAAGCAATCAAATCAGTAAATAAGTCGTAACTAAGTAAGCACGTGTCATTCTGATCAGCAGAAATGACACGTTTGCAAACATATACGATGACAATGTCTACGTTTGGAATAGCATGCATATACTAGATAATATGATGTACATAATGTACACATACAATGTTAAGCACACCAACAATACACAACGTGATAAGGGGAAGGCAGCGACAAGTTTTCAGTTCTACCTAGTAGCAGAGATTATTGTTAGACCATAATTGCCATACAGTAAATAAAACAACAATTCGTAGCGATTGGACAAAGTCAGAAAATCACTAGCTAATAGACCATTCGCTGAAACATTGCAAACAAGAATTCCAAAACACAGGAAAACAACGATTCCATTTTGATTCATTGGTTGCAAGGTAAACATAACCACACTTTTATTAATCACAGCTAATCTAATTTTAACAGCTTTTATTTCTGAATACGTGCCGAACAACTGAAGAGAGGTAATATCACGTGGATATAAACTTGCAATGCAATGTCTAAATGAGTAAGTGTACAAGAGAGTGAGCCAAAAAAAAAATGGCGAGTACATAAGTCAGTAGCAAGTAAATAAACTGTAAGCATAATACCATTCTGAACTACACCATGTTAGCAGTAGTTGCATTCGTTTTCGACAAATGAATTTGCATATGTTTCTGAACAGTATCAATCACATTGCATCCGCCTTTCATTACGCTGAACTATGTCTTGTTTTGGAATTCCAAGTATACCTGTTTGAGCTTCATACCATTCCATTTGTTCTCAGGCAATAGAGTGACATACGAATACACGCATTGTGAACATCATTTCTCGCTATGCACACCAACCCACACAATACAATTCACCTTAAGGTTATTTTGTAATGTTGGTCTTGTGATACAAAATCAATTACACGTCCATGAGCGGCGCCGGTGACCTAAATTATTAATAAAAATAAATGTTACCCAAAGTCACTTAAAATGTCATGATCATTACAGTCACAAAATATGACGAACGAGTTTATCGCATATTTATCCAGGGATACTAAGTTTATGGATAAAGCATCACGGAAGATATAGTATTAATAAGGTCGTAATTACGTTTTACGTAGCGCAATATAACTCATCAAGTCTGATCAAAGCGTTATACAGTTTACTCCCTGGCAGAACACCGTCAATGTTTCTGTTAGAAACACCCAATGTAGCAGTTAGTGCACGACGACTATTCCTACAACATAGCAACTACTGTTTACAGCCAGGTACTCACTCATACAGCTGATTGAACTGGGGCAATGTAGTGTGAACGAACTTGCCCAGGTTCCACACAGCACGCACATGATTCGAACCGCGTTCTTTTAGTCGAAAGCGCGTAACCAGTGCGACACTAAAATAGTAACTAAAATAGTAGCACTTCTATAGCGCCTTTTTTTCGTGAATTCGAGCTTTGAGGCGCTTTACACAATATCATTAGACGTAATCGTAAATGGGGACAGGCAATAGTCGTCATTGGAACATAGGATAGCCGAATGTTTTCGGTGGAAACGTGATTTCAAGCAAATACGTGTTGAATGTTTACGAAATGTGGCCATTTCTTCAGTAAAACAATAGTCAGTTGACACAGATTATTAGTCCAGTTTTAGAGAAAAACAGATATTGGCTTCTCAAAAGGTTCAGGGCATGTTATAGTAATTCAGCAGAACAATTAAATAAGTCGGGTATTTTATGAATTTGTTTCGCCACACAACCGGAATCAAGCGCAACTGGTTAAGTAAAGATAGTCGTGGTGAGATGTGGGTGCCATTATTTACCATGCATGCTAAGCTATTGTGGAGTCTAACACGGCGTAAGCGTAAATGGGCACAGTCAATAGTCGTCATTGGAACAAAATGAATGGCACATCGCACGGCACTTCGCACTCTTCAGTCTTCTTTTCCGTTTGTACGTCCGTTATACTTTTGTCATCCGAAGTCCATGTACACTTCCGGGTCTTTGAGTGCAAACCTTTCGCTCCGCATATTGCCTGACACGGACGAAACTCAATCGTACAATTCTGGTCTGAAACACCACCGGTAATTGTTGGACGTGGTAAATGCATCATGTCCCAAGTGTTACGGTAATGTTTGCGTTTCCATTTTCGGATATTTATACCGTGAAATAACCATTAGTTTGTCAAACAAGATGTAAGGAGTTATGTATTTGCTTCAGTGGAATAATTGGATCAAGAATCTTATAGCGTCACCAAGATACGCAACACCTCGCGATTTTGCCGTAAATAGTTAAGTATCATAACAAATATGTATCTGCCAACCATGCATTTATCGATCGTATAAAGTAAAGGTTTTAAATAATAAGAATAGAGCACATCATGTTTTCGTCCTATTATTTAGGGGAAATTGACATCAGAGGTG
>OZ024864.1:38938229-38940729 GCA_964017155.1 Oasisia sp. SBJ-2009 | reverse complement strand
TACATGTTATCATTGTTCAGGGACTCACACCATGAATGTATAATTATATTCTTTTGATCGCGAGAATAATAAGTCTTGATTGTGCAATACTTCCACATGGGTGTTGACAATATATTAGATTCAAACATTCAACATTTAAAAAGGTATTGCCCGTTTTAAACGTCACATTAAAAACGGAAATGTTTTTCTCAGTTACACATTAAAATCCCAGTAATAAAATAAAATTGGTGTGTTGATTCATCAAAACAATTACATTTATAATCACCACTAACCATTTTAAACTTAACAAAATGAAGTTTAAAAAACGGTAAAATAAATAAGTATACTACTGAAATTAATAAACAAGCAGATAATATATAGTAAAGATATTTTGCTAAGACACACTTTAATAACATCACTAATATGTACTAATATTGGTAAATAAATCAGAATAAATTAACCCGTACAAAAAGTGTATGGAATACAAAGTGACTCAGAAGATAACACAATGCTTAGTACGTGGATTGCGTTATTTTACATTGCAATTTAGCATCCAGAAATAAAATGGAAGAGGTTATAAACGATTTCATGAAAAGCTTCCTTATAGCTAGTCAAACTTTTTATTCGTGTTTTGAAATGTTTCATTTTGAGGATGAATAGGATCATGCTTATTACATATAAAGGAAGTTACACCAAGTCATAAGGAGCAACACCGACATTTGTTTGTATGCCGTGGGTTTTGTGTATATCTCGAACAATCCGACATCCCGAACGCGGCAAGATTCCGAGGTCTTTTTCCTTCTCGTTATTATATTTTCTCACAGGTTTCAAATCTGCAGGTTGGTGGAAGGACTGAAGTTGTTTCTTCATTTTTACTAATGTCACCATCTACTGCGTTAATTCTGCTAACAACCGCCGCCTTTCACAGTGAATCAGAAAGGTGTGTGTGTGTGTGTGTGTGTGTGTGTGTGTGTGTGTGTGTGTGTGTGTGTGTGTGTGTGTGTGTGTGTGTGTGTGTGTGTGTGTGTGTGTGTGTGTGTGTGTGTGTGTGTGTGTACCTGCGTATGTTTGTGTGTATATGTGTGTGTGTGTTTGTTGTGTATGTTGTGCGTCATTTCTAGAACATAAATCAGTAACCTTTCTGTATTTAGTTCATTAAAATAATATAATAATCAGTTCCTTCCTACTTATTTCCAGCACTTGGAACGCTATATTAGTTGGTTTGTCTATATATATAATTTATGTCGCGGTTACAATGTTATGATCATGTGAGGTCTCATTCTACACTTTTACAAAGCAGATCTTACTTTGTAAGTTTTGTAGCGTTTTTAAATACAATATCATATTAACCAGAGTATACCTTTTAAGCATTCCTATGATTTTACAAATGTATGTAATTTGCTAAAAACGGCCTCGTCCCTGATTAATGGTGCATTCTCAATACCAGTTGTAAAATCGCATGTGTATGTGTGAGAATGTATGTGAGTGTGTGATTTTTCATGATATCGCCTCGCTATTATGCAAATCAAATACTGTAAAAATGTATACAATCAAATAAATTGTATGTTTCAGTGTCTAAAAACCCAAGACCACCATTCTGTGAAATTAACCACACATACGTCTTAGCACTTGCTTCGTAGGAGGTATTTACATATGTGTAGCCAGATGTGCCCTACCGCACCATTATCGTCTGCAGAGGTTAATGGCTGCCGTGAGCTATGCAGGTAGTGCGTGTTTTAAAAGAGGTTTAGTCGTCGGAATGATTCACTTAAAAGAACACGTTGAATGCACTTTTCCTTTCTTTCTGATACCATTGTATAATATGAATCAGTACACGAATTAACACTCGAGTAAGAGGATACTTATCGGGACACTATACTTCGACAAACACGACTGCTTACCTGCTTGTCGGCCTGTCCGCCCGCCAATCCGCACACACACACACACACACACACACACACACACACACACACACACACACACACACACACACACACACACGTCCGTCCGTCCGTCCGTCCGTCCGTCCGTCCGTCCGTCCGTCCGTCCGTCCGTCCGTCCGTCCGTCCGTCCGTCCGTCCGTCCGTCCGTCCGTCCGTCCGTCCGTCCGTCCGTCCGTCCGTCCGTCCGTCCGTCCGTCCGTCCGTCCGTCCGTCCGTCCGTCCGTCCGTCCGTCCGTCCGTCCGTCCGTCCGTCCGTCCGTCCGTCCGTCCGTCCGTCCGTCCGACCGTCCGTCCGTCCGTCCGTCCGTCCGTCCGTCCGTCCGTCCGTCCGTCCGTCCGTCCGTCCGTCCGTCCGTCCGTCCGTCCGTCCGTCCGTCCGTCCGTCCGTCCGTCCGTCCGTCCGTCCGACTTCTTCTTGTCAGTATATTTTCATAGGTGTCAAGTCTGAAGATTAGGTGAAAGAACTAAATTTGTTTCTTCATTTTTTTTAATTTCACAATCTACTGCGTTAATGCTGCTAACTACAGCCGCCTTTTACATTGAATCAGAAAAACTAATGTGTGTGTGTGTGTGTGTGT
>OZ024864.1:38923229-38928229 GCA_964017155.1 Oasisia sp. SBJ-2009 | reverse complement strand
TAGCTATGGATCTAAAAGGTCTTGAATATTTATTGGACATTTAAGAAAACCCATTTAAATTCTGACTATTTACATACTTATTTGACCAATTACGTATTTATTAATTTATGATATGTATTTGTTTACTAACTATTTTTTACACAATACAACTGTGTATATCAAGAAAGGCACCACCATAACATACATGATACAGTTAATCACGTCTACAACGCGAATGTGCAAATAATAATGATAGTAAATAATAACGATTCATTTTAAACTGAAATGCCACTGTGTCTAACATTTTCTAGTTACAATTGTATGTATGTAAATTTGCATTTAATAACATTGCATTAATATAGTTGCTAAATACTGTGTTAGTGAAATTGTGTAGATAGTAAAACCTGTACATATTCAAAATTATAGCGATATGAATTTCTGTGCAACTTGTCATTAGAAACCACCTGCATTGATAGACCAAACATGCTTCGCAGAAGGGGAGGTTTCCCATGACAAGTGTTACTATAAATGTAGCACTTCAATGCGTTAATTCAATCATTCGACAAAATTGCCCATCATTTGGCTAATGTTGATTAGAGATGACAAGAATGTATTGTATTAATGCGTTAATAAAGCTAGGGGTAACTTTGATGTACACACGTGAGTTTTAAGTGTTTCGCGTACATTGTAGATGTGTTATTGTATAACTTACTATAAAAGATTGATACTTATATATATATATATATATATATATATATATATATATATATATATATATATATATATATATATATATTATGTTCCAATAAATATATTTTTGTCGCCATTATCTCTAACGGGGTCGGCGAGGACTATTCCCATTTTGAAATTCAAGATGACCGACGGTGCCCTTTAATACCAGTATCCTCAGATGTGGGCTCCGTGGCATCATATAAATTTAACTGTTAGGATTATTCCTGTATAATTCAAATATAAGGGTCTTTGATCAAACATTCTGAGCAAAAACTTTGAAATGAAAATTCAAAATGGCCGTCATCCTTCATAATATCTGTCGTATATCGGTTCGTAAGCAGGGTAAGAAATCATTTGTCTTGTTATTCGAAAAATATGTACGAGGTCCAGCTATAAAATACAGTTTTAGTTAGGTGCAAATGCATATTCTAAGGGAAGTGTCCCTAACAGTATACAAATTGAGAGAACAGTTACGACAATTGACCTTCTACATGATAATATGCTTGGTTTCAAAGGTGTTTTGTCTGCTCTAACTACTCTTGGTGATATATGTAGTCTCGCGAATCTGTTTCTCAGTTCGACTTTGAATTCGGTCTCCCTTTATCCTATTTGTGTGCTATATATTATTGATGGCGTTTTGTTCATCAACTGTTTTCCTTTCAACTTCTACGTCCAGTTTGATGTTGCTCAGAACCGTCATATGGTTACTTCGAATATTGATTTGGCTGATGACTGTAATGGTGTTTGGCTTATTTGTTAGGATATTGCCAATTTCGGTCTTTGTTGCTCCGTTTGAGCTTTTCCGCCTTCATCTCCTCCGTATTTTCTTCTTAATCATGGTATCTATGATTTTGTGTGTTCTAGATTTTGTCTATTCTACCAAGGTATCGCCTCTCTCGTTTCTGATTTCAATCCCATGAGGTTAGTCCGTTTCCCTACTTGTGCATTGAAGTCTTCCTTCACTATCGTGTCGTGGTTTGGTTTTCTTAAGGTCTCATCTACGTCGTTGTAGAAGTGGCTATGTCTTCTTCGTAAGTTGCTGGTGTATATACTTGCAAGACTTTTGTGATGTGTTATATAGTAATATATAATTATAATAAATGACGCACATGACATTGTGCGTAGCTTAACCGATCTGTGTATACAAGTATGGCATGGTGAATCTAGTAATTTTCGACATACTACGATAGTCGTAATCATGTGTAATTGTTAATAGCAAATGTTTCTTGGTAGTATGTGTACCATATAATCAGCAAATACGTAAATAATTACCCCTCAGCTTAGGTGTAGGTGTCATTTGCCACTAGTTACTTGTTAAGATTATAATCTAGCCACTTATTAGAAATATAAACAGTGACGTGTTTAGAAATTCACTAAAGCCGGCCATAGGGAAGTTAATTACTCAAATGTTTGTTTCTTATGCTTAAAAGAAGCGGCGCAGCAAGATATGTAAGAGCAACATAAATATATGATCACAGAAACACCATAGCTCAATGCTTGTGATATATCAGCATTACTTTTCACTCGTATTGCATTGAAACCAGCGATTTAATTGTAACAAAGACAGCACATCACTCGCACAGATTGAGTAAGAATGTAATAATGTAACACAAACAACAATTCCAATTTCATTCCTTCCACCGTTTTATTAATAGCAAATAAGCGATTTGAATACACACATTGTATTATGCTTTTCCTCTCATCACATGTGGCTAACATGTGCCATCATGAAACGATTGAAGAGCAACATTACTATGAAAGGAGACATACATGTAATTAAGTCGCACTTAAGTAAGCACGAGTCATTCTGACCAGCAGCAATGACACACTTGCATACATATACGATGACAAAGTCTGCGTATGTTTCGGCCACCATCCACCTCATCCCATCTGTCCGGCGTGACGCCGAGGTTTGTCTGATTTCATAGTTTCACGTCTACATTTGTGAAATTGGTAATATTTCCTTTGCGCTGCTGAAGGAATACAATGGCGTACATATACTATATAATATGGTATATATAATGTACACATACAATGCTAACCATACCAATAATACACAATCTGATTAAGGAAGGCAGTGTTGGTTGAGCTAACCTTGTCAACCATAAAAAATACAGAAGCGACCGTGTTTCAGTTATACCTAGTAGCAGATATTGTTGTTAGACCATAATTGTCATACAGTAAATAACACAACAATTCGTTTGTGTTTCTTAATCACTAGCCCATAGGCTTATCGCTCAAACATTGCAAAAAGAAAAAAACAAAGAAAACAACGACTTCATTTTGATTCCTTGGATGCAAGGTAAATATAACCACACATTTATATTAATCACAACTAATCTTATTTTAACAACTTGTGTTTTTGAATACGTGCCGAACAACTAAAGAGCGGTAATATAACGTGTATTTATATTTAGCAATGTCTAAGTGAGTGAGTGTACAAGATATTGAGTAATAAGAAAAAAGTATATGGCGAGTAAATAAGTAAGTCACAAGTAAATACACTGTGAGCATAATATCAGTCTGAACAACAACATCATGTTATCAGTGTTGGCATTCACGTTCGAAAAAATTATTTCCTTATGTTTCTGAACAGTTTCATTCACATTCCATCCGCCTTGCATTACTGCGAACTACGCCTTATTTTGTAATTCCATGTATGCATGTGTTAGCTTCATACCATTTCATTTGTTTTTAGGCAAAACAGTGACGTACAAATACATGCATTGTGAACATCGTTTTGCTCTTGCAATGATAGACACACCAAAATACACAATGCATTCACCGTAGCGTTATTTGTAATGTGTGTCTTTTGACCAACAAATGACACATTCATCAGCGGCGCCGGCGGCCTAAATAATTGTATAAATAATTGCTACCGAAATTCACTTAAAATGTATTAGATAATTACAGTCACAAAATATGACGGAAGTGTTTATCGCATGTTTATCCCGAGATACGACGTTAATGAAAGATATATTATAAGTAAGGTCGTAATTATGTGTTATATGTGATTATACGAGATGTTTGCTCTTAGTATCGTGCCGTTAGTCAAAAAAGTGCGACCGTGGGCGACTAAGGAGGCACTACGGCTGAAGAATAATGTATACGCTCGACTTAGGCGGTTAGGGGGTAAAATTCGATTTTTCAAGCAAGATGCACTTATATATTTAAGATGGTTTCAACGACAACGAATTGATGTTTGAGGCGGTAACACGATTAAGAATAGGGAAGGTAAAGATACGTTTTAACGTAACGCAATATAAATTCCTCAAGACTGATCAAAGCGCTATACACTTTAATCTCTGGCAGAACAACGCTACTACTTCGGTTAGAAGCATCCAATCATGTTGCAGATAATGCACGAAGACTATTCCTACAACATAGCCAGTACTGTCTACAGCCAGGTACTCACTCATATAGCTGAGTGAACTGGAGCAATGTAGTGTGAATGAACTTGCCCAAGATTCCACATGGCAGCTCAGGATTCGAACCGGATTTTTTTTTGTCGAAAGCGTATAACCACTGCGACACTAAAATAGTAACTAAAATAGTAGCACTTCTTTAGTGCCTTTATTTCCGAGAATTTGAGCTCTGAGGCGCAGTACACAAAATCGTTATGCGTAATCGTAGATGAGGGCAGGTAAGAGTCGTCATTGGAACATAGGATAGCCGAACGTTTTCGGTGGAAACGTAATTTCAAGCAAATGCATGTTGATTGTTTACGAAATGTGGCCACTGCTTCAGATGTTGGTATAACAATAGTCTGTTGACTCCAGCTTTGTGGTCCAGTTTTAGAGACAAACAGTTACTGGCTTCTCAAAAGGACCACGGCATATTAGAGTAATTTAGCAGAATAATTAAATAAGTCGGTTGTTGTATGAGTTTGATTCGACACACATCCGGAATCAAGCGCAATTGTTTAAGTATAGGTAGTCGTGGTGAGATGCGGGAGTCATTATTTAGTATGCGTGCTAAGCTAATTTAGTGTCGGACACGGCATGGTGCACTCTTCATTCTTCTTTACCTTTGTTATCTCCCTGCCTTTTCCGTCATCCAAAACCAATGTACACGTCTGGGTCTTTGAGCGCAAACCTTTCATTGCGCAGTTTGCCTGACACGGACGAAGCTCAACCGTACACTGCTTGCCTGAAGACAAACGACCCATAAAAGTGAAAGCACCACCGCTAATTGTGGGACGTGGTACATGCATCATGTCCCAACTGTTACGGTTATGTTTGCGTTTCCATTTTCAATTAGTTTTGTATGTCAAACAAGCGTTGCTACTA
>OZ024864.1:38913229-38920729 GCA_964017155.1 Oasisia sp. SBJ-2009 | reverse complement strand
TTTTAACCGTCGAAACGAACACCTACTGGACTGTGTATACCCTCGAACTAAACACCTACTGGACTCTTTTTACCTTCGAACTGAACACATATTGGACAGTGTATACCCTCGAACAGAACACCTACTGGACTGTTTTAACCGTCGAACAGAATAACCAATGGACTGTGTTAACCGTCGAAACGAACACCTACTGGATTGTGTATACCCTCGAACAGAACACCTACTGGACAGTGTTAACCATCGTGAAGAACACGTGTTGTAGATGTTAACACGCTAACACTGGGAGATAATAGTTGCACCTCTTCTTAAGTATCACGATTTTGCTTGCATTCGCGTTCTTTGTCCTGTGAACTAGCACTTGTCTAGATATGTCTTTTTATGTGGGTACCGGTTGTCGCGCGGTAGAGCGCCGGACTGTCAATCGAGGGGATGGTTCAATCCAACCTACCACCATTTCAAAACTTTGGCAATTTCGTTCTCCCCACATTTGCCGGTGGTCCCTTTTATCTGGTGTCTATGCCAGGGGAATTAAAAGATCACGCACAGGGGTAAATATGTAAACTGTAGTGGACTCACTACTTCTAGAGAAGGACAACTCCTGCGCTAGCCCAAGTTTGGACTGTTTGAAGGAACCACGTAAGAAGTGAGAACGCGTACACACATTTTATTCCTTAGATAGAATCATACGAATGTTTTAATATAATATACTGGTTAATACGACACTACACTTCATTTACAAATTATATAAAATATACTAAGAAATAAAGGTACGTGACACAATTTTTCTAAATAAAGTATCATGGTAACTAAATAAATACTTATTATATAATAGCACATTATAATAATTTTAATATAATAAAACAATATAACACAATACACTAATTTATAAGAGAAGATATATATATATATATATATATATATATATATATATATATATATATATATATATATATACTTATAATCGCTAATATCTAGAGTATGTTTTGTTTCTATTGATTATTAACGAAACTACGCGCTATTAAACATGTTGTCAATGACTACTACAAAAGATCTAACGGTGGCAGTCAGTGTCTTCATCGATGAATGTTTTGCTGAATGTAGACTGTTTTGTTAGACACCTATGATTTCCTGTAGTCGCACAAGTGATCTTTATGTGTGGTTGTACTGGAAGTAGTTTTATATGTGCTCCTCCCTCGACGACTAGCACATGGGTCTGAGTTAATATATTGCCTAGGCTTCGTCAGCAAAACAATTATTTGTGCGGACTACTTTGTTTGAAATAATAATTCGTTTCTATAGGGGCTTCGATAGATAACGTGATTTACTCATAACGCATTTCGTGGCTAACAGCAATACAGCAGCGAGGCATTGGGTAAAATATATATGTATATCGCAATTCAATTTGAATTAGTAAGTGTAATGATTATCGTAATGATTGGCTGTATATCGTTTAGGTACAATTTGTACTATTTGTTCATGGTTGAATAGGTTTGAGGAAATATGTCACAACATATTATATAATGCTTGCATTCCAACGCAAATTGTACGGAGTCAAAGGTTTGATTAAATGTTGATTTCCGAAGGCAACGATCGATAACGATGATGCACGGAGTAAGATGGTAAGAGTAACACGGCATTAAGAACATCATTATGCTGAACAGAGTACACGATGTGGCGGAGACTGAAAAATGCAAAGCTATGTCCAGCTGAACATGTTGCGATACCAGCATCGATGCAAATATATTTTTATTTCGTATATGTAAACCTTTTTAGTAAAATTGGTTATGGTTTCGGTAATGGCGAGTCATATGTAAGAATGCATTTATAAACAGAGCTGTTTGTTTGCAGAATTTAACTAACGTAGTCAATAACGTCAAACGAGTCTAAAGGGTAATGATAACATATAACGGTAACTACACTTCGATGTGGCGATTACAGAGAATAAAAGTGAAAATACAATGAAACGGTCTCACAACTCTAGTATTCGGAATATAAAGATGACGACAGCTTAAAATAAGATACATTTATGAGGCCCTATATGAGGGATATTCAATTCAATTTCAATTTTCCTTTATTGTACTTAAAAAGGAAATGCATTGTACAACTCATGATCACATCTAAAATACATGGGGTCACAACAAAATGCAAATGAATTTCTAGATGTATCCACAGCAAGAACAATTCGACCGGTTGACAGCAATATGAATCATTTAGCATTGAACATTCTAATGGCCACAGGCACAACACTCCTGCTATAACGAGATGTTATACATTTATCCAACGGTATCTTCTTTGAGACGGAAGTACATGGAAGAACGTAGAGAGCGAGTGATCAGACTCAGTAGCGACAGCACGAGCTTTCTTCAAAATTGCATGGTCGATTATTTCGGAGAGCATTGGTGTGTAGGAAAACCAATGATCTTGGCAGAAACGTGTGAGATTTTCAGAAGCCTGTTACGGTTTTCCACAGAAAGAGCAGGGATGTAACAAATGCTGCAGTAAGTTATGAGAGGCTCAATTATACTACGGTAAAGGCGTAGAAGAAGTAGTGGATCAACGTAGAAAGCTCGTAACTTTCGACGAACGTGGAGTCGCTGCTGAGACTTCTTTTGCACGGCTGTAACATGCTCTGTAAATGTCAATTTTTCATCTTACATAACACCGAGGTACTTGAGTGAATCAACCTGTTCCACAGGTTCACCGTTGATGACAATAGGACTAATGTCAGTTCTATTACGACGGACGTCGATGCACATTTCTTTCGTTTTGGAAACATTCAGATGCAGAAAATTGTTACTGCACCAACTAGAGAAACATGCCACTGAAGAAAGATATGACTGGTATGAGGCAAAATCACTCAATAGAGCGAGCATGGCTGTGTCATCAGAAAACCTCACAAATTGGGTAGATGGATCAACACTCCGACAGTCATTTGTATACAAAGGTACAAAAATGGACTCAGAACACAACCCTGTGGCGCACCTGTGTTGCTAACAAGCACTGGTGACTTTATGTCACCCACTCGAACACACTGCGGGCGATTACTTAAGTAATGTAATTGAAAACCCAGTGAGCAAGTGCGGCTGGAACTTCTAGTTTCTGTAGTTTATCAATCATGACATGCCTTTGTATTGTATTAAATGCTGAACTGAAATATATAAATAAGATTCGAGCATAGTTACCAGCTGTCTCCATGTGTTCAAATAGTTTGTGTAGAAGGCAAGCTATTGCATCGTCAGTGCCTCTTCTGGAACGGTAAACGAACTGATATGGGTCCAGTTGATATTTAACAGAAAGTGTGAGACAAAATCAGTCTTTCGAAACATTTCATGACGATGGACGTTAGGGCCACAGGTCTGAAGTGGCTTAACTCTGACGGTGATAACATTTTAGGGACGGGTACCACTATAAACGTTTTCCAGATGGTAGGAATCACCCCTATATCCACAGACTGTTTAAACAGTGGCTGAAATACCGGACCTAACTCAATTGCACACTCGTTTAGTAAGCTGCCTGGAATGCCAGCTGGACCAGGAGCTTTATTAGCCTTATACTTTTGAATTGATTTGTGACATCCACGGTAGAAATGTCAAAATCACCTGGTACGGGTAAAGGGCCAGCAGCTAGGAGCGACTCACACTCAATAGAAAAATCACGGCTGTCAAATATGTTATATAACAAATTTAAGGCTGAAGCAAATTTCAATGGATCAGTAGTTGAGGGGACAGATAATCTGTCCAATAGACCTGACATATTTTTTTTCAAGATAATTGTGTATTTATCGGATAGTGCAACATAAATACAACATATTAATGCAAATACTATAACAAACATATTCATGTGCATTAATATGCCAGGTTCCCTGCTGATTTTCAAAACTGATACTTTTATATCAGCAGGTTCAATGTGAAAGGTTTCTTCACGCTGTTGTCGTATAGCAAACGGTTAACATGTTCATGATGTGTGACTATATATGACTGCACATAGGATATCACAGGGCCCCAGAAAATGTCACACCCGTAGAAAGTGTAATCATACTCACGCGTACGACGTTTCACCAACGGATGCGATTGAATCAGTGGAATCCCGACGACGAGAAAGAACAACGGAAAGACCCATGTCGCCATATTGCTTTCTACCGTTACGTTTGCGAGAACACTTAAACCTAATATTGGTTACGTTGACAAAGGCTTTTATATGGACTCGTCAAGTTGTTTATGCACGGGTTAATGCACAGGTTCACTTCAGCCATAGGTGTTACGTGACGGGGTTTATAAATGCCTTTGACCATTGTTCAGTGTCTCACACTATGAATGTGTAGAGCTTTTGTTTTTATTCGCGAGAACAGCACCCAGTATGCCTTGATGGAGCAACACCTCCATGCCCAAGGGGGAGAAGATTATATTCAAACATTCAAGATTAAAAATATATTGTCCGTTTTAAACATCATGTTAAAATACCACTAATAAAATAAAATTGTTGCTCCAGATACAGTTGCCAAGACACATCAAAATGAAAAAAAAAAATAACCAGCACTAAAATTTGTAAAATTAATAAATAAGTACATAAATATATACAATAAATAAGGATAAAATAAATAAATAGGTAATAAAATTATAGCGTAAAGATTTTTGCTATGACACAATAAGATAATATTACTACATTTTTTTAATAATTCAGATTAAATAAATCAGTGCAATAATACATGGAATACACAGCGTCTCGTATCATCACACAAGTCTTCGTTCGTGAATTTGTTGTACATATAATACATTGCAATTTAGCATGCATAAATAAAATGGCAGAGGGTGTAATTATTTCAGGAAAAGGTTCCATATAGCTAATATAACCTTTAAACGTGATCCTATTGGAAGTTGCTCAAACGTTTCATTCATATGAAGATTAGGACCATGTTTATTACACATTAAAGAAGTTAGACCAACACATAAGGAGCGACAGTGATATTCGCGAGTTATGTGTGTCTCGGATAATCCTCCAAACCCGATAGCGGCAAGACTCCAATGACTTCTTCCTTTTCGTCAATATATTTTCCCAGGTGCCAAGTCTGCAGATTTGGTGAAAGGACTAAATTTGTTTCTTCGATGTTACTAATATGACGATCTACTGCGTTAATGCTGCTATCTACCGCCGCCTTTCTCATTGAATCAGAAAAGATACTGTGTGTGTGTGTGTGTGTGTGTGTGTGTGCGTGTGTACGTGTGCGCGTGTGTGCGTGTGTGCATGCGTGCGTGCGTGCGTGTGTGTTATTATTTCATTAAAATAATGATTAGTATCTAATTATTTAAGGCACTTGGAACGTTATATTAGCTGGTTTGTCTATATATAATTTATGTCGCGGTTACAATGTCATGATCATGTGAGGTCTCACTCAACAAGTCAATCTTTCTTGCAAGCTTTGTAACACTGGCTTAGTATATTTCATATGGCTTCTTTAAAAACAATATCATTTTAACAAGTATATGCTTTTTCAGCATACCTGTGATTTTATAAATATATATATATATATATATATATATATATATATATATATATATATACATATATATATATATATATATATATATATAAATATATATATATATATATATACTGCAAAAAAATCAAGCAATTGTATGATTCCGTGTCTGTAGATCCAAGACCCCCATACTGTGAATTTAACCACACATACGTCTTAGCACTCGCTTCGTAGGAGGTATATAAAGATGTGTTATCAGATGTGACCTACCGCAGCCTTATGTCAGCTGTGGTTAATGGCTGCCGTGAGTTATGCCGGTAGTGACGGTTTTAAAAGAGGTTTATTCGTCGGAATGATTCACTTAGACGAACACGCTCAATGCACTTTTCTTTTCTTTCTGATACCATTGTATAATATGCATCAGTACTCGACTTTACACTCCAGTACGAGGTTACTTATCGGAACATTGTATCTGTCTCTGTCTCTTTGGCGAAAGGGTAGGACACAGTATCACAGCCGCTTAGTACATAGGCTCCAAGTAGCTGTGAGCACACGGTTTCCCCTAAGTTGGCACATGTGGCGTTGATATCAACACCATCCCACTTCTCCATCTGCACAGCAAAGCGAACCAGCAGATCGTAAGGTGACGTCCGGCAGACCAGCAGCACGAAAATGTTGCTGTCGTGGCTGAGAATTATGACCATCTGACGACTAAATGTAGGCAGGAGTTCCATCTCGCGCTGTTGACCGACCGCGAAATATATATACTAAGTCGAACGCGGCCTAATCACCAATTCTGACAACTCGTTGCAGATGTTCCATAGTATTCACTGGCGAACTGAAGTTTGCATGGAATCCGGTTGGGAGTGCATTGCGGAATCCAGTTGTCATCGTCCCACCAAGTGCCACGGAGTCTGACACATTGACCGTCGTTGGAGTCAATTCCATTACGGATGTTATAGAGGACAACACTCTCGACATCGAGGTGGTGGGAACAGTTTTCTTCACACCTTCCTACGTGTGCAGCATTTCGGTGGATCTGCTTGACAGATATGGAGAGTAGCAATGGTCATGGGTGTCAGAAGAATATGTAGATTGGGTAAAAAGTCAATCCTTTCTGCTACTTGTGTTGAGGATAGTGTGAGACCCTTCACGCCCCTTTTCCGATGTTTATTCCCGTCTGCTCCCCGAACTGATCGGCAGAGACAACGTTCCAGCTGCCTGCCTTTTGTCTGCAGACAAAAGCACCGGAGAGAAGGTCGTCCCTGGCCTCGGCAGGCAGGCGCACTGACTTCTCAAGGCAGTGCCACGAGAAGCACCTTGCCAGTGTCCACCGATGAAAAAGTATGGTAATAAACGCTTGTTGCTGGGCTGCTGTGGACGCAAATCGATCTCTCTGTCTCTGTCTCTGTCTCTGTCTCTGTCTCTGTCTCTGTCTCTGTCTCTGTCTCTGTCTCTGTCTCTGTCTCTGTCTCTGTCTCTGTCTCTGTCTCTGTCTCTGTCTCTGTCTCTGTCTCTGTCTCTGTCTCTGTCTCTGTCTCTGTCTCTGTCTCTGTCTCTGTCTCTGTCTCTGTCTCTGTCTCTGTCTCTGTCTCTGTCTCTGTCTCTGTCTCTGTCTCTGTCTCTGTCTCTGTCTCTGTCTCTGTCTCTGTCTCTGTCTCTGTCTCTGTCTCTGTCTCTGTCTCTGTCTCTGTCTCTGTCTCTGTCTCTGTCTCTGTCTCTGTCTCTGTCTCTGTCTCTGTCTCTGTCTCTGTCTCTGTCTCTGTCTCTGTCTCTGTCTCTGTCTCTGTCTCTGTCTCTGTCTCTGTCTCTGTCTCTGTCTCTGTCTCTGTCTCTGTCTCTGTCTCTGTCTCTGTCTCTGTCTCTGTCTCTGTCTCTGTCTCTGTCTCTGTCTCTGTCTCTGTCTCTGTCTCTGTCTCTGTCTCTGTCTCTGTCTCTGTCTCTGTCTCTGTCTCTGTCTCTGTCTCTGTCTCTGTCTCTGTCTCTGTCTCTGTCTCTGTCTCTGTCTCTGTCTCTGTCTCTGT
>OZ024864.1:38905729-38910729 GCA_964017155.1 Oasisia sp. SBJ-2009 | reverse complement strand
AGACACTCATGTGAATACACATCATTCAAAAGAACTTACAGTAATTACAATTTCTAGGTTCACCATTGAAATAATACAGCTGGCAACTAGACTAAATTCGTGACACGTAGATGTAAAAATCGTTAATTACCATAACATCAACACAAATGTGTCTTGCATTAGAACAGAGTATTTGTTTCATTTGCATAACAATTATCATCATCCAAGGCACAAACACACCAACGCGCACGCGCACGCGCACGGGCACGGGCACGGGCACGGGCACGCACACGCACACGCACCCCCGCACACACACATACATATATATATATATATATATATATATATATATATGGCAGTGAACTGGACAACATAATTCATATTGCCCTGAAAGAGTTTCCTGACATAATAACATGAGAGACGGAAGCAGTGCTGTGAGATATGAAGAGTGTGCGATGCATCGGACAGCATCAGGCAAAAACCACACTTTATAATATTTTAAATTATTTATTGATGTTCGTTGCCTGCTACTGTGAGTACCCTGAAATGCTAGTCAACAGTTTGTAGTATTAAATTATGGTTAAATGATGAAACAAATAATTTTCGAAAAGATTAGCCGATACTGATAATTTATATAATGAAGTTAAATTTCTTCAAACATTCAAACATTTGACAAAATTATACAAAACATATATTTATATGCGTGTTCACAAGTTTTGAAACGGTAAACCATACGATACTGATTGTTCATCTACACTTGACAATCTTATTTCGATAGTAGTATTATATTAATCACGGTTGTACCAGGATAGGAGTGCTCTACGCAATTTATACTTTACCCTTGGGTAAACATGTTCAATCGAACATTTTTCGACTTCACAGGGACTGTAGCGAAGTAAGTATTCGTACAACTAAGATACGTGGATCATCTTAGAATGGTCTAAGTTTTGACAAGACAGCACAGGAGGTGAAACAGGATTCTCTCTATTCGATTGAGATTTCGATGCACTGGTAGTCTTAACGAAGTAATATGTAAAGCACTGTCGGTTAGTTTGACACTATAATAATAATAATGCAGTGTATTATCTGGTAACCAAAGCGGCGGAAAAATTCAATACAAACATTGCGACTGATAAAACAATTCATTAATGTGTATTAGAAAAAGTAAATATTAAGTTGTTACTAATTAGAATATATGATAAATTAATAGAAATAAGTAAATGGTAAATGGCCTATCATATTAATACATATATTTTAACAGATTAAAGTGTCAGAACAAAATCTAAAATATAGTAATGGTCGTACAACACAATGATTGAAGAAACACGAGTAATTCAAGCAAGAACGATCTTGTACTTGCTATGAGTAAAGATAAATGTTGCTAAATTCCAATCGATGATAACGTTAACATGTACTACAGATACATTCAGATTGTAATAGGTACATGTACAAGCAACATACACAATACGATGAGACAATGAAATATCGGCGTATTTACTCAACCCGATTAAACAATCAATCGGCATTTTGTAGTAACTGTTTATAGGACATTTGGCCCCGTCCGTTCCTGCTACGTTCTGTTAGAAAGTCACGTACTATACCCCAGCATGTGTCAGCGTCATGTTCGTCTAGGTCTAGTCGGAATGATGGTTTCTCTCTCTGCCACGGCCTCATCCTACAAGACACGATTTCGGGAAGAGGGACGTAGCCACGACTGATGAACATATAGTCCTCCTTCCGTTTGTTACTGTACCTCGCAAACTGCAGCTGCCGCCGAAACTCGCTCTCTCTTAATAGTTCTTCAGTCACGCACACTAGCAACTTTTCACTCTGATTCATGGCCACAGCAATCTTTTCCAAAGGTGACCCAAATTGTATTCCACCCGGTTCATACTCATCCCTGATCATGAAGTACGCTTCGAACTGCCATTCAAGCAATTTTTCGTTCAAATCGTTCAATGCCCAATCTCTCAGCACAATATCGCTTTCATCGAAAAGAACCGTCACTTGATATCTCCGTAATGGCAGGGGCAAGTTGCTAGTTGCAAATGCTCTGTGATTCCTCCATATATATATTTTGAACCTGATGAACTCTCGGAAAAGACAAATTGCCACTAATGCCAATATTACGATTACGGCTATTAGAGAGAGCGCCCAATAGAGCGAAAGATACTTTTCACACTCATTCTGTATACCAGACAGAGAGATGTGCACTCGTCATGACGACACACAAGATACCTGTCATTTTCACGACGACTGGATATCTGAAAGACAAATAAAATAAATAAAGAATACAAATAGCATTTGTTTCTCACGGTTAGAAAGCTTCAATAAGTTAGGTTGTCATTACCAATCGGCGTTTCAGACGAGTCACTGCTGCTGTCATCTTCTCTCATCCACGCGCTCTCAATGTCTTTCAAATTAAACAGATATTTATTTTCTTCCGAATTTTGCACATTTCCCAACTTTTCGTAACTAAAATTAAATATTACCTGCATGTGATTTTATGTTTCACAGACAACATTTCTTTAAACAATGAAGTATGCTTTGGGATCTTAGTTCAAAGACACGTATACTTTACTTTAAGTTATATGTTTGTAGTGGTTGTTTAGAAATGTTACTATATAGACTTAAATAAGGTGAGTTGTTTCCAAATTGATGAGGATCGTTTGGAGTGTTGATTATTTTAATACTTGAAAGAGACAAGGCAACAATTGTTTCTAGTATTAAAACGAATCTTACACACTGACATGCCTTCTATCCATACAAACAGAGGCACCGTTTTTTTTGTTGGGGTGATTATGTCACTGACAAATGGTATCGCTACCAGTGGATAAATACACAATAATCAGTTGCGGCTACATAAGATGTAGGTCCAGTAACAGTTACTGTTTTCTGAAAAAAGACAATCATCGTAGACGGATGCATGTTCGGGATAAAGCTTCTCCCGACCAACCGACCGACCGACCCATCGACCCACCGACCCACCGACCCACCGACCCATCGACACACCGACCCACCGACCCGACCGACCGACCGACCGACCGACCGACCGACCGACCGACCGACCGACCGACCGACCGACCGACCGACCGACCGACCGACCGACCGACCGACCGACCGACCGACCGACCGACCGACCGACCGACCGACCGACCGACCGACCGACCGACCGACCGACCGACCGACCGACCGACCGACCGACCGACCGACCGACCGACCGACCGACCGACCGACCGACCGAACCGACCGAACCGACCGAACCGACCGAACCGAACCGAACCGAACCGAACCGAACCGAACCGAACCGAACCGAACCGAACCGAACCGAACCGAACCGAACCGAACCGAACCGAACCGAACCGAACCGAACCGAACCGAACCGAACCGAACCGAACCGAACCGAACCGAACCGAACCGAACCGACCGAACCGACCGAACCGACCGAACCGACCGAACCGACCGAACCGACCGAACCGACCGAACCGACCGAACCGACCGAACCGACCTACCGACCCACCGAACCCACCGAACCCACCGACCCGACCCACCGACCCACCGAACCGATCGAACCGACCCACCGACCCACCGACCCACCGACCCACCGACACACCGACACACCGCCCTACCGACCGCTCGCCCGCGCGCCTTTATGTCTGCGTGTGTGTGTCTAATTTTCTAATAAAAAAGATACTCGTCGTAGGCGGGAAGCAAGTTGGATCATAAAAGCTTCTCCCGCAGACCGACCGACCGACCGACCGACCGACCGACCGACCGACCGACCGACCGACCGACCGACCGACCGACCGACCGACCGACCGACCGACCGACCGACCGACCGACCGACCGACCGACCGACCGACCGACCGACCGACCGACCGACCGACCGACCGACCGACCGACCGACCGACCGACCGACCGACCGACCGACCGACCGACCGACCGACCGACCGACCGACCGACCGACCGACCGACCGACCGACCGACCGACCGACCGACCGACCGACCGACCGACCGACCGACCGACCGACCGACCGACCGACCGACCCGCCGACCCGCCGACCCGCCGACCCGCCGACCCGCCGACCCGCCGACCCGCCGACCCGCCGACCCGCCGACCCGCCGACCCGCCGACCCGCCGACCCGCCGACCCGCCGACCCGCCGACCCGCCGACCCGCCGACCCGCCGACCCGCCGACCCGCCGACCCGCCGACCCGCCGACCCGCCGACCCGCCGACCCGCCGACCCGCCGACCCGCCGACCCGCCGACCCGCCGACCCGCCGACCCGCCGACCCGCCGACCCGCCGACCCGCCGACCCGCCGACCCGCCGACCCGCCGACCCACTATCGCACTGACCCGTGCGACCGGCAGACCACCTCACCGCCCGCCCGCCCACCGCCCGCTCGCCCGGGCCCCTGCATGTCTGGGTGTGTGTCTGTTTCTCTGTTTGTATGTATTGTATGTATTTATGTATATTTGTGTGTGTGTGTGTGTGTGTGTGTGTGTGTGTGTGTGTGTGTGTGTGTGTGTGTGTGTGTGACTTTACGTGTGTGTGTGTGGTGTGTAAGTATGACTGTGTGTGTGATACATGCGTACATAAAAACAGACAGAAAGACACACACACACACACACACACACACACACACACACACACACACACACAAACACAAACAAACACACACACACACACACACAAATATACATAAATACATATAATACACCCACCTACCGACCGAACTACCAACCCACCTACAGACCGAAAAACAGACCCACCGACCGATCGAACGATAGACCCACCGACCGACCGACCGAGACCCACCCACCCACCAATCCACCGACCTGCCGCCCGACACTCCGACCCACCGACCGAACGACAAACCCACCGATACACCGACCGAACGACAGACCCACCGACCCACCGACCAACCCATCATCCGACCGACCCACTGACCCACCGACCGACCGATATTAATTTAATCAATTGTATCGACATTACAGCTATACAAACATACACACAT
>OZ024864.1:38888229-38898229 GCA_964017155.1 Oasisia sp. SBJ-2009 | reverse complement strand
TCGACTGCACGTAGGATGTCATTCTTTACACAGACAAAGGTCGTCTCGACACTGTGATTTGGCTTGTACACAGACAGACTGGTTGGGCTCACGAGATTATATTCAGACATGTGAGCCGACAGTCTTGCAGCAACAACACATTCTATTATCTTAGATAAATATGGAAGATTTGACACAGGTCTGTAATAATTGTTCAAGATGTCCTGATCTAGACTTGGCTTCTTGATTACTGGCTTTACATGTGCTCCATTCAAGTGAGAAGGCATTGCGCCTGTCCTTAAAGACATGTTAACAATGGTCGTGAGAACAGGTATAGTGTCAAGCGCACAGTATCTAAGCAGCCATGTCCGTATGGGGTAAAGTTCACAGGATTTAACTGACGATGACTTCAAAAATACTCCAATTTCAGTTTCAGTGGCTGGCTCTTAATGCTGTCAGTAGAGGTGTATGTGATCTATGGTCAGTATAGATGTCTATGACGTTGACATTTTGAATAAGTTCGCAACGGATTTTCGACTTGGCGACAATCTTGAACCGCTTTTTGTGGTCAACAGATGCATCAGCGATTTGACTCATGTAGTATTCCAATTTTGCACGGTGTATGGATGACGTGACAATCTGGCGCTGTAGGCAGTAAGCCGGCCTGTCACACACCAGTCCAGTTCTTCTCCATCTACGTTCATGTTGACGTCTAACACATTTTTATTATCGTATGCTATCATTATACCACGGGGTGTGTGGTCGTATAGTCACTGTGTAACATTGCGTATCGTTAACGGTGCATGTTTATCAGTAATGGATGTAGTGTTTCGACCCAATTCGTAATAAATCGGCATACGTATCAATTTACTACAGTACATATTTACAATACCACATGGTCGCAGGCTTTTATAGATAACAGTACGGTCTAGTGTACAAGCTACACTGCGGGGCGTTAGTCAATGCATGCTGTAAGAATAACCTAGATAACATAAAGAAATGAATCGAATTGAACGAAACATCGGTATGCCAGGCAATCCGTCAACAATGAAGCAAAGTGTGTCTATGCAAGTGTACACTGACTACAACGTTGGTGTGTGTTTATATCGGTTTGTCTGTGTGTCGGCGTATCGGCGTATCAGCGTCTGGCATATCGGTGTGTCGGTTTGTCGGTGGGTTTGTGGGTCGGTGAATGTGTGTGTCGGTGTATCGATGTGTCGGTGTGCCGTTGTGTCGGCGTGTCGGCGTGTCGGGGTGTCGGCGTGTCGGCGTGTCGGCGTGTCGGCGTGTCGGCGTGTCGGCGTGTCGGCGTGTCGGCGTGTCGGCGTGTCGGCGTGTCGGCGTGTCGGCGTGTCGGCGTGTCGGCGTGTCGGCCTGTCGACGTGTCGGCGTGTCGGCGTGTCGGCGTGTCGGCGTGTCGGCGTGTCGGCGTGTCGGCCTGTCGACGTGTCGGCGTTTCGGCGGTTGGTGTTTCGGTATCGGTGCTTGACATGCTAAGTGTAATGACGCACCTCGTCGCTAAGTCATTAAATTTGTGTGGGATGGTTGATTGGAGGGTGTTATGGTGGGTAGCTAAGTGAATGAATGAGTGAGTGAGCGAGTGAGTGAGCAATCATTCGAGCGTGTGAGTTAGTAACTGAGTGAGTGAGAGATTGAGTGAGTGATTGTGCGAGTGAGTGAGTGACTGAGTGAGTGAGCGAGCGAGCGAGCGAGCGAGTGGATGAATGAAGGAATGAGTGAATGACTGAATGAGTGAATGATTGTATGATTGAATGATTGAATGAGTGAATGAGTGAATGAGTGAATGAGTGAATGAGTGAATGAGTGAACGAGTGAACGAGTGAACGAGTGAACGAGTGAGCGAGTGAGCGAGTGAGCGAGTGAGCGAGTGAGCGAGTGAGCGAGTGAGCGAGTGAACGAGTGAACGGGTTAACGAGTTAACGAGTTAACGAATTAACTAGTTAACGAGTTAACGAGTGAAAGAGTGAATGAGTGAATGAGAGAATGAGTGAATGAGTGAATGAATGAATGAGTGAATGAGTGAGTGAGTGAATGAGTGAATGTGTGAATGTGTGAATGAGTGAATGAGTGAATGTGTGAATGAGCGAATGACCGAATGAGTGAAAGAGTGAATGAGTGAATGAGTGTTTGAGTGATTGATTTAATTAGTGAATGAGTTAATGAGTTAATGAGTTTATGAGTTAATGAGTTAATGAGTTAATGAGTTAATGAGTTAATGAGTTAATGAGTTAATGAGAGAATGAGATAATGAGATTATGAGAGAATGAGAGAATGAGAGAATGAGAGAATGAGAGAATGAGAGAATGAGAGAATGAGAGAATGAGAGAATGAATTGAGAGTTGGGTTAGTGAGTGATTGAGTGAGTTTGTTTGTTTGCTTGTCTGGGGAGACTTGCAACGCTGATTCAAATCAGTGATTGATTTGATGAAGATACGCCAATATTTATCTAACGATGCTCTTTTTCAATATACGTTATTTATTTATTAAGTTATTAAGGTAAGTGTCAGTTCTTATCATGTACCTTTAAAGATGCTCAACATAAGACAAGTCAATGAACTGTACACGCACACTCATACGAGGAGGATTCTACGGTCATTAGCAAATTATTATACTCACAATGACAACCACCACAATTCAATATTATTCATATCGACCCGGAAGAGTTTCCTGACATAAAAAGATGAGAGACGGAAGCAGTGCTCGGAGTTATGACGATTGTACGAAGCATAGGATAGCGTCAGGCAAAAACAACATATTATTAAATTATTTATTGTTGCTCGTTGCCTAATACTGTGAATACCCTTAAATGCTAGTCAACAGTTTGTATTATTAAATTATGGTTCAATAATGACACAAATATTTTTTGAAAACATTAACCGACACTGACAACTCATAGAGTGAAGTGAAGTTTATTCAAACATTCAAACATTTGACAAAATTATACAAGACATATATTTATACGCGTATTCACACTGACTGTTCATCTACCCTTGACAATCTTATACCGGTAGTAGTATTATATTCGTCACGGTTGTATATCTCCTTGTTCACATACTATAATCACATTATGAACAACCTCAATATATGTTTGCGATACAAAAGACACCGTTTGCTATATGTTAAAACAGCATGATTAAATATGACAACATTTACATATTTCCGGTAGCATATTTGTCATATAGTCGCTATTTATATTTATATACAATTATAAGTATACTATACAATTACTGAAATAATTCCACAATGGCGCTTCATAGACACAAACATATGTCGATCTCAATGCGGAGCGTAACAGTTCTAAAGCGTAACAGGTTTGTAGCGAATAAGTAGTTTCTCAGTTTCTCAGCAAATATTCACTGTATGTTTGATGGTGAACAATAATAATATGCTTTGTACATTAGTGGTGACGTTTTCAACTCTATGACATATCTAGACATTCCAAAGTAAATTCCTAGTATCCCGTCGTCGGAATTGCTCTATTGATTTGGTACAAATGTTCAATCGAACATATTTCGATTTCACAGGGCCTGTAGCGAAGTAATCATTGGTATAACTAAGATAAGTGGAGCATCTTAGAGTGATCTCAGTTCTGACGGCAGCACAGGAAGTGAAACAGGATTACCTCGATTCGACTGTGTGTTCGATGCACTAGTAGTCTTAACGAAGTAATATGTAAAACACTGTCGGTTAGTCTGACACTATAATAATAATAATAATAACAATAATAATAATAATAATAATAATAATAATAATAATAATAATAATAATAATAATAATAGTAATAATAATAATAATAATAATAATAATAATAATAATAATAATAATAATAATAATAATAATAATAATAATAATGATAATATTGTGTATTATCTGATAGCCATAGAGGCGGAAAAGTGCAATAAGAACATTACGACTGATAAAACAATTCATTAATGCGTACTAGTTAAAGTACATATTAAATTGTTACTAATTAGAATATCTGATAAGAAGAATAACAATAAGCAGGATAATAAAATGGTAAATGGCCTATCATATTAATACATACATTTTAACTGATTAAAGTGTCAGAAAAAAATATAAAAGATGACAATGGTCGTACAACACAATGATTGAAGAAACACGTGTAATTCAAGCAAGAACGGTCTTGTAGTTGCTATGAGTAAAGATAAATGTTGCTAAATTCCAATCGCGATAACGTTAACATATACTACAGACAAATACATATCGTAATAGGTACATGTACAAGCAACATACACAACACGATGGGTTGAGCCCTATTCCCGTAAGAGGACACACAGTGAAATGTCGGCGTATTTACTCAACCCGATTAAACAATCAATCGGCATTTTGTAATAACTGTTTATAGGACATTTGACTACGTTCTGTTAGAAAGTCACGTACTATACCCCAGCATGTGTCATCGTCATGTTCGTCTAGGTCTAGTCGGAATGATGGTTTCTCTCTCTGCCACGGCCTCATCCTACAAGACACGATTTCGGGAAGACGGACGTAGCCACGACTGATGAACATATAATCCTCCTTCCGTTTGTTACTGTACCTCGCAAACCGAAGCTGCTGCTGGAACTCGCTGTCTCTTAATAGTTCTCCAGTCACGCACACTAGCAACTTTTCACTCTGATTCATGGCCACAGCAATCTTTTCCAAAGGTGACCCAAATTGTATTCCACTTGGTTCATACTCATCCCTGATCATGAAGTACGCTTCGAACTGCCATTCAAGCAATTTCTCGTTCAATTCTGTCAATGCCCAATCCCTCAGCTCAGTATCGTATTCATCGAAAAGAACTGTCACTTGATATCTCCGTAATGGCAGGGGCAAGTTGCTAGTTGCAAATGCTCTGTGATTCCTCCATATATATATTTTGAACCTGATGAATTCTCGGAAAAGGTATATTGCCACTACCGCCATTACTACGATAGCGACTATTAGAGATAGCGCCCCGTAGAGCGAAAGATACGTTTCACACTCATTCTGTAAACCAGACAGAGAGATGGCAGAAATCCGTGTGTGAGCTCCTCTGTAAATACAAGTCAAGTTCGTTCTATCTATCACATGTATATCTGTTGTGAGCAACCAGCGTATGAATGTTAGACCACTACAATCACAGAGAAATTCATTCGATTTTAAATTAAGTTGAAATGCTGTTTCTTTGTTTAGATTGTCCAGTTCCTGCGTGAACACAGAACTTATAAAAGGCAACAAGTTCCCACTAAGATCGATGAGATGCAACGATGTGAGTCGTTCGACATGTATATGGACATTGTCAAATTGATTATTTGCAAGTTTAATTTCTTGCAATTTTGTGCACGTTGAAAACGTGTTTGGGTGAATGCGGCGAATGCCGTTATTAGACAAGTCTATGATTTCAAGTCTGCGAGAGAAAGTGAACGCTTTCATATATGGAGTACTTCCCTTCCCGAGGGCATTGTGTGACAAATTTAGAACTCGTAAGTTCGGGTAGTAACGTAACGCGTTTTCGCCAAATGACTCCAACCGTCCGTGACTAAAGTCAAAGACCTGTAGTTTCGTCAATCCACATGGAAATCCTAGCAAGTGCCGTACGAACGCGGTTCCTGATAAATTCCAATAGCGAACATCGTTGTCGGTGAAAACAAGGCGATTGTTGTCTAACGTGTTACGACCATACATGGTAATATGACTCAGATCGATATAGCGTAGTCCTGGGGGTAAGGGGAAATATTTCTCGCCGGGACATGTGGACAGATGTGGTAATGGTTGGACAGTTTTGTCGACATCGACGGAAATGGAAGGCAGTTTAGGATAGCTTGGCAGGTAATTATCAATGTCAAAACGCAGGTCACTACCGCACGAGCAGTAACTGATTGGCAGGTTCGGGTGGTTGTTATTTGATGAATCAAAAACACGAAGTTTATTTAGCTGACTAACTAGTTGAAGCAATTTATATTGCGTTGGGGTAGCACCGTAAATGGAATTGTGTGAAATGAATAATTCTTCAATACCTGCCAAGCACAATACGTCGCTGACGACGATGAAGTTCGTTTGGACATCCCGTAGACTTAACCGACGGACGCTCTCCCAAAAGTGACTCTTGCTACAAAAGTCTCTGAAATCCAAAACTCCGTAAGATGTTGGGTCGGTTTTATCAAGTAAGACCGTGTCGATACTACTGTTCACGGTTTGTCCGAGCGATTGTATGGAGTGTCTAAAGTTGAGTTTGCTGTTACAACTGAGGTCGAGAACGCGTAGGTTTGTGAAGTCAGAGAAGGTACCTGGCTCGATGCTTTCGACGCCACAACTTCGTATCATTAATGTGGCTATATTCGATGCCTTGATTGCCGAAAACGTGCGAGTGGAAACAGTTCTGATATCACATCCGTTCAAGACTAGTGTAGTGAGCTTCGGAAGTCGGCCGTAGTCCGCGGGTAGCTCTGTATCGTTCCCCTGCACGGACAATGTTTGTAGCTGTCGGAGACTGTCCAGTATATCAACCGGATATTCGCCCATCGTGTATTGGCCGGCAATAGCGAGAACTTGCAAAGACGGAAGTCCTTGAAACGACTCGTTCGACAGACGGGCCAAGTCCAGATAGTTGCCGTGCAAGTTCAACTGTCGGAGTTGCCGAAGCCCAAAGAAGCAATTTCTGTATAAAGTTTTGATTTTGTTGAACGACAAATCCAACAATAGCAAATGTTGCATGTTTTGAAATGCGTATTCCGGTACAACTACAATTGCATTGTGGGCCAGCTGAAGTTGTGTAACCCGCATTGGAACAACAACGGGAAGATGGACTATGTTTCGTGAGCTACAGTTAAATGCGACACTTTCAGGCTCTCCGGAAACACGTGATTCGTCACATCGCAGGCACGTGACACTTTCAGTCAGTGCCAGTAATGTCAAGACGACACGCAAGATACCTGTCATGTTCATGACAACTGGATATCTGAAAGACCAAAAAAACACAAATTGCAGTTGTTTCTCACTCACGGTTAGAAAGCTAGAATATGTTAGGTTGTCATTACCTGTCGGCGTTTTAGACGAGTCACTGCTGCTGTCATCTTCTCTCATCCACGCGCTCTCAATGTCTTTCAAATTATAGAGATATTTATTATCTTCCGAATTTTGCACATTTCCCAACTTTTCGTAACTAAAATTAAATATTACCTGCATGTGATTTTATGTTTCACAGACAACATTTCTTTAAACAATGAAGTAGGCCTTGGGATCTTAGTTCAAAGACACGTATACTTTACATGAAGTTATATGTTTGTAGTGGTTGTTTAGAAATGTTACTATATAGACTTAAATAAGGTGAGTTGTTTCCAATTTGATGAGGATCGTGTGGAGTGTTGGTTATTTTAATACTTCAAAGAGACAAGGCAACAATTGTTTCTAGTATTAAAACGAATCTTACACACTGACATGCCTTCTATCCATACAAACAGAGGCATCGTTTTTTTGGGTGATTATGTCACTGACAAATTGTATCGCTACCAGTGGATAAATACACAATAATCAGTTGCGGTTACATAATATGTAGGTCCAGTAACAGTTACTGTTTTCTAAAAGATTATCGTCGTAGACGGGAAGCACGTTGGATCATAAAAGCTTCTCCCGCAGACCGACCGACCGACCGACCTACAGACCTACAGACCGACCGACCTACAGACCGACAGACCGACAGACCGACAGACCGACCGACCTACAGATCGACCTACCCACCGACCCACTAACACACTGACCCGTGCGACCGGCAGACCACCCCACCGCCCGCCCGCTCGCCCGGGCCCCTGCATGTCTGGGTGTGTGTCTGTTTCTCTGTTTGTATGTATTGTATGTATGACTGTCTGTGTTTGTGTTTGTGTGTGTGTGTGTGTGTGTGTGTGTGTGTGTGTGTGTTTGTGTGTGTGTGTGTGTGTGTGTGTGTGTGTGTGTGTGTGTGTGTGTGTGTGTGTGTGTGTGTGTGTGTGTCTTTTTGTCTGTTTGTATGTACGCATGTATGTTTGTATATATAATATATACGTTCAATCACACACACAGTCATACTTAGATACCACACACACATACACACACACACACGCACACACACACACACACACACACACACACACACCAATATACAACCACCCTATAACCATGTACACATTCACAGGCACTCGCTCACATACGCACAGAAATCCACAAACGACGGTGCAAGTCTGACATTACGAATCACAAGTTTTAACATCTTACTTACCCGCGTATTCTGAGGTATGAACAAATGTTCTTGATACGTCGATATATGCAATGAACACCTCGAACAAATGCACTTCGTTCGACTGTCAACTTGTTCTTATCTGAGAACGTAAATAAGGAAACTTTCACTAGGTGGAGACTCATAGTGTGATGACATCCGGGTTGTTTGTATAATTATATAACAAAACCTCCGATGCAAAACGACCCTGCGTGTGCATTGAACCGTATCGCACTTAACCGACGTCGGTGTACTCTAATAAAGAGACTCCATAGTGAAGGTCAATTTACAAGTTTCAACGTGCGTTTCATATTGTTATGATTGAATATTCTGAGTGAGTTCCCGTCTTCTACGAACATTCTATGGTTGTTACCTGGAGAGTCCACTAACCTACGCTTTCCTTGTCTTCCACGGTGGATTGAGTATCACCAGTCGGAATATTCTAACAGTCGCTAACTGGAGGAGCTCGAGAACTTCGCAGTTGACAACTGGTGTTTCCCATCTGCACATTGTGATTGGACCGCGGCAGTGTTACCGTATTTGACAGGAATGTTGGCTACTAAATGCTTAAAAAGACCACGGAGCCTTGTGAATTGTTTATGTTGATACAATAATCAAGACTGCCTAATGACATCAAAGCCGCTTGTTAAACATTGCCAATCCATTCATCCGGGGATGAATAGAACGACAACAGTCAGAGAAGACTTTCCTATTACAGCAAAAGAATGTTGGAATATCTTAAAGAATGAAATTGACTGCATTGTCGAAAAATGTGTCCCCTTGAAAAAACAGGGGAAACCGTCAAAAAAGAAACACTTATCAAAAGAAGCCATTAGAAAAATAAAATACAAGCAAACGATGTGGAAGACATATAGACATAATGGAAGTGAACCAGACTATGCCATTTATAAAGAAGCACTTAACCAAGCTACAGCTGAAATTAGAAATTCAAAGAGAAGCTATGAACAAAAATTAGCTTTTAATATAAAACATGACAGCAAGAGTTTTTATGCGTATATTCGAAGTAAACAGAAAGTTCAGGATAAGGTCGGACCTCTAGAAGATGGTGATGGAAACATAATAACAGAGGGATTCTTAATGGCAGAAAACCTAAATGAATACTTTAGTTCGGTATTTACCAGGGAAGATATTAGTGCATTACCAGTACCAGAGACTAAATTCGAAGGGAGAGAGTCAGACTATTTAGGACAACTAATTGTAACACCAAAAATGGTAGCTAAGAAAATAAGGGACATGAAGGATAATAAGTCACCTGGAGTGGATGGGATTCCTCCCAAATTACTACTGGAAATTGTAGAATAAATTAGCACACCACTTGCAAAAGTGTTCAATTTGGCATTAGAGGAAGGCGTAGTTCCGTTAGAATGGAAAGAAGCAAACATCATACCATTATTTAAAAAAGGATCAAGAAGCAAGTCAGAGAACTATAGACCAGTGAGTTTAACATCGGTGATTTGTAAACTATTAGAAAGACTAATTAAAGATCACTTGGTTGATTTTCTTGTTAAAAATAACTTGATTAACCCATCTCAACATGGGTTTCTAAAAGCGAGGTCATGCTTAACAAATATCTTATGTGTTTTGGAAGATGTCACAAAGTGGGTAGATGAGGGATCACCAGTAGATATAATATACTTAGATTTTAAAAAAGCTTTTGACAAAGTGCCACATCAAAGATTACTACTTAAACTGAAGGCCCATGGCATAGGCAATGTTATGATTAACTGGATAGAAAAATGGCTTATT
>OZ024864.1:38868229-38880729 GCA_964017155.1 Oasisia sp. SBJ-2009 | reverse complement strand
TAGTCAACAGATGCATCAGCGATTTGACTCATGTAGTATTCCAATTTTGCACGGTGTATGGATGACGTGACAAGCTGGCGCAGAAGGCAGTAAGCCGGCCTGTCACACTCCAGTCCAGTTCCTCTCCATCTACGTTCCAGTTGACGTCTAACACACTTTTGTTATCGTATGCTATCATTATACCACGGGGTGTGTGGTCGTATAGTCACTGTGTAACTGTGCGTATCGTTAACGGTGCATGTTTATCAGTAATGGATGTAGTGTTTCGACCCAATTCATAATAAATCGGCATACGTATCAATTTACTACAGTACATATTTACAATACCACACGGTCGCAGGATTGTATAGATAACAGTACGGTCTAGTGTACAAGCTACACTGCGGGGCGTTAGTCAATGCATGCTGTAAGAATAACCTAGATAACATAAAGAAATGAATCGAATTGAACGAAACATCGGTATGCCAGGCAATCCGTCAACAATGAAGCAAAGTGTGTCTATGCAAGTGTACACTGACTACCACGTTGGTGTGTGTTTATATCGGTTTGTCTGTGTGTCGGCGTATCGGCGTATCAGCGTCCGGCATATCGGTGTGTCGGTTTGTCGGTGTGTTTGTGGGTCGGTGAATGTGTGTGTCGGTGTATCGATGTGTCGGTGTGCCGTTGTGTCGGCGTATCGGCGTGTCGGGGTGTCGGCGTGTCGGCGTGTCGGCGTGTCGGCGTGTCGGCGTGTCGGCGTGTCGGCGTGTCGGCGTGTCGGCGTGTCGGCGTGTCGGCGTGTCGGCGTGTCGGCGTGTCGGCCTGTCGACGTGTCGGCGTTTCGGCGGTTGGTGTTTCGGTATCGGTGTTTGACATGCTAAGTGTAATGACGCACCTCGTCGCTAAGTCATTAAATTTGTGTGGGAGGGTTGATTGGAGGGTGTTATGGTGGGTAGTTAAGTGAATGAATGAGTGAGTGAGCGAGTGAGTGAGCAATCAATCGAGCGTGTGAGTTAGTACCTGAGTGAGTGAGAGATTGAGTGAGTGATTGTGCGAGTGAGTGAGTGAGCGAGCGAGCGAGCGAGCGAGCGAGCGAGCGAGTGGATGAATGAATGAATGAGTGAATGAGTGAATGAGTGAATGAGTGAATGATTGTATGATTGTATGATTGAATGATTGAATGAGTGAATGAGTGAATGATTGAATGAGTGAACGAGTGAACGAGTGAACGAGTGAACGATTGCGCGAGTGAGCGAGTGAGCGAGTGAGCGAGTGAGCGAGTGAGCGAGTGAGCGAGTGAGCGAGTGAGCGAGTGAGCGAGTGAGCGAGTGAACGAGTGAACGAGTTAACGAGTGAAAGAGTTAACGAGTTAACGAGTGAAAGAGTGAATGAGTGAATGAGTGAAAGAGTGAGTGAGTGAATGAGTGAATGTGTGAATGAATGAATGAGTGAATGTGTGAATGAGTGAATGAGTGAATGAGTGTTTGAGTGATTGATTTAATGAGTTAATGAGTTAATGAGTTAATGAGTTAATGAGTTAATGAGTTAATGAGTTAATGAGTTAATGAGTTAATGAGTTAATGAGTTAATGAGTTAATGAGTTAATGAGTTAATGAGTTAATGAGTTAATGAGTTAATGAGTTAATGAGTTAATGAGTTAATGAGTTAATGAGTTAATGAGTTAATGAGTTAATGAGTTAATGAGTTAATGAGTTAATGAGTTAATGAGTTAATGAGTTAATGAGTTAATGAGTTAATGAGTTAATGAGTTAATGAGTTAATGAGTTAATGAGTTTATGAGTTTATGAGTTTATGATTTAATGAGTTAATGAGTTAATGAGTTAATGAGTCAATGAGTTAATGAGTTAATGAGTGAATGAGTTAATGAGTTAATGAGTTAATGAGTTAATGAGTTAATGAGTTAATGAGTTTATGAGAGAATGAGATAATGAGAGAATGAGAGAATGAATTGAGAGTTGGGTTAGTGAGTGATTGAGTGAGTTTGTTTGCTTGTCTGGGGAGACTTGCAACGCTGACTCAAATCAGTGATTGATTTGATGAAGATACGCCAATATTTATCTAACGATGCTCTTTTTCAATATACGTTATTTATTTATTAAGTTATTAAGGTAAGTGTCAGTTCTTATCATGTACCTTTAAAGATGCTCAACATAAGACAAGTCAATGAACTGTACACGCACACTCATACGAGGAGGATTCTACGGTCATTAGCAAATTATTATACTCCCATTGACAACCACCACAATTCAAGATTATTCTTATCGATCCGAAAGAGTTTCCTGACATAAAAACATGAGAGACGGAAGCAGTGCTCGGAGTTATGACGATTGTACGAAGCATAGGATAGCGTCAGTCAAAAACAACACATTATTAAATTATTTATTGTTGGTCGTTGCCTGATACTGTGAATACCCTTAATTGCTAGTCAACACTTTGTATTATTAAATTATGGTTCAATTATGACACAAATATTTTTTGAAAACATTAACCGATACTGCCAACTTATAGAGTGAAGTGAAGTTTATTCAAACATTCCAACATTTGACAAAATTATAAAAGACATATATTTATACGCGTATTCACGGTTGTATATCTCCTTTTTCACATACTATAGTCATATTATGTACAACTTCAATATATGTTTGAGATACAAAAGACACCGTTTGCTATATGTTAAAACAGCATGATTCAATATGACAACATTTACATATTTCCGGTAGCATTCAACGAGCTACAAACAATGTCCTGAAGACGCTAGCAATTCTAACCGTCGCAGTCGTCTGTTGGATGCCGAACAAATGCTACTCGTTCCTTTACTTGATCGGAGTTACGTCCAACATCGCAGTGGGCTACTACGTCACGTTCGGTCTGGCACTGTTCAACAGTTGTGTCAACCCGTTAATTTATATCATTAATGTTAAGGAATTTCGGAAAGGGGTGACTCCCATGTGTCGGTGTCAGCGATAAGTACGGTGAAATAAGAGTAACTTCGGCGAGTTTAGACGTTGATGTCCGATATAACACGAAATCAGTTCCATTTCGCTTCAGCCCCTACGTGCTTTAGCGAAAGTTGTTAATAAGCATTTATATGGTTATACAAATGTAATAGTACTGTCAGTCGAACTTCGTCGATTCATGCGATATGTGCATTTATTATCAATGCACTAATGTTAAACATTACATATTCAAACTAATAAAAACACTGAACATGAGCAGCAACATTTTCTTTGTTGCTACTTTTACTGCGTGTAGCACATAATAAAAACATATTCCCATTTACACGAACTCTGAAGGTGACATGACTTCTCGTAAAATATAAAATAAACAAATAAAATTGCGATGGCGTGAAAACGAATAACGGAATTGTTCCATCATTTCTTTCGCACGAGTAACGCACTATTCAAAAACGATCAACATCGATGTCCGAAGCCAAGTAAAAATCAAGCTGCATCTGAACCCCCCCTCCCAACGAAAGTAATTATTAACGACACATCCGTATATATATACATATATATATATATATATATAATATATATATATAATATATATATATATATATATATAATATATATATATATATATATATATATATATATATATATATATAATATATATATATATATATATAATATATATATATATATATAATATATATATATATATATATATATATATATATATATAATATATATATATATATATATATATATATATATATACAGAACACATACGTATATTAGGTATATTATATATATTTAAATATATATATATATATATATATATATATATATATATATATAACATACATAATATACGTGTGTGTTCTGTATATATATATATATATATATATATATATATATATATATATATATATATATAGAACACACACGCATATTATGTACGTTTATATATATATATATATATATATATATATATATATATATATATATATATATATATATATATATATATTCAAATGTATATATATATATATATATATATATACATATATATATATATATATATATATACATATATATATATATATATATACATATATATATATATATATATATATATATATATATATATATATAGTGCGAGTCAATTGTCGCTAGCAATTATCGCTAAAAACAGTTTTAGGACCACTAATTGTTTCCTTTTGTTAACGGTAGCATTAACAGTATCGGCCACCCACCATTATTAACACGCTTACTCTGGTTTCATATCGCCTCTTGTTAATTGATAAATTCATACGACAACGGGACATTAATGACTGTTATGATCCTGTTTGATTGCCTGCCTAATCAACTCTCACGTCGCCATGTTCTATTACCACCGACGACAGTGAAGATTAGAAACGTGGTTTCAGTCACGTAGTGTTTCTCACGGAGGATGCATGTATATTTCGTCTCATCGGATGTGATCGGATTCGGTAATGTAATATTGAAATCGTATCGTCTGGATAAGTGACAGTTCTGGGAATGTGATTACCTCGCACAAACTCTGAAGTGAGCGAAGCGGTGTACTAAATTCAACAACATGATAACAAGCCTAATGTCACCAGTTCACGTTTCTTATGCAGAGGATGTCATTGTAATGGGTGCAGTAACAGTATACATGTACATGTGACAGTGTCATCACAAGAAGAACACAGAACTTCAGAAAACAAAGGAGTTGAACCCATGTAATTGTGTGAACTTCACAAGAGAGTTGCCTGTTCGAAGACCGATCGCCCAGTGCACTTGACGATGGATGCGGTAGACAACGACGTGCGTCCGCCCGACGACTTCGCGAAGATTCCGCTATCTATTGTCTTGCGCTGGGTCGGCCGCATCTTAGGAATAACAGGTGTCATCAGCAACATCTTCGTAATCGTCGTCATCCTGCGTCACACGAAACTGTGGCGCAAGAAGACTTGCAAATACATCGTCAACCAAAGTGTCATCGACGCGATGACACTGACAGTGTTCCTCGTTCGCGTGCACATGATTCCCGGTGACAAGTGGCTGCTGGCGAGAATGGACGATCTACAAGCGGACGTCTACTGCCGCCTATGGGGCTCGCCGTTCCTCATGTACAGTCTGCTTCTCTCGTCCACCTACAACCTTCTCGCCATCTCCGTGGAGCGCTACCTCGGCATTGTGAAGCCGTTCTGGCACAAGGTTTCATTCACACAAAACAGAGTGATGTTGTCGATCGTCGCCATCTGGCTGTTCGGCGTCTCCTACATGTCGCTTGTCGTTGCGGTGCCGTCACGCATGGCTGACAGCGAGTGCCAGCCGGCCAGACACTGGCCGTCCCATGGCGTGCAGACCTTCGTCGGGTTGATCACTCTGTTCGTCTCGCTCGTGCTGCCGCTCGGAATACACGCCTTCTGGTACGTTACATGTTAATGAAATAATTATAACTGTTAGCGAAGCTACAGCGAAAGTACGATTGCCAACATTCAGTTTATTCTTAGGAAGAAAGAGTCGTTTGCATACGGTCCTAGAGATATAGGAAGAATGCAGCAGATTAAATAAGTATGTCGATAATTAAATAGAAAGAGTACAATATCTAACAGCAGCCAATTTAAACTTAATTCGGTAGACATCTGGAAGCCAATAAGTAGCGGTAGTGATGGTGATAAACGGGGGCCTTAAAGGAAAAAAAGGCTACGGTTTCGTGTCATACACCTAATAGAGATTATACAAAGTAACAATTTCCACATATACTCAATTTCTTAACGTCAGTGGTTTACTCAGAATGTGACTTTAAAGTCTAAAATTCTGACGAAATCCACGATGGTCTAGACGCCGCCATAGGTGAAGGGTTCACTTGGCTTGGCCATTCAGCGCGCGGCATTCTATATCTCTGTCAGCAACGTTGTTAAGGGTCAACAACTTCGAGTCTTCGACAGTTCGTTCAGTTGGCGTGACATCTAGCAGCTGCTTATAGACGTATATCTAAATATGTGGTTAAATCTATGGTAAACTTTAGGAATTATGCCTTACTGTTCGGCATACGGTTGCAATAATAGTTGAAACAACCGGTAGTATTGAAGCAATGGATTCACATTGGTGATTTGCGGGCGTACTGTTTGGAATCCCTCCAGTCCAAGTACAGTTCACTTTGCGCGGTCCATTTTGAGGAGAAATGCTTTGATGTAGACATGTATCATCAGTTGATGGGATGATTTCAACGATAACAATAATAGACAACTTTATATTTACCGTCATCAGAATGTTACGCGCGTTGCCGAGTTGCAGCCATTTCATGACAACAGCCAAACCCCATGCAGGGAATCTACGTGGAGAGCGCCTCGATCACCGTCGTGACGTCATTCTTCGTCTAAGATGGGGTAGCGCATAGTATTTGTATGGCTGGGTGTTAAAAAATATGTTTCTGGTAAATCGCTGGCGTTAAAAAATTGAGTATATGTGGAAATTGTTACTTCATATTAACTCTATTAGGTGTATGCCACGAAACAGTTAACTTTGTTTGTCCTTTAAGTACATTGCATCTCGTACTAAAGACTTATGTTCACGTTGGAGCTTTCAGTCGAGTCGACTATTAATTAGAGCTACCGTTATTGTTTTAGCAATTGATAGAGACAAATGACGCCAGGTTATACCAACTGTAAGAACGAACGACATATTTCTAAATGTCATCCGTAGTGTAACACACACACACACACACACACACACACACACACACACACACACACACACACACACACACACACACACACACACACACAAACATACACACACACAAACATGCACACACACATATATATATATATATATATATATATATATATATATATATATATATATATATATATATATACCCACAATACATACAAACAAACACTCACACACTCACACTCGCGCACACACACACACACACTTACGCACACACACACGCGCGCCCGCGCGCACGCACACACACTCACACTGTCCCATAGAAGTATACTGGCTAAATCGCAAGGGAAACCTATATTTCGAGAATAAAATGCAAACGGAACGCAATAAAAACGTAACACTATACAGGACACAACGGAACGGAACGGAACGGAACGGAACGGAACGGAACGGAACGGAACGGAACGGAACGGAACGGAACGGAACGGAACGGAACGGAACGGAACGGAACGGAACGGAACAAAACAAAACAAAACAAAACAAAACAAAACAAAACAAAACAAAACAAAACAAATGAAAACAAACAACACCAATACAAAACAAACAGAAAAGCAAACTTACAATTAAGTAAACGAATGAAAGAAAGGAAAAACGAACGGACGAACATATCAACAAACGAACGAAAGAACGTCCGGACGAATGAACGAAAGAACTAACGAATGAATGAAAGAACAAACGAACGAACGAATAAACGAACCACCACACTGATAAATAGAAACAAACAAAAAAACCTACCATCAAAACGAACGGTAACCCATTGTTTTCTATTTGAGATAAAATGAATAACATACTAAGATACCATTATAATAACATCGAATTTTAATACAATATTTTAACCATACTCATGTTGTATTTTAATTCCACACAGTTATTCTCGTATCATCATTGCGCTACGCATGCGCGTGCAAACGGAAGTGTCAACGGTAGCCGCAGCGTCGAGGGCATTGGCCTTTGCTGTGGTTTCGATAGCGATGTCGAATCTGGCGTCTGTCGATGCCACAACCACATACACTGCGTCAGCCACAACGACGACGACGAGAACTCGGAGGTCTCTGACTACAGCTAACATGGAGAAGAAACGAGCTACATACAATGTCCTGAAGACGCTAACACTTATCACCGTCGCATTCGTTGTCTGTTGGATGCCGAACAAATGCTACTCGTTCCTTTACTTGATCGGAGTTACGTCCAACATCGGAGTGGGCTACTACGTCACGTTCGGTCTGGCACTGTTCAACAGTTGTGTCAACCCGTTTATTTATATCATTTATTTTAAGGAATTTCGGAAAGGTGTGACTGCCATGTGTCGGTGTCAGCGACAAGTACGATGAAATAAGAGTAACTTCGGCGAGTTTAGATGTTGATATCCGATATAAGACGAAATCAGTTCCATTTCGCTTCAGCTCCTACCTCATCATGCATACGTTGGTGCGATACTATCAGTCAACCATCGGCAATTCATACTACAATATGCGATATGTGCATTTCTTATAAATGACAATAATGTTAAACATTAATTAGCTATGCTGTTCATAAATATTACTACATACCAATATGCGCAAATGTACCATTATATCGTAAGTGTGCGGTGTTTCTTGTTAATGTGTTCTTCAAATGTAGGCCCTTTTATATATATTCATAGACGTACAATCTTCAATATAATTCTTCATGATAATGGTATTTCACAGTTTGGTACCAACATAAGGGAGTGTATTTTGTCTGGTATTGGTTTTACAATGTGGTATATATTATTTCATGTTATAGTTGTAACAGTTGTTTCGTGTATGATGGTGCGTGCTTCATGAACATGTCATTAAATATATTTCGTAACATACCACTATAATGTTTGTACATTTATATACAAGTTACATATTTGTCCAATTCACAGATTTTCATAATTTGATATGCTTTAGATAAAACGAATGCATAACCTCTAAATTCAGCATGACGAATCATTTGTTCCTGCAATATATGAATCTTAGATAAATATATTGTTGAGGCTGTTCCTCAGACGTTGGTACTAAAAGCGTATATAAAGGTGTAAAATAGATTAATCAAAGTTGTTTTGTTCACTTTGCTCTTGACGTTCAAGAAAATGCCTACACTCTTAAGTATTTTTACATGTATATTTTATATGTTCGTTCCAATTAATTTTATTATCTATTATTACTCCCAGAAATTGGGTGTGTTTAACATTGTGTATCTGAATATAATCTATTCAAATGTTTTTGATTCAGTTTCTTACAGTAGGAATACTGCTAAACGTCATTGTACATGATTTCTTGTTAGCTTTAAGCCAATGTGAAAGTTTTTATATTTGAATACTTAAATCCTGTTCCAGTTATGCAAATCTTTTCTTGGATAACACTATTAGTGTCATCTGCATGCACTACAGGCAACTTGATTTGTGATAGAGCGCTTAATTCGTTTATATAGATCAGGAATGTTAAGGGATCTAATACTGATCCTTGATTCCTACTGCTGTTTTCTATCAGGTAAATAGCTTGAAAACCACTGGAGGACTGTTTTTCTTATTCCATAATGGTTTCATTTTCTTAATAGGTTGTCATGGTTCACTGTATCAAATGTTTTTGCGAAATATAAAAAATGGTCGTTAAATTTATCAGCTATTAATTTCTTGTATAACATCCAGACTCTATCTGGACCATTTGAAACTAGTTACTAGAAAAGCAACAGTATGATGAGACATCAAATGGCTCAAATACGACCAGAATAACATCCAGACTCTATCTAGACCATTTGAAACTAGTTACTAGAAAAGCAACAGTATGATGAGACATCAAATGGCTCAAATACGAACAGAATAACATCCAGACTCTATCTAGACCATTTTAAACTAGTTACTAGAAAAGCAACAGTATGATGAGACATCAAATGGCTCAAATACGATCAGAATAACATCCAGACTCTATTTGCACGTTTGAAGTCTCATTTGAAAACACATCTTTAAAGCTGTTGGTTAAAACAGTTAGAGTTAATTGGGTTGGAACGTTTTAGGAATTACCTCTGTCTTGTAGGACCCATGAATGCTAGAACAGCGGTTCTCTATGCTCTTGCATGCAAGCCCCTCTCCCGTTTCCAATACAAATCTGGGGACCCCCATACACTTTTGTATTGCTGTGATTCATAATCAGGTGCAATAGCGTAAAGCGTGATTACAAATATATTTTCCTTGTGAATATGGGTTTATGTATCACTTTGTGGTGACATTTGGGGAATGTGATAACGATAATATTTTATTCTTTCAGCAAGAAAACGTATGTTTCAGTGTGAAATGTACAATCCCAGATATGTTCCCCGTGAATTGTGATCTCGGACCCTCCGTACTCACTCTCTCACACAACATATGACACCCGTAATGGTTTCCCTGTGATTATGTTGACTTATAATGCATTTAAAATGTCAGTTTTGTAAACGTTAAGAAACCGTGTTTGCCTTTTTGGTGCTGTTCTCCTGATCGCTTGAATGCCACAGCTGGTCTCTCAATGCAACGATTGCTGCTGGTGTTGCCAATAAACAATACATTCTATGACAAACGTAGGTCTACATATCCACGTCATCTTCAGTGGTCAACCGGGCCGTCAGTTTGCAGTGATATCAGTGTAGTTATTAAATTATATTTCAACTATCCCATTCAAGTGCTGGGCACACGGCCAATTCGGGTGCAAGAAAACATACTAATTCTAATTTTAGAGTGTTCTTACTTTACCACTGACGTTTTATTTAAATATTACGCTCATCTTAAATAATTTCAATTAAATGTCCACCTAGACATTCAAAGCCATGGTTTCGCCTTATATAAATGCACACGGACAGTGTTTTTGCTGATTGCACTTGCCGTGGGAGCTACTGGAACCGGAGAAGGCACGTCGTTTCTGACAACAGCGCTACGTTAGATCTATCAGTGTGAGGCTATTGGGAGGTCGGTTTGCAATGGTACATTTTGAGATTAAATACACATACAAAACCAAGGACATATGACTACTTATCCCCTGTGGATGCCCATGAACACACACACACAAACACACACACACACACACACACACACACACACACACAATGGTGCAAGTGACTTATTGTTTTTATCAACATTTAATTACATTCATGCTCACACATTTTGGACCATGTTCCATCATACCATACAACAAAAACACATGTTCGTGTTAAACTAAACCATTAATGGTGTAGTTACAATCGTGTATAATTACATTTGGTAGGGAAATGCTAAACGGCAGATAGGCACGAGAGCTAAGGAACTACTATTAATACAGCTTGGAATCTACGTAGACATAATAGCCATTGACAGCTTGATCGCTTTGATTAACACAATAAGGCATGCGGAAATTACCAAGGAGTATGCGACAGTAGGTGCGGATGTTTGGCGTTGCTAATGATTTGTAGCGTGATTCCTGGGCAATAACATTCACGTAGTGGTAGCAGTCAGTGCATTAGAACACACACAATCATTTACGTGGGCAATCACATTAAATCGTGCAGATATTTGAATTGGTAGCCTTACATAGCGACATATATCAAGAAAACTACTAATTACGGTAATATATAATATAAGCGCACTAAAAAGTCACAATGCAATTAATACTGTCCACAAACCTATTAGAAAGAGATAACTTCCGATATATTCGCATTGTCTGAGGTCAAACGGAACGATTGTTATTAGTATTAGCCTAACACTGTCTGGGAATTAAATAAACCATATGCACATGGGCACACGTATACACACTCACACATGCACGCACGCACACACACAAGCACACACAAACACACACCAACGCACGTACACACGTACACACACACACACACACACACACACACACACACACACAAAACACATACCCACAACATATATACACACACACTCACACACACTCACTCACACACCCGCGTATATACACTCACACACGCGCGCACACACACACATGCACACACGCACACACACACATGCACACACGCACACACGCACACACGCACACACGCACACATGCACACACACACACGCACACACACTCACACACACGCGCACACACACACGTACGCGCGCGCACACACGCACACACTCATTCACACTGTCCCATAGAAATATAGTCGCTAACTTATTAGGGAAACCTATATTTCGAGAATAAAATGCAAACGGAACGGGCTAAAAACGAAACGCCATACAGGATACAACGGAACGGAACGGAACGGAACGGAACGGAACGGAACGGAACGGAACGGAACGGAACGGAACGGAACGGAACGGAACGGAACGGAACGGAACGGAACGGAACGGAACGGAACGGAACGGAACGGAACGGAACGGAACGGAACGGAACGGAACGGAACGGAACGGAACGGAACGGAACGGAACGGAACGGAACGGAACGGAACGGAACGGAACGGAACGGAACGGAACGGAACGGAACGGAACGGAACGGAACGGAACAAAACAAACCAAACAACACCAAAACAACGGACGGACGGACGGACGGACGGACGGGCGGACGGACGGACGGACGGACGGACGGACGGACGGACGGACGGACGGACGGACGGACGGACGGACGGACGGACGGACGGACGGACGGACGGACGGACGGACGGACGGACGGACGGACGGACGGACGGACGGACGGACGGACGGACGGACGGACGGACGGACGGACGGACGGACGGACGGACGGACGGACGGACGGACGGACGGACGGACGGACGGACGGACGGACGGACGGACGAACGAACGAACGAACGAATGAACGAACAAACACAGAAATAAATAGAAACAAACAAATC
>OZ024864.1:38843229-38863229 GCA_964017155.1 Oasisia sp. SBJ-2009 | reverse complement strand
GATTATTTTTGAATAGATCAGTACTAATACAGTATGATGAGAGCCTTTCCAGTTTTGCATTTGGTAAGATTAGCAAGAATCCAAAATTTGAGCGTTGTAGCTTAAATAGGTTTCAAGTTATGGCACTTTGACATTTGACAGGTTGTTAAAAATAAATAATTGTATTTACATTTAATTCACTAGTCAATATATTCTGCAATCTTGAGCCTGTGTCAGTGAAATTGTGGTGAGTTGATCTATATAATATAGAGATTACATAACTACAATTAGAATATAAATACAGTGTACGGTTAATGTACAGCCAGGTGATACAAATCATGATTAAGATTTATTCAAAATATCACTCGCGATAGGGTTTTCAGACCCTGATTGTGAGCAGAATACACATACCTTAGACATAAATTGATAAATTGTACATATTTGGTATATAAATGTGCAAATCGGAGGAATATGGCAGGTCTGGTTGCCTTAATTATGAATCTATACATGTATATGCAAAGATGGTATGTTATTATATTTCTTAAAATATGACCAACTTCCGACCCAAACATTTCGATGAGGCGTAGCTTGTATTGTCACAAAACCTTTTCTATGTGTAAGCTCATTCCTATAACTCAAATAACTAGTAAAATAAGTCTCAATATCCTTCCGAGCTTCCTTCACAACAAAAATGGCATACGCCTGGGTGCCACAATTTTAAAAATAAATTGCTCGTGATATACTATGACACAAAATTGTAACTTTTGTCATGATTTAAAGGTAAAGGTAAGGATTGCTCAAAGCGCTTTTTACACTTTACTCCCTGGTAGTTCAATCGAAGACCATTTCGGCTTCTCTGGGAAGCATTCAGCCATGTAGCAATTTTGCGAAGACTGCTTGTACACAAATAGTCATCACTGTTTATAGCCAGGTACTCATTCATACAGCTGGGTGAAATGGAGCAATGTAGTGTGAAAAAAACTTGCCCAAGGTTTCACATGGCAGCACAAAATTTGAACCCGGGTCCTCTTATTTTAGAGTCTGATGCTCTACCCCTGAACCACTGCGCTAATACTAGCAACCTTTGTTTATGACCAATATTAAAGAAAAACTGTTAGTCTCACAGACTGGTACATTTCGTCATGATGAAGTTTCAGTAGTATGCCTGCAGTGCAGTTGTGAGGAACACTAAGCAGGTTTTCAGCTCACTTAGTCTTCATGGCATTAAAATTAACTGATTTTAGTAAGTTTATTGTAATATTATTTTGCCTAAAACCACTAATGACATGTTATGGTCCTGTGCAAGTTAACAAACACAATTTGCTGTGTTTTGTGGTGAAAAACTCAGCAGTGATTAAGATTAACAAAAATATATTTCATTCAATATTACAAATTAACTATTCAGGGCTGTATAGTCCAAAGGACCTGAGGACCTCTTGGGCCAGTGTTGATGATTAAATGTCCATTTTGAGGTGTTTACAGTAATGCTCACTGGTTTGGTTATGTTTTATTTCAGATGTCGCAAAGACGTTGCCACTCTGCAGCCTGTTACTATATGTGAACTTTTGCGCATGACATTGAAGAAATTGTGACTGATGAGTACAGACGATGAAGACATGACACTGATGACAAGAGCGGAAGACGTCACTGGCAAACCATTCTGCATTGTGTACAAAGAATGCCTTTTGGAGCTTGCCAGAATGGAGGTAATCATTGGTATTTGATATTCATAAAATATCATCATGACACAAGTAACTGCATTTTAAAGATGTTTCTTAAAAACTATTCATTTTGTATATGGCAAGAAAGATGTTATGTTTGTTTTGATTATGTTTAAATTGATGAAAGTGTGGTGTATATTGGTTAATTATATGTTGCCATATTTATGTTACAAACATAGAAATTAATATTATGGAAATTATACATTGAAATACCATTACATCATGCACTATAATTGGTATCAACTGCATTCTGATTGGGCAGGCTGAGTAGAGTGGAATACATAACTATCTTTACAGAAAGCACTAATTAATGCCCACCTATGTCACTGCATTCACACAATTTTGCTATGTTTGTGGTCATCTCATATGAATAACCAGAGAAAAATATGCCAACTAGGTGATTATGGTGAAGAAACATTTAATTCATAATTACAAACTTACAACATATTCAAAATTATTCATTATTAGCCCCATGAAATTATGTGTAATAATTATTTGTCACAGTCGTCTATTTGCCTATTTGTGTAGATGGATAGATTATGCAAAGTCAAAGGGTGCAGGCTTCCCTATGACCTGAAAATAAAACGAGTTTCAAATGTGCGGTACTTCTGTCATTGAGTAACACAAATTCTTTATACTAATCAGTTCTGCTGGTAAAACAATTATTACAATTGTTGTCACATACACAGCTATGCACGGTTGTAACGTTTAAAAAAATTAAACGGCTTAACCAGTAGAGCATTATATATGTTAATATGCATCTAAATTGTCAGCTTAGGTATATGAATTTTATTCATCTGCCAGTGGAAGTTTGTGTGCCCCCTAGAATTAATTTCTGAACCTGCTCCTGCGTATGACAGTTTATTTGTCTGCATGAGGTTTTTGCAGTAATGGGTGTCCTGGATAGATTGTATATTGTTGGAATCACATGTGGACTAAAGTAAAGACAACATAAAGTAAAAACATTTTATTGAAACTTTTGACAAAATTGACTACAACATAATGGCAAGCACTGCACATGATATATGTATTTATTTTTAATATCACATGCACATCAGATAAAAAAAAACAATCAGTAAAATATAAAATTAGGAAAAGGTTGAAAACATGTATGGTTGGTATATATATATATATATATATATATATATATATATATATATATATATATATATATATATATATAAACAAACAGTTACTTTTATCAAGATTCATTCATTCACAAAAATATCCAGCACAAATACATAGTATGTCAAATGCTGGTTAGTTAAAAAACATTAATCCCATTTATTAGGCTTTAAAATGATGCCTTTACCCGAAATGACATTACCTACTGCAAATGTGTGCCTAACACTACACCCATGGGCAAATTGTTCAAAATCCTGAAACAATTGTTACACAAGAACAAAATCCTGGCAATTTACCTAAAATTGTAAAGTTTACTCATAATGCATGCATTATGGATATTACTGAAACATGCTGTAAATAGCTTATTTTTTACAGCAGTAGAACATAAATTGATGTTTTATTAAACATATTTCTCTTGACAAGTTTGCATACAAGTTTCACTTTGGCTTGAATGGCAGACTCATCTGACAAGATTTTATAAATGACTTGTCCAAAATATTTACAATGTGACAAAGTTTAACTGGTTAACTCCTGAAGTAATTGTCTTAGAAAGTTTTGACTTTCTAGATACAAAGTACATATACATACTATATACATGTAATGTGTACATATTAAATAACAATAATAACAAATAAAGTACACTAAGTTAACTATAATTATGATGATTACACTAGTCATGGTCCTCGCCATGTGGCTGAGAGTTACATGTGCAATCACTACCCCGGGTATGTGTTTACTCACCTGTATGAAGAGTACCGGCTACAGATAGTGGTAGATATTATTACTTTATATAGTTAGTCTTTGCATAATAACATAAGTGTGGCTGAATGCTTCCTACATTAGTAGATATGTTGTTTGATTTAACAGATCTTAATAAAGTGTAACATATCTGGCATGTAGAGTTTACGATATGAATACCAAATACCAAACAATTCTATAATAGACTTTTGCTAAATGTATCATCACATATGATATCATAAATGTCACAGCCATGTTAATTGTCACTTTGTTTCTTGCACAGGTAGATGTGGATGCACAGAAAATGTCAGGTACCTGGCATGCAGTACCATTAAAGAGAGTGAACTAAGTAACACAGTAATGCCATCGATATCCAAGCCGATGAAGTTCACCAAAGAATGCCGAACCTATCTTATTGTGTTGAGAGAGGTTGACCGAAGGCTCATGCCATATTTGCCAGACCATGGTACTCACTGTTCTACCACAAACTGCAAAGCTAGTCAGATATCACCATATTCGCATGTCAAGCAACCTGCATTCTATATGGGTCTCTAGTCAGTTTGGGTAACTGACTGGCCTGGAAGTCAGTGCACACACCATCAGTACAGGGGAGTCTGTTATGGATGCAACACATGACTGAGATCACTCGGTTGATATTCACATGACATTTGATCTGCAGCGTCTTGCACAGCCCATGGTTGTGGAATCTTGTCCGGGATCTTGGATGGTATATAGCTTATTAACTTGTTGACCTAGTGGTGGTGTTCAGTTTCCTGTTGAGTGTTGACCTGAAAAGAAAAGCATAATATTCAAACTCAGTAAACAAAAACTGGCATCATGGTATTAGAGTTGTCATTACGGAGTGTTCTTTGCCATAATCAATAAATCTACAGCTGTATAACATAATATTTTATGTATGACCTAAAGCATTCCACAAAAAAGGCAGCAAGAAATATTTGGCTACAGCAGCATGTACAGGTTCATATCTAAGCAGGGTTGTAATTTATTAGGTCTGTATTGTCATTACATGAAAGTAAAATTACCATGCTATTTTTAAATGTAGGGATGCCTTATCTTATATATTATTATAGAATTATATTTACTCCCAAGCATAGCGCATTCATATTTTCTGTTTTATTTTCAATATACAATTTTGTGTCAGGGTATGTCATGTAATAACTACTGCATGTTATATTTGACATGTTATGGCTCAGCTGGATGTCAAAGTAAATGTTGGAAGTGACAAAATAAGGTGTTGTTGTGATGCCAACAGTATATTTCCTTCACTGAATATTCAAACATGTCTACCTTCTTCAGAATGAATAATAATTGATTTTATAAATTTATTTCTGAGTTATTGTTGTATGCTGAATAGTTTTTTAAAGGTGTTGACCGAAGTCTGTGTGGACACTGGACTGGACACACTTAGTATAACATGCATTACACAACTGCAAAGGTTATCCTAGTTTTCCATATCCGAGATATTATGAAAATGCTAATGAAAGCAAATGAGTATTGAAATGGGCATATTAAAATATTTATAAAATGTATACATTGTTGATTGTTAAAATGTTTAATTCACTTGGAGTGATCAAACGTTGGCCTCTTGCGAACTATGTATCCTCCATGCATTTGCCCGACACAAGTGATTGCATTACTCTTAGTCCCTCCTCTGCCTCGTCTCACTTGCATTGTAGTGTGGCCCATACTAATATATCATAATTTGAGTTGTATTATGCATTCATATATTGCTGTGATGAAAAGATAAAGATTAGAACAGCTGGCATATGTGAGTTGAAAGGTATCAGGTATTACATAGACTACAGCCAGGCATCACTGACCACAATGGAAACAAGTGCAAGAATGTTATGTGTAATACTTGCATATGGTGTACACTGGCTAGTAGCTATACAAGCATTTTATATTCATGTTTACCTTTTTGTATATTGAATAAATTCATCACCATCATGGTTGTCATAATTTTTTTAATTATTATATAATTATAATATTATTATTATATAAAATATAATGCAAATCAGCAACATCCAGCAATCATAGTAAAATGTGAGTCACAAAACACTGTTTAAATAATTGTGATAACCAACATAATTCTTCGTTTGACGTTCTGTTGCACGAGATAACGGATGCTCCCCACGGTAACCATCACCCGGAGCCTAGCTACTGCCAATGTTCCGAAGCCAATGAGATATCATTTCGTCCCTAACGTCATCTACACTCTCTAGATATGTACTTTTGCAATTACACAGCTTATGAACAAGATCCTGCGTTATCAAATACAATACATATAAACTTATAAATAAAGGCTGTATGAGTGTATCTGGCTGAGACTAAGCGATGCCGATGCCGACTGTCAAACTTTAAAAATAATCTAACAAGTTAGAGAATCCACGTCGAGTAGGCCTATAATGAAGTTCACAAGTTGCAGTTCTTGTTGAATTAGCCCACGACTACTCGCCCTGGTTGCTAACTGCAATAAAACACTTAATACATACCTTCACAGAAGAAACATTTCGGAACGTTCGTCACGACACGCAAAAGCACATGCGGTTTGTTATTGTGCCGTAGGATGCCGATCTCGTATAAAACACGTGACCCAAAAAGGGCAGGACGTCTACACCGGCTAATGGTTTCGTCAGTTATACCCGGTGTAACGACGATTCTTTTTTGCCGAATAAAAAAAGATAAGTACGCATTTTAAAATTAAACTGATTGCGCATACTAGTTAAACTATTGAAACATTACACATCAGGACATAAAAGAAAAGGATTGGCGATGGGCAAAACGAAATGATTGTCAACCTTTAATATTAGTTTTAATACATAATGAATAGCTTTATATTTTATTGTACAGCGCTTTGAGCATATTTGAATATTGCGCTTTATAAATAATAAATATTATTATTATTATTATTATACTATTAAATTATACATACATACATATATATATGCATACATACATACATACATACATACATACATACATACATACATACATACATACATACCTACCTATATACATACATGCATACATATATAGGTGGCGCTGCTCCGCTGCGACACACGACTCACTGATCTCCAGTTGTTTTCCAAGGATTATTTAAAAAAAACACGCTTAAGGAAAAACAACTCGCATACCGCACTAAGGACATACACACAATGGAAAATGCACACAGACAGCTACAAACAGAAATCTCGCAAGCAAAACAAAGGTATCGTGAAAAGGTTGAAAATGAGTTGAGCTGCATGAACACTAAACAGGCCTTTGCGCACTTGAAAAAGATGTCAGGTCGTGTTGACAGATTATCTGTCCCTTCAACTACTGATCCATTGAAATTTCCTTCAGACTTAAATTTGTTTTATAACAGATTTGACACCCGTGTTTTTTCTATTGAGTGTGAGTCGCTCCTAGCTGCTGGCCCTTTACCCGTACCAGGTGATTTTGACATTTCTACCGTGGATGTCACAAATCAATTCAAAAAGTCTAAGGCTAATAAAGCTCCTGGTCCAGATGGCATTCCAGGCCGCTTACTTAAAGAGTGTGCAATTGAGCTAGGTCCGGTATTTCAGCCACTGTTTAAACAGTCTGTGGATACAGGTGTGATTCCTACCATCTGGAAAACGTCTATAGTGGTAACCGTCCCTAAAGTGTCATCACCGTCAGAGTTAAACCACTTCAGACCTGTGGCCCTAACGTCCATCGTCATGAAATGTTTTGAAAGACTGATTTTGTCTCACATTTTCCCACATGTTCAATCTCAACTGGACCCATATCAGTTCGCTTACCGTTCAAGAAGAGGCACTGACGATGCAATAGCTTGTCTTCTACACAAACTATTCGAACACATGGAGACAGCTGGTAACTATGCTCGAATCCTATTTATAGATTTCAGTTCAGCATTTAATACAATACAAAGGCATGTCATGATTGGTAAACTACAGAAACTAGAAGTTCCAGCCGCATTTGTTCACTGGGTTTTCAATTTCCTAAGTAATCGCCCGCAGTGTGTTAGAGTGGGTGACATAAAGTCACCAGTGATTGTTAGCAACACAGGTGCGCCTCAGGGTTGTGTCCTGAGCCCATTGTTGTACACTTTGTATACAAATGACTGTCGGAGTGTGGATCCATCTACCCAATATGTGAAGTTTTCTGATGATACAGCCATGCTCGCTCTTTTGAGTGATTTTGTCTCATACCAGTCATATGTTTCTTCAGTGGTACGTTTCTCGAGTTGGTGCAGTAACAATTTTCTATATCTGAATGTTTCCAAAACCAAAGAAATGTGCATTGACTTCCGTCGAAATAGAACTGTCAATAGTCCTATTGTAATCAACGGTGAACCTGTGGAACAGGTTGATTCTTTCAAGTACCTCGGTGTTATCTTAGATGAAAAATTGTCATTTACAAATCATGTTACAGCCGTGCAGAAAAAGTATCAGCAGCGACTGCACGTTCTTCGAAAGTTACGAGCTTTCTACGTTGATCCACTACTTCTTCTACGTCTTTATCGTAGCATAATTGAGCCTCTCATAACCTACTGCAGCATTTGTTATTACCCTGCTCTTTCGATGAAAAACCGTAACAGGCTTCTGAAAATCTCACACGTTTCCGCCAAGATCATTGGCTTGCCTACACCAATGCTCTCCGAAATAATTGACCATGCAATTTTGAAGAAAGCTCGTGCTGTCGCTACTGAATCTGATCACCCGCTCTCTACGTTCTTCCATGTACTTCCGTCTCGAAGGAGATACCGTTGTATAAAATGTAAAAACATCTCGCTATAGCAGGAGTTTTGTGCCTGTGGCCATTAGAATGTTTAATGCTAAATGATTCATATTGCTGTCAACCGGTTGAACTGTTCTTATAGTGGATACATCTGGAATTCACTTGCATTTTGTTGTGACCATCCCACATATTGTAGATCATGAGTTTTACAATGCATATCCTTTTTAAGGACAATAAAGTGATTGATTGACATACATACATACATACATACATACATACATACATACATACATACATACATACATACATACATACATACATACATACATACATACATACATACATACATACATACATACATACATACATACATACATACATACATACATACATACACGCAGGTTCGAATCCCGGTACCGGCATGTTGGTGATTCGGTACTTATATACCCACCGTGTTAAAGCGACATGGTCCGTTCGTGGCTTCTTAGTTTTATTGCAAAATCATGTTATACGGTATAAATTATACTATTATAGCGTACAGACCGTCAAAATATGTTTTCATGTACCATTTAAGGTTGAAAACAGATGCAGTAAGAGCGCTTACTATGTGTACACGTCGACTACGAGGCGTTTTCGAAACCGTTATAGGCGTGGCTAAAAGCCCAGAACGAAATGCATGATCACGTGATGCAGTATCACGTGAACACAAGTTGACGGGTTGCACGTGCTGCCGTGTCGTGTATTTGTTGTCATTCGTGATGGTATGAAGTCAGTATTTATGTGTGAATGCGATTTGTATGGACGTTACATTTGTTATAAAAAAATGGTATGTAGTTGTAATGTATGTTGTGTGCACATCATAAGACCAGACAAGAGACATGCTATTATTAGAAAACATGTATAGCCAATAACAACTAATTCACTAACTGCCACACCCAGCCAGGTGCACGCTCCCAGTTGGTAAAGGTCAAAGGGTGGGTGTCACTCCCGGCGATTTGACTGACAGCGTCGGGATTCTCATAAACATTCGACGTTTAACATTACAAAGTTAGTTCTGTTTCGTTAAAACATTTATTGCCGGCCAGGACGCTACAATAGTTATAATTCTGATACCGATTAACATGATTTTGCACACAAAAACAGAAAAAGCCACGAAAGGACCATGTCGCTTTAAGATTTGAGCAATTTCGTTCACCCTATATCGCCTGCCCCTTCCAACCCGCACTGGCCAGCATGGATGGGTAGGTCAACAAAAGCAGGATGCAAAGTACTACAAAGCTATGGTCCCCAGTCCCCACCGGCAGCGAATAGCCCATGACCAAGGACCAAGGTCAACCAGGAATACGTACACGGGGTGCTGAGAATCTCTGGGTCAAAAAGAGCCGCCGAAAGAGGGTAAGTAGACTCAATACAAGGTCAGAACTAAGAGATGACCACGATGAAGAACTTGAGGAACCCATGTTGGTATGGAATGTGAGCGGAGAAGTGAGAAGACTTAAAGAATGTTTCACTACCTTAAAGGACAAACAAAGGCAACGATTTCGTGGCATACACCTAATAGAGTTAATATAAAGTAACAATATTTTGTAACACCCAGTCATCCAAATACTATGCGCTACTCCATCTTAGACGAAGAATGACGTCACGACGGTGAGGCGGTCTCCACGCAGATTCCCTGCATGGGGTTTGGCTGTTGTCATGAAATGGCTGCAACTCGGCAACGCGCGTAACATGCTGATGACGGTAAATATAAAGTTGTCTATTATTGTTATCGCTGAAATCATCCCATCAACTGATGATACATGACTACATGTCTACTTCAAAGCATTTCTCCTCAAAATGGACCGAGCAAAGTGAACTGTACTTGGACTGGAGGGATTCCAAACAGTACGCCCGCAAATGTGAATCCATTGCTTCAATACTACCGGTTGTTTCAACTATTATTGCAACCGTATGCCGAACAGTGGGGCATAATTACTAAAGTTTACCATAGATTTAACCACAGATTTAGATACACGTCTATAAGCAGCTGCTAGATGTCACGCCAACTGAACGAACTGTCGAAAACTCGAAGTTGTTGACCCTTAACAACGTCGCAGGAAGCTGACCGGCTTCAGCACAGAGCGGCGTCTAGACCATCGTGGATTTCGTTAGAATTTTAGACTTTAAAGTCACATTCTGAGTAAACCGCTGACGTTAAGAAATTGAGTATATGTGGAAATTGTTACTTTATATTAATTCTATTAGGTGTATGCCACGAAACAATTTTTTTTTTTTGCCTTTAACAAGATACAGCATCAGAGAGAAAAAAACAAGATAAGGAAATTCAAAGAAGAATCACGGCCGGATGGACAGCATTTCCTTTGCTTGAAGAGACAAGTCTATATCTCATGCGTACTTCCAGCAATGACATACGGCGCGGAAACATGGGCACTCACCACCAAGCAAATAACAAGTTGGCAGCCGCACAAACAAATATGGACAGAGGATAGCGCAACATAGGCAGATATGGAAGCAGCATGCTGAGGCCTTCGACCAACCACGGGACAATATGGCTAGCTGCACAATGATGATGATGATGATGATGATGATGATGATGATGATGATGATGATGATGATGATGATGATGATGATGATGATGATGATGATGATGATGATGCTGATGATGATGATGATGATGATGATGATGATGATGATGATGATGATGATGATGATGATGATGTTGCTATGTGTGTGTGTGTGTGTGTGTGTGTGTGTGTGTGTGTGTGTGTGTGTGTGTGTGTGTGTGTGTGTGTGTGTGTTTGTGTACTTTTGTCCTATTGAACCACTGCGAACAATCTCACACATAGCATACAACTTACCCGTAATGATGTAATTACACTACAAATATCGTATACCATAATATTTACGATCACTGCGCAAATTTATTCTCAATAATTATTCATTTTCATAGCTGGTATTGTTCTTCCATTTGGACAACAATTTAAATTTGTGAAATGGTGAATACTTACTGTTACCACAGGTGTCACCGTCGTATCCAGAGACGCATTTGCAGGTGTATTTGGCGTTTGCAGAGGTGCATGTAGCACCGTTTTGACATGGATTGGAGACGCAAGGGTACTTTGAGGCTACATCAACATCATGCACATGTTACAGCAATTGTATCACTGCACAACAACGAATATAATATACCTCAACTAAACTACGCCAATGTATGAGCCATAGCATAATTATTAGATAAATCTGCTTATCAGTATGATGGATGATCCCGAATAATGACCTCATCGACCGCGCACGCTGGATTTCATTGCATGTTAGACACGACGAAATATCGTCCATGAGTTGGCAATCAATTAACCTACAATCACTTTAAATATAATTAGCAAAATGGCATAACATACCCGTGATGGTGCCATGGTATAAGAAATATAGCGCACCACAATTACTGCAACACCTGTTACAATCTACTCTAACTATTCATTTTCATATATGCATTCTCCATTGGGAGAAAACCTACATATGTATATTATACTTACTGGCACAATTTTCACCAATGTATCCATAGGCGCATTTGCAGGTGTATTTGGCGTTTGCAGAGGTGCATGTAGCACCGTTTTGACATGGATTGGAGCCGCAAGGGTACTTTGAGGCTACATCAACATCATGCACATGTTACAGCAATTGTATCACTGCACAACAACGAATATAATATACCACAACTAAACTACGCCAATTTATGAGCCATAGCATAATTATTAGATAAATCTGCTTATCAGTATGATGGATGATCCCGAATAATGACCTCATCGACCCCGCACGCTGGATTTCATTGCATGTTAAACACGACGAAATATCGTCCAAGAGTTGGCAATCAATTAACCTACAATCACTTTAAATATAATTAGCAAAATGGCATAACATACCCGTGATGGTGCCATGGTATAAGAAATATAGCGCACCACAATTACTGCAACACCTGTTACAATCTACTCTAACTATTCATTTTCATATATGCATTCTCCATTGGGAGAAAACCTACATATGTATATTATACTTACTGGCACAATTTTCACCAATGTATCCATAGGCGCATTTGCAGGTGTATTTGGCGTTTGCAGAGGTGCATGTAGCACCGTTTTGACATGGATTGGAGCCGCAAGGGTACTTTGAGGCTACATCAACATCATGCACATGTTACAGCAATTGTATCACTGCTCAACAACGAATATAATATACCACAACTAAACTACGCCAATTGCTGAAACATAGCATAATTATTAGATAAATCTGCTTATCAGTATGATGGATGATCCCGAATAATGATCTCATCGACCGCGCACGCTGGATTTCATTGCATGTTAGACACGACGAAATATCGTCCATGAGTTGGCAATCAATTAACCTACAATCACTTAAAATATAGTTAGCAAAATGGCATAACATACCCGTGATGGTGCCATGGTATAATAAGAAATATAGCGCACCACAATTACTGCAACACCTGTTACAATCTACTATAACTATTCATTTTCATATATGCATTCTCCAATGGGAGAAAACCTACACATGCATATTATACTTACTGGCACAATTTTCACCACTGTATCCCTAGGCAGGCGCATTTGCAGATGTATCCCTTGCTATTACGCCAATGGATACTACAAGTGCCACCGTTTCGACAATTGTTGAAACATACTATAGTCAGGTCGCTAGACAGGTATACACTGCAACGACTGATATAGTTTCTTCTCACCGGAGTTTACGTCCGTAGGACCTCTATAGTGAACATCAAGCGGATATCAAGCGGATATCATTGAGTAATTCGAGATATCCAAGATGGACGCCATTAGAAAAATTACTTTTGTTCAAAGTGACAAAACTAATGCCACGGAAGAAGACTATTGATCGGTTGCCCCGTTCTGATAGCAAAACCAGATTTTCCATATTCTTGCAAATCAAGTTTATTATTGTGGATCGCCGCCCGATCTGCCCCGCACCGAGTTACACATACCGCTCCACCAGCCTGACAGAGTCCAACTTCTGAGATCGTTGACATTGCAACTCTTTCATAGGCGACTCTAGAGGAATACGAGCGATGTCACTTGATGTTTCTTTCTTGGTATCACCTGGGAGAGATCGTCCGCTGACGAACCATCTTTGTAATAATACGCGTCGGCGGCGTGAAGTTCAGTTGCTCTGACTGTGAGATAAGCTAATAGTTCAAGTGCATTATCAGTCCACTCGTTTGCCTTTTCGTCACACTTATCCTTGATTCTTTTATCTATAGCAAAAGTCTTGTCGGTTCCATCTTCATTGTTGCATCTCTTCAGTTCCCCCAGGATACATGCTGGAATCCACCGATTTGGGTTCTTTGCATGGCTACTTGGTTAACATTGCACGGACCACGATAACAGAGACACTGATCAAAATCAAATCAAAATTTCAATGCTAACCATCGCGTGACACGGGACGTATATCTGCAAAATGAAGTTTTGTGCAAAGGTGTGATTAACTACATGACATATAATGATAGAGCACACATAGGGTGGTGTAGTATTTTAAGAAACAGTGTTTGTTTGTGATTTCTTGGTTACCTACCAGAACACTTCTTTGATTCGATGCATTTTCCTTGGTATCGAAGAAATGTTGGATGGTTACACCGGCATTTCGAATAAAAACAAACCGGAACGTACATGTGAAACTCCGGGTGCAATTTAATGCACGTTCGTTTGGCTTTGCCGGAGAGGGAGCAATATGTTTCGCAGCAACGACGGCGTGTTTACCCCGTGAGAGCACGCTATAACCACTAGAAACAGAAACAGAAAGTTCTATCAAATGAAATAAATCCTAAAAAAAACAAAGTCAGGCTCGTCACAAAGTAACAACTGGCAGCGACACTTGCGTCGAGAATGACACCCATAGCGTCTTGGCTTTGGCTTCTGTAGCTGTGACGTAGCCAGGATTTTGCATTGGAGGAGGCCATCCGACAACCAAGTAAGCTATGCACACACACAAACACACACACACACACACGCACACACACGCACGCACACACACGCACGCACGCACGCACACACACACACACACACACACACACAAACACACACATACACACACACACACACACACATATATATATATATATATATATATATATATATATATATATATATATATATAGAACACATACGTTTATTATGTATATTATAATATATATATATAAATATATATATATATATATAAATATATATATATATATAACATACATAATATACGTGTGTTCTGTATATATACATATATATATATATATATATATATATATATATATATATAAGAACACACGCGCATATTATGTACGTTTATATATATATATACATATGTAGAAGGACGCAAGACACGTGTGGTTTATTGCCTGCATGTGTTTATTGCATCCAACTTGAGCATCGTTCAGTCTGGCCACGAATTATAGGCGTGGCTGCGCCATACCACCAAGTCGGACAATACGTCACGTTCAAGTTCCAGTATACGAAGCGAAGGGCTGCTGCACCCGCGTGCAGCAGTTTATATACGGCTACAATTGCGTACTTATACACGGACTACATTGCGCAAGCAAGCAGTTAACACCCTGCGACATTCTTCCCTCCTTATATATTTTAGAGTAGCGAAATCGCTGTAACAGTTATTGCTGAGTTAGGGACAAGTTAGGACCCTGCCACATTCTTCCATCCTTATATATTTTAGAGTGGAGAAACCGCGGGAACGTAACCATGGAACAGGCCCCGCCACACTTGCCTCCTACGTATTGTTTACAATGTACCGTGACTAGTATTTGCGCTTAATATAAAATAATTAAATATTACCCTACGTCTATAACATATAAACGAGCAAATACAAAAACCTGCAACAAAAACAAATAATGAAACAGTTCACGCAATTATTAAAGTTCACAGTTGTGCGAAAGTTCGTCTGTAGCGTGGAGCCTGATGAAAGTCGCTTTCGATAAAGTGTCACTGTATGTGTGCGAATCTTATAATAATAATGATAATTACTGTCCACATTTCGTGTACCAACCACCACATGGCATGAGTCTGTATGCTACCAGATGAGAGAATGTTCACATTTGTCGAACTAATCTTCACGGAATGTTCCACGACACATCGTTTTGAGCGGCTTTGCAGGTGAAGTCTGACGTCCGCACATCGTTGTACGGACATACACGATGTTTGCATGCTCTGGTATTCCGCCATATACCGCTGTCTAGAATGTTCACATTTGTCGAACTAGTCTTCACGGAATGTTCCACGACACGTAGTTTTGAGCGTCTGCTTCGCGTCTTCGCAGGTGAAGTCTGAGGTCCGCACATCGTTGTACGGACATGCACGATGTTTGCTTGCTCTGTTACTCCGCCATATACCGCTGTCTGTGACACGGGCAGAATAATCACTGACGTCGCATCTCGCATCCATCTCTGCCCTGGCAACGTCTTCGCGTCCTGCCACGTCACCGCGGTGGTCGGAAACATCAGTGTCGGCATCGTCTCGACCAAGCAGTGATTCAGTCGACCGTCCGGCGAGGTCACGCATGGTTAACCTGACGTCCGCATTGGAGAGCAATTATTATTGCGTCGGTTCCACTGCAACAATAAACTCAAGAGGCACCAGCAGGTGCCATGATATTAGTCACTAGTCGACATAAATCAGACTGCTGCTCGTCGTTGTTGTAATTGGCGGGTTCTCCCGCCTAGCCATACGAGACGTTAACACCTATTAACAAGGGTATAATGATACCCGACTTATGCCTATAAATGCAACTAATTAATTAGCGGGTTCTCCCGCCTAATCACTGAAATGTAGGTATAATCATACCTCTTTCCTTCTCTATGTTTTGCAAGTTTCAATTAGCGGGTTCTCCCGCCTAATCACTGAAATGTAGGTATAATCATACCTCTTCCGTATAATATTGAGATTATGTCAATTAGCGGTTTAGATGTAGGTATAATCATACCTTTCCCGCTGAACCATGCTGAACATTATGTATGATGATACCCGCTTTTGATATGATCATACCGTTCTTAGCTTATGGGTATGGTTATATTCAACATTGGTATAGTAATACCGTTCATGGGTATGATCATACCCGACCTTGGTATAATCATACCATTCATGGCCATGCAACGTCTGGACCTACACCCCGTAAAATGCAGCGATCCGCAGTACAACCCAGGTAGGTAGATTGCTCAGTCCTGAGTAGTCACTATTATGACTATTGACCTGATAGAGTATGTATGCTCTGAGCGCTATTTGTGACTGGGCGTATGTGTTTTCTGGTTTGCATGACTGGACATGCTGCTGCAGTCGAACCTGGTGGCCAAGTCCTCACGAACGAAGCAATGACGTCAGAGACAGCGAGACACAACGGCATTGGCGTCGTACCCGGCGTCAAGCTTTCGTCCCACAACGCACTTCCCATTGTTAGCGGTTGTCAAACCGAAGGCCCTGCTTGATGCTGTCGTCTTTCGTTCGGTGGTGGACCCATAAACACAAACACGGCATTTGTTAGATGACACTGCGTTTACAATATCCAGGTCGGGATCAGTGACGCTTGCTGCCGGCGATGTAGCAGCACCGCGTCTCTGACGTGACTTGCCGCTGTAGCCTCGTTTCCGTTTGCGTGACGACTGGATAGGTCGTTCCCGTAATGACGGCTCCCGTGACAACGGGGAAGATGGCTCCCGTGACAAGGGCGAAGATGGTTCCCGTGATAACGGGGAAGGTGGCAACCATGACGGCAGGGTAGATGGCAACCGTGACGACACTGTAGATGATAGCCGTGATGCCGGGGTCTCCCTGTGGCTGTTGGTATCGTACATAGAAACCGAGACAGAAACCTACAGTTGCCACATCGCTGCCTGTCTGAGTACGTTGGTCTGACCTGGGATCACTCCTAACGGATCTCGGAGGAGAGTGTCTCCGTACACGTTGTAATGACCGGAAGGCACTCCTCTTACTGCGAGATCGTTTCCGTGATGATGTGCAACGCAGGCGGCTTGAACATTCAAACAAGTAATGCCCGCACCCACCACACCTGTAGCATGTGGTTGTGGCCCTGTTCCTCGTTGCACATTCCCGTGATCGGTGACCAGAACCTCCACAAGTGTAACAAGCATCACTCGTAGGCGTTACTTTGCGTGTAACCGCGTACTGCTGGAGATGCTTATCTACCCCCTGGAGCAGGTCCTTGTCAGTCGAAGGGGCGGCCTCTGTTATAGGCCTATCCCCGAAAGAGACCAGGTTACCAAATATGCGTGACGCGCCTTGGGTGTGTGTTATTGTTACCACTGCTTCCTGGATAGACTTGGGTTTGCGGAACTTCATAGCCACTTGTGCCGCGTTCCTATCCATAAGTCCCTTTAGAAATGCAGGTACCGCAAGGCTTTGGAGTAGGGTGGGATCGTTTATCAAGAAGGGATACGCTTGGTTGGTCAGGGTGTAGACCCGATCTCCAAACTTCTCCATATTCTCCCCCTCTTCCTGTCGTTCGGTGGACAGTTCTGCCCTACGTGTTATGATTAGGGCGTGTCTCCTGCTCCCATATCTCTCCTGGAATGCAGCAATGCAGTGTGCATATGTGTTGCGTGCTTTCTGGGAGAAGACTCGGTAAGCTGTCAGTGCAGGGCCCTTCAAACACGACACGAGCCGTACCAGCCGTTCCCGGTCGTCCCAATTGTAGTGGGTCGCGAGGAACTCAAATTGGTGATACCAATTGTCCCATTCCCCGACTTTCCCATCGAATTTGTCGAGATTCACATATCTTGATTGTGTATCTGCGACAATACGACGGGTTTCATCGGGGCCCTGGTGGTTACCTCTCCTACTAGTTTGGGTGCGGTAAGGGGAGGTGTAGCGCGGTTGCCACGTGTTGCGCTCGGCACGGTTAGTGGGCGGATATTGCGTGTGGTCACTGGTATCGTCTATTTGTGGACACTGGTAATGTTGGGGGACATACCTTCCAAACCCGAAAAAAATTTGGTCGTCATATACGTCAGAATTTTCCTCGAATTTACCTGATGTTTTAATTCGGGGGGCAGGATTAGATTTCGGTCTACCGCTAGCACCAAGCATGTCGGGATCTACGTATTCGTCAGTGTCTCTGTGTTGCGTTTGCATTAGCTGTGTTATGTCTTTGTCATGTTTGTCCAGTCTCTCATTGATAGTGACCAAATCGTCTCGTATTGAACGGATTTCCGTTAGAATTGTATCCAGGGTAACCTGTTTTGGTGTGGAGGATGGGTCAGGGAAACGAGACATGTCCCCTGGCTCCAGCACCGACAGGTATTTGCGCATTGCTTATGGGTGGTAATTTGACTTGGTCAGATTCGCCTGTGATGTAAGCCTGTAGGTGCGACTAGACTTGTCACAGTCTATGACGCAATGTCTGCCCTTGGCTTCGTCAACAACCTTTGACAAAAGGCGTGGTTGGGTGTGGCACTTTCAAACTGGTGATAATTTATAAAACGAGTTGGTAATAATGTCTGTATTTTTATATTTAGTTACTTCTATAATGTCTTAGCGAGCGTAAGGTATAACAGTTAGTTTTGTGATAGTTAACAATAATCTTATTTGCACGAATATCCGAATAGTTTCGGCATGGGTTAATGTCGCGTAATGCGTAACAGTTGTCAGGAACATTTCAGAAGTCTGATTAGGGACACTTCTTTACCTCTCAGGACAACCCTGGTTTAACTAAAGACGACCACTGCCTACGTTAGGAGTAAATTACTAGCGCAGCGTCAGTGGGCCAATACGCGCGCGGTAGTTACATAAGAAGTTATGCAACCTCCACGGCCAACGTTGGTAAATAAATGAATATTATTTGACCAACCTTCACGACAATTCAAGCGTGGACGTAACCATTCTGACACCAATGTAGAAGGACGTAAGACACGTGTGGTTTATAGCCTGCATGTGTTTATTGCATCCAACTTGAGCATCGTTCAGTTTGGCCACGAATCATAGGCGTGGCTGCGCCATACCACCAAGTCGGACAATATGTCACGTTCAAGTTCCAGTATACGAAGCGAAGGGCTGCTGCACCCGCGTGTAGCAGTTTATATACGGCTACAATTGCGTACTTATACACAGACTACATTGCCCAAGCAAGCAGTTAACACCCTGCGACACACACACACACACACACACACACACACACACACACACACACACACAATATATATATATATATATATATATATATATATATATATATATATATATATATATATATATATATATATATATATATATATATATATACATATATATATATATATATATTGCAAGTCAATTGTCGCTAGCAATTATCGCTAACAACAGTTTTAGGACCACTAATTGTTTTCTTTTGTTAACGGTAGCATTAACAGACTCGGCCACCCACCATTATTAACACGCTTACTCTAGTTTCATATCGCCTCTTGTTAATTGATAAATTCATACGACAACGGGACATTAATGACTGTTATGACGCACCCTGTTTGATTGCATGCCTAATCAACTCTCACGTCGCCATGTTCTATCACCACCGACGACAGTGACGATTAGAAACGTGGTTTCATTCACGTAGTGTTTCTCACGGAGGATGCATGTATATTTCGTCTCGTCGGATGTGATCGGATTCGGTAATGTAATATTGAAATGG